>JAVIAB010000104.1:12684984-12752484 GCA_032433765.1 Megaustenia siamemsis
TTCCTTATATATTCTATGGCGGGGCTATTCCTAGCTTTTTTCTCAGTTCTTCATTTCTGATCTTATCTCTCAGACTGTTTCCTGTCATTCGTCTAACACATTTCATCTCAGTAGAGGTTATTTTCTTATTGTTCTTGCATCTAGGGTCCAGGTCTGGCATTGGTAGCACAACGTTGGGATGAAGATTGTATTGTAGAGTGCTCGTTTTGCCTCCAGAGTTATATCCTCGTTGGACAATATTGGTGAGTTATTTCCTTGTTGGACAATAGTGGTGATAACTGTCCGATGATTTGACAAGCTTTGTTGCATCTTGATTCTATCTCGATGCACGGCGCTATAGGGAGAAGAACTGGTTCCAAACTTGGTTTCGGTGTTATATATCAATCTCTATATTTTCCTGTTATTTCGTTGCGGAAACGGCACTCGATGATCATTATTAAGAGGGGCAAAAAAAAAGGGGGGGGGGGGGAATGTTTTAGATTGCTGTAAAAACAAAAAAAGAAAAAACCTATCTTCATGCATAATTTATGGTTGGACAGTTTGACTACTGACTAGAAAGATTCTGCATATGAGAGTTAATCACGAAGTAACTTGTACCCGCCCGGTTAGCTCAGTCGGTAGAGCATCAGACTTTTAATCTGAGGGTCAAGGGTTCAAGTCCCTTATCGGGCGTATTTTTTTTTCTTTTCCAAAATAACTTTTTTTTTTTAAATTTTCACATGCAAGACACGCTGCTATTATAAAAAGGTGCTGCTAATATTCGGGAGTGTGAAAGGAGGGGCGGAGAGAAACAAAAGAGGTTAGGTAAGGGTGGGAATCCACAGAAATTGCTCTTTCATAACTTGAATATACTTTATCGGTGTCTTTAATGCCATGAAAAATATACTAACATCAAAACAAATAACACCAGGGCTGAAACTAAGAATAGCAAAATGTTATATCTTCTCAATATTCCTGTATGGTGCAGAAAAATGGACATTAGACAAGAAAACAGAATAGAAAATTGAAGCTTTTGAAATGTGGATTTATAAAAGAATAGGTAGAGTTGGATGGAAACAAAAGAAAACGATGAATTTTTTAAACAACTAAAAATGAAAAGAGAACTACTAAATACAATTAGTACAAGACAAATTAAATTTTTAGGGCATGTTAAAAAAACACAACAACCTAATAAAAGTAATATTGGAAGGGAAAATACAAAGTAAAAGAGGCAGAGGCAGACCAAGACTAACATGGACGAGTAACTTCAAAAGATGGACAAGTCAACATATGACAATTTGCACCATCAAAGTAAGAGAAAGAGCGGAATGGCGCTCCATGGTAGCCAACCTTCGTTGCGGAGACAGCACTCAATGTAGATGATGATGATGATCGGTGTCAAGGAAGTTCTAGTTCATGCCATTCTGGCAGCCTCATCCCAATAGAGTCTGTCAGTCCATCATTCACTAGGTCTACCTCGGGCCCGTCTTTGGTCTCACTTTTAAATATGTTTTGTGTGGTCTAGGTTTAGCATAGAACGAACCTCTTGACATTCTGTCCTGAAGAGCAAACCGTTACATTTATTGTCTGTCTCTGTTTGTAGTTTAGAACTGATTCAATGCACTGGAACTGTTCTACTTCTTTTACCTTTTTAGCTCCCTGTGGAGCATAGGTCTTCAACAAACACTTTCCAAGTCGCTCTGTTTCTTGCCATTCTTTTAAGATCTTTCCATGTCTTCCTCATCATCTTCATATCTGCGTCCATCTGTCTTCTCCAAGAATTTATTGGTTTTCCTCTTTGTTTTTTTCCCCTGTGGATTTAAAATGTTGTGTAAAACTCTCAGTTGGCTTCCGCAGTGTGTGTCCTATCCAGCGCCATCGTCTTCGCTTTTTCTCTTTATCCACTGGTATTTGACTGGTACATTTCCATAATTCTATGTTAGTGATTTTGTCCTGCCATTTCCATCCTTTTATTCTGCGTAAGCACCCGTTAATGAAAGTCTGTATCTTCATGATTGTTATTTTAGTTTTTCTCCATATTTCACAGCCATATAATAAGACTGACTTAACACTGGAGTTGAACATTTTTATTTTAATATTTAACCTAATCTCTTTAGACTTCCATGTTACCCAGTGCAACAAATGCTCCTCTGGCTTTTGGTATCCTTATTTTCGTATCACTTTCTGTTCCTTCCTCGATGTCTATATTACTACCCAATAAATTTGTACTGGAACTATTAGTCTGTCCACAATTATTGTGCATTCTTATTCTGTCTGGAAGTCTAGAGGCACGGCGTCGATCTCAGAACAAGAAGGGCATGAGG
Organism: Megaustenia siamemsis; assembly: GCA_032433765.1. Lineage (NCBI taxonomy): Eukaryota > Metazoa > Mollusca > Gastropoda > Stylommatophora > Ariophantidae > Megaustenia > Megaustenia siamemsis. The sequence continues at coordinate 12,687,288 of JAVIAB010000104.1, forward strand.
TTCAAATCCCACCAGAAGTGGTGCCGGTGTTTCAAAAATTAATTAATCCGTGAAAATTAATCCGTGGTTTCTTTATGACGTTACCTTCTACTGATCTCTTGGGGTAGTGAGATCCCATGTCTAGCCTTCTCAGATAACGGCAATAAACAGGAGATAGCGTGGTACACGCGCACGTTAAGAGAACTATCTGAGCTAAAATCGAAAAGAGCAGGTCACAGATATCTGCCGCTGCCCGGGCAAATTTATCAGCAGAAGCTACCCACACCCTGGATCCCAGGTCGTGCTACAGAGTTCGTGCACATGAGCTAGGATTCTCTTGGATTTTCTCTAAGGGTGATATCGTAGCACCTATGGGTTCGCCCAGTGTGCAGTGATAATGATGATCCTAAATAACAACATTTAAGTATTTAGGCCAGCTTGGGTCACGAACAAGCCAAAAACAAATTGGAGGACATCACCGGTTCCCCGTAGCGTGTCAATGTAGCTTTGTTTCTCTGGACGATGTTTGTGTTCTTTGTGTCCTGCGAGTACTGCAGCACTGTTGCATTTGCCAGATGGGTTCATTAATTACGCTTCACTGGTCCTGGCACAATCAATCGCTGACCGCTTTTGGCTCATTAGCTGCACTTTCTTTGAACAAAACAATGAATATCAAATTGCAGATAAGCACAAAATAAATGCAATCAATTTACGCCAACATAAAAGAGAAATTGACACAATCGTCGACAATAAACAGAAATGTCGTAACGAGTTTGCGCCTATTGCCAGATGCGAATTCTTGCAATCAAATTTGGAGCCAAACCTTCAAAGTTAAAATAATTCAAAAATATGCAACAGACATTGATGATCTCGCTAGATAATTCGATTATTGTAGAAACAATTAGACGATATCAACAAGATTTCTCTGTCTCATGAGGTGTCTATCATTCGGGAATATTTAACGCTACATTATAAGATGAATGAGCAATGTAGTTGTATGAGACGATCACAGAAGAAATACAGAAAGAAGGAAGAAAGATATTCATATGCCTGATAAGCAACATTGATAAACACTTTATGAAAAAAAACACTTTCACAACGATTGATGTAAAGCGATTGATGTTATCATTACCAAACAGATATATAGATCTATATGTCTGATATGTTATGTTGTCAAATAATTTATGTAAAGCAATCTATCTGATAAACAACATAGTTTATATAAAGGAATCTGTCTGATAAACATCATAGTTTATATAAAGGAATCTGTCTGATAAACAACATAGTTTATATAAAGGAATCTGTCTGATAAACAACATAGTTTATATAAAGCAATCAGTCTGATAGGGAGCCGCGATAGCTCAGTGGTTAGTGAACTGGACAACCACGGACAAGGGGTAGGGTTCGATCCCAACCGACGGCTCCGGGTTCACCCAGCCTTAAATGGGTACCGGATTTTTTTTCTGGGAAAGTAAAGAAGCACGGGCGTAATGCTGACCACATTACCCCAAAAATCATGTGCTGAAGGTCTGTAAAATATAGGGTCACTAACACCATATTTCCCTATACGCCACTTGGCGTGACGGTGGTACTTTACTAATCAGTCTGATAAACAACATAGTTTATATAAAACAATCAGTCTGATAAACAACAAAGTTCATATAGAACGGAACTATCAAATAAAGAACACTAAAACGTAGTTTATGTAAAGGTGACTATCAAATAAAGAACATTACGAAACAGGTACATAAATCAAGCTGTCATATAACCATTATTCTATTCTAGCTATGGAATCAGTTTAACTGCAATCGCCCTTTGGTACAGTTTGTTCACGAGATCGACCTCCGTGCATGTCATTATCTTCAACACAGGCGACGATTTCAAACGACTTATATTATATTAAATGTGTGTGCACAGTCATGTCTTTACTCCATTTTCCTCAACAACAACAAAACACAATTAAAACAAACAAACAAAGCAAACGGAAATGGTTAAACGACTACGCTAGTCTCTGCAACAACAACAAAACATTAATATTAAAAATGCGACACATGCAACCATTGTGTATAGTCGGTTACAATGTTCATCAACATCACTGAGTGCCGTCTCCGCATCGAAGGTTGACTACCATGGAGCGCCATTCCACTCTGTCTCTTGCTTTGATGGTGAAGATTGTCCTAGGTTGACTTGTCCATCTTTTGATGTTACTCGTCTATGTTAGTCTTGGTCTGCCTCTGCCTCTTTTACCTTGTATTTCCCTTCCAATATTACTTTTAGTAGGCTGTTGTGTCTTTTAACATGCCCCAAAAATTGCATTTGTCTTGTTCTAATTGTGTTTAGTAATTCTCTTTTCATTTTTAGTTGTTTTAAAACTTCAAAGTTTGTTTTCTTTTCTTTCCGTCCAATTCTACATATTCTTCTATAAATCCCACATTTCAAAGGCTTCAATTTTATTTTAAGTTTTCTTGTTACAATGTTAGCAAAGTCAATTTCAGTGCAAGCCATAGTAGTTGCCTAGGCGACAATTTCGAACAAAGCAAACCGAAATAGTTAATCGACCACGCTAGTCTCTGCAACAACAACACAAATTAATATTAAAAATGCGACACATGCAATCATTGTGTATTGTCAGTTAAAACGTTAGCAAAGTCATTTTCCATGCAAGCCATAGTAGCTGCCTAGGCGACAATTTCGAACGACAACTGTAAATGGAGCACATACTTCACTACTCCAGTTCATGTAATAACTGAAAACCAGACCAAAAGCTATCAAAACAAGCAACAAACGGTTTTAGTTACTGGGCATAAGCACAAACACAGCACGCTCGGTAGGCAGAATATTCAAAGAAGACAGTGGTGCAGGCGTTATGACCACGAGTAGTATGACGATGGAGGTGATGGCAGTGACCAAGGCATTCAAATGGTTAGAGTCACAAGACTACACCCACGCCTGTATACTGAGTGATTCGATGAGCATGATAAGAAAAGTGGAGGCGGGCTCTGTACGCAGATAATGGGTAGAGTCATTGCATAAGTCATAAATACGTAAGGTCACCTTTGTCTACGTTCTAGGACATGCGGGAGTACGGGGAAAAGAAAGAGCGGACAGGTTGGCTAACTGCGCTGTCGTTGAAGACGGTCCAACCAATGGATCGGAAGGACTTCATCAATACCCTCGGAGATGTGATAAGGGAAGAGGACTTCGACAACCATGAGTCCATGTCACTCCTCCGGATGAAAGAGATGTTAAGATGGGCACAGCCAGAAACGAGAAACTTAGTGGGCGTGTAAGAAGACTTATCAACCAACACAGAACTGGAGTCGTCAGTCGCTGGACACTGCGAGATTTGCTGAGGAGGAGATCTGAGTACCTATGTACATGTTCGTAGTGCAATGATGATGACCCGCAAATAACCCAATAACTCAATAACTCAATAACTCAATAACTCAATCTTCTTTCTTCTTCTTCTACTTCTTCTATCCTTCCTCTGCTGCCGTTGGCATCGAGGGGAGAAACAATCTGCGATTCTTTGCTCTTCTGTTGGCCTCTTCTGATGTTATCCCTCCTAGTGACTCTAGTATTCCCTTTATCCATCTCTTTCTCGGTCTTCCTCTTAATCTGGCGTTTTCGTAGCGTTTATTTAAGGCTCTTTGAGTCATTGTTAGTTCTTTTTGTCTTGTTATGTGGCCGAACCAATTTATCTGTTGTTTCTTTATGTATTCGATGGCTGGTTCAATTTCGAGTTTCTTTCTCAGGTCAGTGTTTCTTACTCTGACCCTTAAGCTGTTTCCTGTCATTCTTCTGACACATTTCATTTCGGTGGTCGTTATCTTTCTTATTGTTCTAGAGTCCAGCGTCCAATTCTGGCACTGATAGCACAGAATAACTCAATAAGCTCAAACATAAATTGTATCATATGTAGTAGTAACCTCCGTCAGTCATTGTTGACTGGATTTTTCAGCGCGCCTAGAAATGTTATCTTTTTTTTTCTTTTCTTTCGTATAATAATTTATATATTTAGAGTGGCGCGGGACTGCAAACAGAACTGCAAAAAACATAAAATAAACAAAATGGTATTAAGCAGCTAAACCAATAGAAAGAAGAGATCATATACGACGTTTCGGTAGGAGTCTTCATAAGGTACAAACAATATTCTTTAAAAAAACAGACACAATGGAGAAGGTCATCATCATCATCATCATCATCATTGAGTACTGTCTCCGCATCGAAGGTTCGCTACAATGGAACACTATTCCGCTCCGTCTCTTGCTTTGATGGTGCAGGTTGTCATAGACTGACTTTTTCATTTTTTATGTTACTGGTTAGCCTTGGTCTGCCTCTATTATCTTATGGGGGAAGTATTATGCTAAAACAAATAAAAACACAAAAGTCAAACACAGATCCCATAATTGTGTTAGCAATTACACTCTCCATGGGACTGGCTATCCCATACTATAAAAAATAAGCTGAAAAAACTTCACAAACATGGACAAGTCAAAGAAAAGTATAAAAGTAAATCCGTTATCTAGGAAAGATAAGGGCTCTCTATATAAGAGACGTATGACTCAAGCCGGAGCAAGCCGTAAGGAGTCCGGGTTGCCGACTCACCCTTTGTCTACCAGGAAATCCTTCAGAATTGGCACCTGGAATGTACGTACCCTAAAGGAGCAAGAAAAGGCTGCACAGGCAGCAGCAGAAATGAGAAATAACATAACAGATATTCTGGGAATGTGTGAAACAAGATGGCTAAGAACGGAAAGAATAAAAATAAATACAGGAGAGTTGATTTTATCATCAGGACACCAGGAACCTGGAGATAGGTGACCTGATAGACACAATGGGGCTCAAGTCCAAGGTTCTTTTTATGGCGCTGGATAGGACACACACTGCGGAAGCTAACAGAGTATTACACAACACGCCCTTTTTGGAATCCCCAGAAGAAAAGACAAAGAGGAAGACCAAATAATTCTTGGAGAAGACAGATAGAAGCAGAAATGAAGATGATGGGGAAGACTTGGAATGATCTTAAAAGAATGACAAGAAACAGAACGACTTGGAAAGTGTTTGTTGAAGACATATGCTCCACGGGGAGCTGAACGTGTTTATTGAAGACCTATGCTCCACAGGGAGCCGAAAGGCACAAGAAAAAAGAAGACTTACACTCTCTAAAGACGCAGCAAATCGTGGGCGCATATTTCCGCAAGTCTGATACAAAGAGTCACCACATCAGGGGGACTGGATGGTCTAGAGGTAAGACATCGGTATCAGAACAGAAAGGACTCGATTTCAAAGCTTACTACAAGCGCTGGTTATTTTTTTTATGACATTACCTCCCCTGATCAAAATTGACAATCACGAAGATACCGACTTTGATTAATGGATGCTTACGCAGAATAAAGGATGGAAATGGCAGGACAAAATCACTAACATAGAATTATGGAAATGTACCAGTCAAATACCAGTGGATAAAGAGATACAGCGAAGACGATGGCGCTGGATAGGACACACACTACGGAAGCCAACTGAGAGTATTACACAACAGGCCCTTTTTTGAATCCCCAGGGGAAAAGACAAAGAGGAAGACCAAGGAATTCTGGAGAAGACAGATAAAAGCAGATATGAAGATGATGGGGAAGACATGGAATGATCTTAAAAGAATGGCAAAAAACAGAACGACTTGGAAAGTGTTTGTTGGAAGATCTATGCTCCACAGGGAGATGAAAAGGAAGAAGAAGAAGACCTCCCCTGATCTCTCGGGTAGTAAGATCCTATGTCTAGCCCTCTCGGATAACGGTAATAAACAGGAGATCCCGTGTGCACTCGCGCATGTTAAATTGGCAGTTACAATAAAAAAAAGAATGGGCCACAAATATATGCCGCTGCCCGGGCATCACTGTCAGCAGAAACATACCCATACCGTGAATCTCAGACTGAGCTATGGAGTTCGTGCACGTGGAGCTGGATTCTTTTCGGATTTGTTGATTCTAGAGGAGGATATCGGAGCACCCATGGGCTAGACCCGTGTGCAGCAATGATGCTCCTAACAACAAACAAACAAACCACATCGTTTCCACAACAACAACAAACAAAAATCAAACTATAGCTAAATAGCATCTGAACAACGTTGATAAAAAGCGAAATGTCAGATAAGAGATTCACGATAACTTAAGTACATCGAATTGCTGGACAGACACATCATTCCGAGATAGTTGGCTCGAATACAAAGTCCCTGATAAACATCAGTCCCAACAATTTACGTAAAGCAAACGGACTGGGGGGGGGGAGCCGCGACAGCTATAGTTAGTGAACTGGACTACTAAGGACAAGGGGTTTGGGTTCGATGCTGATCGACGATTTCCAGGTTCACCCAGCCTTAAATGGGTACTGGACTTTTTTTTTTTTTTTTTAATGAGAAAGTAAAGCGGCACGGACGTAATACTGACCACATTACACGACAAATCGTGTGCCGAAAGTCAGTAAAAATTATGGTCATTAACGAACAATTTCCCTATACTGCACGTGGCGTGACGAGGCACTTTAGTATTATTTTTTTTTTTAAACAGGCTGGGTAAAAACAAATTTACAACCATTTGATTAATGCGGACTGTGTGAGGGGGAAAACACTTTTCCAACAGTTTACTTAAAGTGTTCACTGATAAACAGTATTCTGAACATATAAAATGAGAAATGGCTGATAAACAACGTTTAGAAAGAGACAATGTAAACCGGACTGTCTACTAAAGGTACTATAAGGTTGTTCGTGTGGAGGCATGGCGCCTCAGATTACAGACAATACAGCAATATATGAGATCTACAGGATATCAGCAAAATCATGAGATCTCTGACACATGAGATCTATATCCCAAAAAGTCATGTAGTCCTATCTCTGACAGACAATACAGCGAAATGTCAGATCTACATGGCGTCCCAAAAGTAATGTAGCGCTATCTCTGACAGACAATAGAGTGATATATGAGATCTACATGGCGTCCCAAAAGTCATGTAGCCCTATCTCTGACAGACAATACAGCGATATATCAGATCTACAGGGTTTCCCAACAGTCTTGTAGCCCACACACAGACCAATAATGCCGTGACATGTATTTCTCCCTTTTTTAAAAAAATCTCTTTCCATCTTAAAAAAGTAAAAAAAAGTAAAGTACCCCCATTACATCAAGTGGCGTATAGGGAATATGGTGTTAGTGACCATAAATTTTACAGACCTTAGGCACATGATTTTGGGGTAATGTGGTCGGTATTACGCCCGTGCCGCTTTACTTTCCCAGAAAAAAATTCGGTACCCATTTAAGGCTGGGTCAACCCGAAAGCCGTCGTTTGGGATCGAACCCTACATCTTGTCCTTTGTAGTCCAGTTCACTAACCACTGAACTATCGCGACTGTTTCTATCTTTTTCTTTCTAAAATTCATTCGACGGTTACTAAAGGAATGGATAGACCTCTTCATCATCCGCTACTACTAAAGGAATGGATAGACTCTTCATCATCCGCTACTACTAAAGGAATGGATAGACCTCTTCATCATCCGCTACTACTAAAGGAATGGATAGACCTCTTCATCATCCGCTACTACTAAAGGAATGGATAGACCTCTTCATCATCCGCTACTACTAAAGGAATGGATAGACCTCTTCATCATCCGCTACTACTAAAGGAATGGATAGACCTCTTCATCATCCGCTACTACTAAAGGAATGGATAGACCTCTTCATCATCCGCTACTACTAAAGGAATGGATAGACCTCTTCATCATCCGCTACTACTAAAGGAATGGATAGACCTCTTCATCATCCGCTACTACTAAAGGAATGGATAGACCTCTTCATCATCCGCTACTACTAAAGGAATGGATAGACCTCTTCATCATCCGCTACTACTAAAGGAATGGATAGACCTCTTCATCATCCGCTACTACTAAAGGAATGGATAGACCTCTTCATCATCCGCTACTACTAAAGGAATGGATAGACCTCTTCATCATCCGCTACTACTAAAGGAATGGATAGACCTCTTCATCATCCGCTACTACTAAAGGAATGGATAGACCTCTTCATCATCCGCTACTACTAAAGGAATGGATAGACCTCTTCATCATCCGCTACTACTAAAGGAATGGATAGACCTCTTCATCATCCGCTACTACTAAAGGAATGGATAGACCTCTTCATCATCCGCTACTACTAAAGGAATGGATAGACCTCTTCATCATCCGCTACTACTAAAGGAATGGATAGACCTCTTCATCATCCGCTACTACTAAAGGAATGGATAGACCTCTTCATCATCCGCTACTACTAAAGGAATGGATAGACCTCTTCATCATACGCTACTAAAGGAATGGATAGACCTCTTCATCATCCGCTACTAAAGGAATGGATAGACCTCTTCATCATCCGCTACTAAAGGAATGGATAGACCTCTTTATCATCCGCTACTAAAGGAATGGATAGACCTCTTCATCATCCGCTACTAAAGGAATGGATAGACCTCTTCATCATCCGTTTTAAAAGGACGTTAAGTGGGCGTAGTTGTGTTGTTGTTATTTGGACAATTTGGCCCGACACCTTCGACATCAGCGCGGCAGTATTTAGCACAGGGCTGCCATTCCTCTTCGATACTTACTCGCTTGGCCAAATTATGCTGGTTATTCTATTACTAGAGACACTGCGAAGAGGCGGAGAAGAGTATGAATAGTTCAGGATCACAGATCCTGGCGCAAGCCATCAGCTGTGAGTCGCTGACAGCTTCCACTTCTGTTGTTGCCAGGCACATTGCTCCTTGTGAAATACCATATCTACTGGGTGTCCCGAAAGTCTTGTAACCCGCATAAATTTAAATTCTTTCTTTATTTTATCTTGTTCTGCTTTTTCCAAGTAGGTGTCACAGGTTTGAGTTAATGCTATGTTTTCTACCGAGGACACATTCTCTGGTTTGGAACATCTCTCTCTCTCTCTCTCTCTCTCTCTCTCTCTCTCTCTCTGCGATCAGGACTCAATCAGACTAGGATTCCAGACTCTCACATGAAGTCAGCTGTCAGGTTAAGTGTGTGTTGATCGCCCCCACAGACAGAACATCACAATTAGAGCCCGCCAGATCCACTCCGATTGAACACCCGTTAAAACGTTGGACTGTGTTCTGCGCCAGTGGCCCAGTGCATACGATTTCAGCCAGCATTTTATTCAGTTTTGCTTTCCTTAGCCTTTGATTGTCCCCAATCTTCCTGCAAGGCAGAAGATTTCAAACCATAGTGATGTTTTATTGTTTTATTTTGTCGTAAATTCCCTCAATCTATCTTCTACATGGTCTACCTCTATATCTTGGTTGTTGCACAAAAGCTCGTGACGCTTGTACTGAGGGGTTCATACACATTAAATGTTCAAATCCACTTTCATATTTGTCTCTCTATGTATTCTCTTACTTGTAGAACTTCAATATGTTGATAAATTTACATAAAGTTGTGTATTTATGTTTTAAACTCTAACATATACATATACAAGGAGCCGCGGTAGCTCAGTGGTTAGTGAACTGGACTACAAAGGACAAGAGGTAGGGTTCTATCCCAACCGACGGCTTCCGGGTTCACCAAGCCTTAAATGAGTACCGGATTTTTTTTCTGGGAAAGTAAACCGGCACGGGCGTAATACTGACCACATTACCCCAAAAATCATGTGCGGAAGGTCTGTAAAATTTATGGTCACTAACACCATATTCCCTATACGCCACTTGGAGTGACGGGGGTACTTTACTTAACTTTTTACATACTCATACAGCGTATCTCTCTCTCTCTCTCTCATTTCATCATCTTTCTCTCTTACTCTCTATCTATCTCAAATTCGCTGTCTCGGTTCCTCATCCCTCTACGACTCTCCTACAGACTTGAGCGCCCATACTAGCCATGTTCCAGTAGCACTGCCGCCGGCAGCTCCCATGCCAGATGTTCGTTTTATGTCTTTCTGATAATTCTAAAGATTTATGCCCACATTTTACTATTTCATTAGCAATAGCTCCCTCCCTCCTTCCTTCTTTAACACTTTTTTTTTTTGCTGTTCAGCTTTGAGGGGAGATATAATTTACTGTCTTTTGCTCTTCTGTTGGCTTCTATTGCAGTTATATTTCCTAGTGTTTCTAATACTCCATCAATCCATTATTTGGTGTGGTCAACCTTGAGGTTGGTGTTCTCGCGTTGTTTATTTTAGTTCATTTTGTTGTATTTTGACCTATCTGTCTTACCACGTGACTAAGCCATTTTATGTTGTGTTTCTTTATGTACTCACTAGTGAGAAATATTTGTAGATTTTCTCAGTTCTTCATTTCTGATCTTATCTCTCAGACTGTTTCCTGTCATTCGTCTAACACATTTCATCTCTGTAGAGGTTATTTTTCTTATTGTTCTTGCATATAGGGTCCAGGACTGGCATTAGTAGCACAACGTTGGGATGAAGATTGTATTGTAGAGTAAAAAAAAAAAAAACTATCTTTACGACACATAGTACCATTGCTGGTGTATGTCGGGTGTCAACGATAGAACCAGAGGGATAAAGGCCGCTTGGTCAAGCAGTCGCCACGAGGTGTGCGACTCAGGATTTTTATTTCACCCCCGATAGAAAAAATGAGAAGAGGAAAGTTGGAATACTTGGTTACAACTGGCAAAATAAAAGGAAAGAGAGATCGCGGACGACAAAGATAGAAAATACTGGATAGCTTGGTGTCATGGCATGGAAAACAGTCAACAACAGAACTGATACGATGCACTGTAGATAGAAGATTGTGGAAGGACATGATCACCTACGCCAACCGGTATGGCACATGATGATGATGATGATGATAGAAAAAATCCTTTCTGTCTACCGCGGGCTTCGAACACCGTACGTCAGCTTTTCAGCCAGCGGAACAGTTGTTTTAGCCGCACGGCCACGCGCACCTCCCGCACGGCCACGCGCACCTTCCGCACGGCCACGCGCACCTCTATTTCATCTGATGAAAGAAAATAATGAAAACGTTCTGAAAGAGGCCAAAACAAAAAGAGAACTAATTTCCAATATTAGGAAGAAACAATCATCATTTTTTGGCCATGTAATGAGAAGAGAACAACTGGAATATATTGTAACAACTGGGAAAATTGAGGGACGAAGAGATAGAGGGAAGCAAAAAGAAAAAAAATACCAGACAGCTTAAGAGAATGGCTTGGCAGAAGGTCAACAACAGAAATGATAAATAACTGTCGAGATGGAAAGTTGTGGAGAGACATGATCACCTAAGCCAGAAGGCATGGTACTTGATGATGATGATGATGTTTGTAGTGTTAGTTTTGCCTCCAGAGTTATTTCCTTGCTGGACAATAGTGGTGATAGTTGTCCAATGACTTGACAAGCTTTGTTGCATCTTGAGTCTATTTCTGTTGTTTGTGAATTGCTGTTTGTCACTAGACTTCCTAGGTGTTTAGATTTCTCTACGTGTTTTAGTTGTCTACTGTTTGTATATTACTTTCTCAAGCTTTTGTCTGAGACAGTACATGAACGTAACACTTAACGTAACATTAAACGTAACATTAAACGTAACACTTAACGTAATATTGAACGTTACATTGAACGTAACACTTAACGTAACATTGAACGTAACATTGAACGTAATACTGAACGTAACGTAACATTGAAAGTAACACTTAACGTAACATTGAACGTAACATTGAACGTAATACTGAACGTAACGTAACATTGAACGTAACACTTAACGTAACATTGAACGTAACATTGAACGTAATACTGAACGTAACGTAACATTGAAAGTAACACTTAACGTAACATTGAACGTAATACTGAACGTAACGTAACATGAACGTAATACTGAACGTAACGTAACATTGAACGTAATACTGACGTAACGTAACATTGAACGTAATACTGAACGTAACGTAACATTGAAGTAACACTTAACGTAACATTGAACGTAATACTGAACGTAACGTAACATTGAACGTAATACTAAACGTAACGTACATTGAACGTAATACTGAACGTAACGTAACATTGAACGTAATACTAAACGTAACGTAACATTGAACGTAACGTAACATTGAACGTAACGTAATACTGAACGTAACGTAACATTGAACGTAATACTGAACGTAACGTAACATTGAACGTAATACTGAACGTAACGTAACATTGAACGTAACGTAACATTGAACGTAATACTGAACGTAACGTAACATTGAACGTAACGTAACATTGAACGTAACGTAACATGAACGTAATACTGAACGTAACGTAACATTGAACGTAACGTAACATGAACGTAATACTGAACGTAACGTAACATTGAACGTAACGTAACATTGAACGTAACGTAACATTGACGTAACGTAACATTGAACGTAACGTAACATTGAACGTAATACTGAACGTAACGTAACATTGAACGTAATACTGAACGTAACGTAACATTGAACGTAATACTGAACGTAACGTAACATTGAACGTAATACTGAACGTAACGTAACATTGAACGTAATACTGAACGTAACGTAACATTGAACGTAATACTGAACGTAACGTAACATTGAACGTATACTGAACGTAACGTAACATTGAACGTAACGTAACATTGAACGTAATACTGAACGTAACGTAACATTGAACGTAATACTGAACGTAACGTAACACTTAACGTAACATTGAACGTATACTGAACGTAACGTAACATTGAACATAACATTGAACATAACATAACATTGAACGTAACATTGAACATAACATAACATTGAACATATATAACATTGAACATATAATAACATTGAACATATAATAACATTAAACGTAACATTGAACGTAACATTGAACGTAACATTGAACGTAACATTGAACGTAACAATGAACAACAGATCTAGTTCTAAGACGTCGACATTGACAAAAATGTTTCGGGTTCGAGTCTCATGATTTTTCTCTTCAAATTCGTCATTTCTCATCACGTTTCCCTCTCCCCCAATCTCTCAGAGATTCAATGTCTAGCTCTCATGAAAAGCAACATAAAAACACGAGCTCCACTATGTCAAAGTTACAAATCATTGGCGGTTACAGATGGAAAAGATTAGGTGATAATGGGCAATGTCGGGGCAAAAATGTCCAATATACGTATGCCAATGCGTGTGTAGGGCCGGAAGTTGCAGATATATCGGCTTGCTGGAGGCAACAAGATATTCAAGTCGCATTACTGGTTATAATTGAAGGAGACAAAAATAACAGGAAGAATAGAACAACAGGAAGAATAGAACGACAACAGGGAGAATAGAACAACAGTAGGATTAGAACAACAGAAAGAGATGTACAACAACGTGAAGAATAGAACAGGAAGAAAAAAGAAAACAAGGTGAAAAGGGCAACAGGAAGAAAAGGAAAACAGGATGAAAAGGACAACAGGAAGAAAAGGAAAACCGGAAGAAAAGGGCAACAGGAGGAAAATGAAAACATGATGAAAAGGACAACAACAGGATGAAAAGGAACAACAGGATGAAAAGGACAACAAGAAGAAAAGGAAAACAGGATGAAAAGGACAACAAGAAGAAAAGGAAACCAGGATGAAAAGGACAACGGGAAGAAAAGGAAACCACAATGAAAAGGACAACGGGAAGAAAAGGAAACCACAATGAAAAGGACAACGGGAAGAAAAGGAAACCAGGATGAAAAGGACAACGGGAAGAAAAGGACAACGGGAAGAAAAGGACAACGGGAAGGAAAGGAAACCAGGATGAAAAGGACAACGGGAAGAATAGGAAACCAGGATGAAAAGGACAACGGGAAGAATAGGAAACCAGGATGAAAAGGACAACAGGAAGAAAAGGAAACCAGGATGAAAAGGACAACGGGAAGAGTATGAAACCATGATGAAAAGGACAACGGGAAGAAAGGGAAACCAGGATGAAAAGGACAACGGGAAGAAAAGGAAACCACAATGAAAAGGACAACAGGAAGAAAAGGAAACCAGGATGAAAAGGACAACAGGAAGAAAAGGAAAACAGTATAAAAAGGACAACAGAAAGTAAAGGAAAACAGGATGAAAAGAACAACATGAAGAAAAGGAAAACAGGATGAAAAGGACAACAGGAAGAAAAGGAAAACAGGAAGAAAAGGACAACAGGAAGAAAAGGAAAACAGGAAGAAAAGGAAAACAGGAAGAAAAGGAAACCAGGATGAAAAGGACAACAGGAAGAAAAGGAAAACAGTATGGAAAGGACAACAGGAAGAAAAGGAAAACAGGATGAAAAGAACAACATGAAGAAAAGGAAAACAGAATGAAAAGGACAACAGGAAGAAAAGGAAAACATGAAAAAAAGAACAACAGGAAGAGTAGTACAAGAAAAGGAAGAAATGAACAACAACAGGAAGAATAGAAAAGGAAAAGAAAGCAAAGGACAACACAAATAAAAGAACAACAGGAAGAAAAAGACAACATGAAGAAAAGAACAACAACAGGAGGAAAAGGACAACATGTAGAAAAGGAAAACAGGATGAAAAGAACAGGAAGAAAAGGAAAACAGGATGAAAAGGACAACAACAGGAAGGATAGAACAACAGGAAGAAAAGGACAGGAAAAAAAGAAGAAAAGAACAACAGCAAGAAAATAACAGGAAGAAAAGAACAACAGGAAGAAAAGAACAACAGGAAGAAAAGAACAACATGAAGAAAAGAACAACAGGAAAAATAGCACATGAAAAGGAAGAAAAGAACAACAACAGGAAGAAAAGAACAACAACAGGAAGAAAAGAACAACAACAGGAAGAAAAGAACAACAAATGAGAGAGAAAAAGAACAACAACAGAAAGAAAAGAACAACAACAGGAAGAAAAAAAACAACAGGGAGAAAAAGACAACAACAACAACAAAAAAGAACAAGAATGGGGAGAAAAGAACAAGAAGAGGATGAAAAGATCAAGGGCAAAAAGAGCAAGAAGACCAAGAGAAGAAAGGACAAGACATATATAGAGGAGAATGTGAAGAAGAACACGAAAAGAAAGAACAGGAACAACAATAAGAAAAAAGAAAACCATGAAGAAAAACAAGAATACGCAGACGAGCAAGAATAAGAACAGGGATAAGAGGAAAAAAGTATAAGAAGAAAACGTTTTAATTAATCATTTTGTGTGGATTGTTCTTTTTTGTCTTGACAGAAACGGTCTAGTGAAGACTTTTGTGTATATGGTCTTTTTTGTCTTGACAGAAACGGTCTAGCAGAGGCTATTGTGTATATGGCCCTTTTTGTCTTGACAGACGGTCTAGTAGAGGCTATTGTGTATATGGTCCTTTTTGTCTTGTCAGACGGTCTAGTAGAAGACTATTGTGTATATGGCCCTTTTTGTCTTGACAGACGGTCTAGTAGAGGCTATTGTGTATATGGCCCTTTTCGTCTTGACAGACGGTCTAGTGAAGGCTATTGATTATATGGTCTTTTTTGTCTTGACAGAAACGGTCTAGTGAAGACTATTGTTATATGGTCTTTTTTGTCTTGACAGAAACGGTCTAGTGAAGGCTATTGTGTATATGCCCTTTTCGTCTTGTCAGACGGTCTAGTGGAGGCTATTGTGTATATGGCCCTTTTCGTCTTGTCAGACGGTCTAGTGAGGCTATTGTGTATATGGCCCTTTTCGTCTTGTCAAACGGTCTAGTGGAGGCTATTGTGTATATGGCCCTTTTCGTCTTGTCAGACGGTCTAGTGAAGGCTATTGTGTATATGGCCCTTTTCGTCTTGTCAGACGGTCTAGTGGAGGCTATTGTGTATATGGCCCTTTTCGTCTTGTCAGACGGTCTAGTGAAGGCTATTGTGTATATGGCCCTTTTCGTCTTGTCAGACGGTCTAGTAGAGGCTATTGTGTATATGGCCCTTTTCGTCTTGTCAAACGGTCTAGTGAAGGCTAGTGTATATGGCCCTTTTCGTCTTGTCAAACGGTCTAGTGAAGGCTATTGTATATGGCCCTTTTCGTCTTGTCAAACGGTCTAGTGAAGGCTATTGTGTATATGGCCCTTTTGTCTTGTCAGACGGTCTAGTGGAGGCTATTGTGTATATGGCCCTTTTCGTCTTGTCAGACGGTCTAGTAGAGGCTATTGTGTATATGGTCCTTTTTGTCTTGTCAGACGGTCTAGTGGAGGCTATTGTGTATATGGCCCTTTTCGTCTTGTCAGACGGTCTAGTAGAGGCTATTGTGTATATGGTCCTTTTTGTCTTGTCAGACAGTCTAGTAGAGGCTATTGTGTATATGGCCCTTTTCGTCTTGTCAGACAGTCTAGTAGAGGCTATTGTGTATATGGCCCTTTTCGTCTTGTCAGACAGTCTTGTGGAGGCTATTGTGTATATGGCCCTTTTCGTCTTGTCAGACGGTCTAGTAGAGGCTATTGTGTATATGGCCCTTTTCGTCTTGTCAGACGGTCTAGTGAAGGCTATTGTGTATATGGCCCTTTTCGTCTTGTCAGACGGTCTAGTGGAGGCTATTGTGTATATGGCCCTTTTCGTCTTGTCAGACGGTCTAGTGAAGGCTATTGTGTATATGGCCCTTTTCGTCTTGTCAGACGGTCTAGTAGAGGCTATTGTGTATATGGCCCTTTTCGTCTTGTCAGACGGTCTAGTGAGGCTATTGTGTATATGGCCCTTTTCGTCTTGTCAGACGGTCTAGTGAGGCTATTGTGTATATGGCCCTTTTCGTCTTGTCAAACGGTCTAGTGAAGGCTATTGTGTATATGGCCCTTTTCGTCTTGTCAAACGGTCTAGTGAGGACTATTGCATATATGGCCCTTTTCGTCTTGTCAAACGGTCTAGTGAGGCTATTGTGTATATGGCCCTTTTTGTCTTGTCAGACGGTCTAGTGGAGGATATTGTGTATATGGCCCTTTTCGTCTTGTCAGACAGTCTAGTAGAGGCTATTGTGTATATGGCCCTTTTTGTCTTGTCAGACAGTCTAGTGGAGGCTATTGTGTATATGGCCCTTTTCGTCTTGTCAGACAGTCTAGTAGAGGCTATTGTGTATATGGCCCTTTTCGTCTTGTCAGACAGTCTAGTAGAGGCTTTTGTGTATTTTTTTGTTTTTTAGGTTTTGTTTTTGCCGAACAGCTTCTCTCGTGGCTAATTCTACCAATATTTGACAAACACACTCGGCCACAGAATGAACAAGTCAGGCCCACTGATCCATTGGGTTTTCCATCCTTTTTCATGAGTCTTTTCTCTTCTAAGTTTTGCCTAGTACAGTCTTAAATGATGTTATACCGTTCCTTATACAAGCTCTCCATGATGTGCGATCACTTGCCAGATGTTCCCAGTCATATTCACAGAGGGAGAAGTCATTCAGAGATGATTTACAGATATCTCTATATGTAGTTTAGATCTGCCGATTTGTCTTTTTCCGTGTATTAGTTCACCATATAGTATTTGCCTGGGGATGCGCTTTTCTTCCATTCGTTGGACATGCCCCAGCCATCTTAGTCTTCGACATCTGAGCATCGACATGATTGTTAGGGTCTTAGCACGTTGCAGGACAGTTAAGTTGGTTATTTTGTCCTGCCATTTGATGTGCATTATTCTGCGGAGACATCGCATGTGGAAGACATTTAGTCTTTTTTCGTGATTTGAGTATGTTTTCCAGGTTTCAGATCCATATAATTGTGTGCTAAGCACGCAAGTTTGATATATTAGGAGTTTAGTCTTCAGTGTTAGTTTCGTGTTGTCCCAGGCCCTTTCTGCGAGTTTGCCGAAAGTCGTAGCTGCCTAATCATATTTATGTTCCTCACAATTCTAAACATATTAATAGAGATAAGACCAACATTATGAGAATTAATGCAGTTGGCAATAACCAAATACAATTAGGAGAAATACCTCTACTAGACGTATAATCTTACATATATCTGGGCAGTAATATAGATAAAGAGGGAGGAACAGGAAATGATACCAAAATAAGGATATCAAAAGCAAGAGGAGCTTTTGTTGCACTGGGAAACATATGGAAGTCCAAATAAATTAGGTTAAATACAAAAATAAAAATTTTCAACTCAAATGTTAAGTCAGTCCTATTATATGTCTGTGAAACATGGAGAACAACAAAATTGACAATCATGAAGATACAGACTTTCATTAATGGATGCTTACGCAGAATAAAAGGATGGAAATGGCAGGACAAAATCACTAACATAGAATTATGGAAATGTACCAGTCAAACACCAGTGGATAAAGAGATACAGCGAAGACGATGGCGCTGGATAGGACACACACTACGGAAGCCAACTGAGAGTATTACACAACAGGCCCTTTTTTGGAATCCACAGGGAAAAAGACAAAGAAGTAGGGCAAGAAATTCTTGGAGAAGACAGATAGAAGGGGAGATGAAGATGATGGGGAAGACATGGAATGATCTTAAAAGAATGGCAAAAAACAGAACGACTTGGAAAGTGTTTGTTGAAGACCTATGCTCCACAAGCTAAAAAGGTAGAAGAAGAAGACAATTACAAACAAGAAAGCCAGCCGTAACAGCAAAACTGACACGGGGACAAAGAGTTAACTTTCATTACAATGCGGCAGTTGCTTGTAGTCAGTAGTTGTCTCTCCTTAGAAAATGGGTTTACTATTCTATCAAGCCTTTCCACAATGGCTTGCTTTCATGGACATCTCGGCATCTAAGGCTGGCTGTCAAGAGAGATTGAACTCTATACAGTCGCATCCAGACACTGACACCCGTGGAAAGAACCACTAATGCTGGTTAGCTGAAGTGTTCGATGTGTCTCACACCGGTCGGCAGTAGGGCGGAATCAACGACAGGAAATTATGGAGAAACAGGAAGGTCAAACACTAACGCCGGAAATTGGGGGCAAAGAATAGCATGCTGGTCCAGGTGATCTCACAATGTACGAGACCAAAAATGGTTTTTCTTGGTGCAGTAGATCTCAAAATGCACGAGACCAAAAATGGTTTTTCTTGGTGCAGTAGATCTCAAAATGCACGAGACCAAAAATGTTTTTTCTTGGTGCAGTAGATCTCAAAATGCACGAGACCAAAAATGGTTTTTCTTGGTGCAGTAGATCTCAAAATGCACGAGACCAAAAATGGTTTTTCTTGGTGCAGTAGATCTCAAAATGTACGAGACCAAAATGGTTTTTCGTACTTCAGGTGATTCCAAAACTTTTCTAGTTTCCACAAAAACAGAAATAAACAAACAGGATCTGAGGACTCGCTTCAGTACATAATCTAGTCTACAGGTACGGCGTCGGCCTCACCAAAAGCGGCGGTGATTAAAAAAAAAAAAATAGGAAAAATTAAAGTGGAGTTAAGACAAAGAAATTCAAATGAATCCAGAAAAATTCGAAGTTGCAGTAAAGCTAAATGTGAGGGAGAATTGAAGTAAAAAAAAAAAATAGAAAAAATGGTATGGTAAAAGCTTTACGTGATTAATAGACGACACAAATTTGAACAACGTTTCGGCTCAATAGGCCTTCAGCAGGAACAAACAAACAACACAGATATGTATGTAAATAAAACTAATCCTACATAGATAACTTGTAATAAAAGATCCAAAGTTTCCATTCTGGATTTCAAATCCATTTTGGATGTTTCATTACCAGTTAGCTATGTAGGATTAGTTTTATTTACTTACATATCTGTGTGTGCATGTTGGTTGTTTGTTCCTGCTGAATGCATTTTGAGCCGAAACGTTGTTCAAATTTGTGTCGTCTATAAATCACGTAAAGTTTCTACCGCACCATTTTTTTTATTTTCAATTCTTCCCGGAAAAAAATTAATCTGTTGTTTCTTTATGACGGTACCCTCCCCTGATCTCTTAGGTATGAGATTCGATGACTAGTCCTCTGTGGGTATGAGATTCGATGTCTAGTCCTCTCTGGGTATGAGATTCGATGTCTAGTCCTCTGTATGAGATTCGATGTCTAGTCCTCTGGGTATGTGATTCGATGTCTAGTCCTCTCTGGGTATGAGATTCGATGTCTAGTCCTCTCTGGGTATGAGATTCGATGACTAGTCCTCTGTGGGTATGAGATTCGATGTCTAGTCCTCTCTGGGTATGAGATTCGATGTCTAGTCCTCTGTATGAGATTCGATGTCTAGTCCTCTCTGGGTATGTGATTCGATGTCTAGTCCTCTCTGGGTATGAAATTCGATGTCTAGTCCTCTACGGAAAACAGCAATAAATATAAATTCCTGTGTACGCTCGCGCACGTTAAATAACCCTTGGCGGTTACAATCGAAGAAGAGTAAGCCATACGTATGTGCCGCTGCCCGGGCAAAATTGTCAGCTGAAACCTACCCCAAGCAATGGATCCCAGGTCGTACAACGGAGTTCGTGCACATGGGCAAGGATTCTCCTCGGAATTCTAGAGGGGGGGGGGGGGTATCGGAGCACCTATGGGATCGTCCGGTGTGCAGTGGTGTTGATCCTAACAATAAACCAGCCCTCATAATATGTTGTTGACTACCTATAACTTTGGAGAAGGTCAACTTCGAGTAAAAACCCACGCTGTCTAGCGGGTCTTCCCGTTCACAAAAGACTTCGGGGGTAAACCCTGAGGAAAAATCCGGAGTCCTTTAGGTAGTTCAGTGTTGATTTTAACATTGATCCTGGTAACTCCTGCGGCGCTATGACACCAAACTGTTCTTGCCCTGCCAGACCTGTGGATCGCTCGGCTGCGTGGAGTGAAGTAACATGTTGAATGGGCAACAACTTGTCTCTTTCTGTTACTGATCAAGTTTGCGCCCTGGAGAAGGCCGCATACCAAACGATATCGTCTACGGACAACTGGCTGATGGTAAAAGAACTCGGCGGCACATGAAACTTCGATTTATAGGCCTGTGTAACCGCGACATGAAGACTCTGAACATAAACCCTGCAGCCTGGGAAGATATAGCTGCAGACCGCAATCTCTGGAAACACACTAAAGGTTCACCTAAAACAAGAAGCTGAGTAAGAGAATACACGGCGGAAGGGAAGAAAAGAAAAAAATAACATTTCTAGGGGCGCTGAAAAATCCATAGTCAACTATGACTGACGGAAACTACAATAGTCAACTATGACTGACGGAGACTACAATAGTCAACTATGACTGACGGAGACTACTATAGTCAACTATGACTGACGGAAACTACAATAGTCAACTATGACTGACGGAAACTACAATAGTCAACTATGACTGACGGAGACTACTATAGTCAACTATGACTGACAGAGGCTACTATAGTAAACTATGACTGACGGAGGTACTATGGTCAACTATGACTGACGGAGGCTACTATAGTCAACTATGACTGACGGAGGCTACTATAGTCAACTATGACTGACGGAGGCTACTATAGTCAACTATGACTGACGGAGGCTACTATAGTCAACTATGACTGACGGAGACTACTATAGTCAACTATGACTGACGGAGGTTACTATAGTCAACTATGACTGACGGAGGCACTATAGTCAACTATGACTGACGGAGGTTACTATAGTCAGCTATGACTGACGGAGACTACAATAGTCAACTATGACTGACGGAGGCTACTATAGTCAACTATGACTGACGGAGGCTACTATAGTCAACTATGACTGACGGAGGCTACTATAGTCAACTATGACTGACGGAGACTACTATAGTCAACTATGATTGACAGAGGCTACTCTAGTAAACTATGACTGACGGAGGTACTATAGTCAACTATGACTGACGGAGGCTACTATAGTCAACTGTGACTGACGGAGGCTACTATAGTCAACTATGACTGACGGAGGCACTATAGTCAACTATGACTGACGGAGACTACTATAGTCAACTATGACTGACGGAGGTTACTATAGTCAACTATGACTGACGGAGGCACTATAGTCAACTATGACTGACGGAGGCTACTATAGTCAACTATAACTGACGGAGGTTACTATAGTCAACTATGACTGACGGAGACTACAATAGTCAACTATGACTGACGGAGATTACTATAGTCAACTATGACTGACGGAGATTACTATAGTCAACTATGTTTGACGGAGACTACTATAGTCAACTATGACTGACGGAGGTTACTATAGTCAAATATGACTGACGGAGACTACTATAGTCAACTATGACTGATGGAGGCACTATAGTCAACTATGGCTGACGGAGGCTACTATAGTCAACTATGACTGACGGAGACTATTATAGTCAACTATGACTGACGGAGACTACTATAGTCAGCTATGACTGACGGAGACTACTATAGTCAACTATGACTGACGGAGACTACTATAGTCATCTATGACTGACGGAGGCTACTATAGTCAAATATGACTGACGGAGACTACTATAGTCAACTATGACTGACGGAGGCTACTATAGTCAAGAATGACTGACGGAGACTACTATAGTCAACTATGACTGACGGAGACTACTATAGTCAACTATGACTGACGGAGGCTGCTAATATAACTTTGACCGCAAACAATCATCATCATGTGCCATACCGGTTGGTGCAGGTGATCATGTCCCTCCACAATCTTCTATCTACAGTGCATCGTATCAGTTCTGTTGTTGACTGTTTTCCATGCCATGACACCAAGCTATCCAGTATTTTCTCTCTTTGTCGTCCGCGATCTCTCTTTCCTTTTATTTTGCCAGTTGTAACCAAGTATTCCAACTCTCCTCTTCTCATGATGTGCCCAAAAAATGTTGATTGCTTTTTTCTGATGTTTGTCATGATTATTCCAGGCAATATAAGAAGGTAGTTTGTCATTCCTTTCCTTCTTGGCAGTGACTGTACTAGTCGTAGATCGCAGCCATTGTCTCTTTACATGAGATCCTCTGCCTGCCATCGCGGTGTGGGGACCATAACCGGCACTACTTGTCGGCTGCTCCCACAACACCATCCACCACCTGCTCCAATGGCTTCACATAACCCTGATAGGAGGACTAAACGAGAGCTCCACCTTGCCCAGGGGTGTCCCGAAGACTAGCGGAGGAAAGGAGACGTCTTACTCCTCCTTTGTTAGGGCAGAACTCTACCCCGCTAACCGCAAACAATAAGGAGTTTTAAAAAAAGAAGAAACAAACCCTGCATACTTAACTTCTTGATGAAACAAGTTGACGAAACAAGTTGACGAAACAAGTTGACGAAACAAGTTGTCGAAACAAGTTGTCGAAACAAGTTGTCGAAACAAGTTGTCGAAACAAGTTGACGAAACAAGTTGACGAAACAAGTTGATGAAACAAGTTGTCGAAACAAGTTGTCGAAACAAGTTGTCGAAACAAGTTGTCGAAACAAGTTGACGAAACAAGTTGACGAAACAAGTTGTCGAAACAAGTTGTCGAAACAAGTTGTCGAAACAAGTTGTCGAAACAAGTTGTTGAAACAAGTTGACGAAACAAGTTGACGAAACAAGTTGATGAAACAAGTTGTCGAAACAAGTTGTCGAAACAAGTTGACGAAACAAGTTGTCGAAACAAGTTGTCGAAACAAGTTGACGAAACAAGTTGATGAAACAAGTTGATGAAACAAGTTGTCGAAACAAGTTGATGAAACAAGTTGACGAAACAAGTTGTCGAAACAAGTTGACGAAACAAGTTGACGAAACAAGTTGTCGAAACAAGTTGACGAAACAAGTTGACGAAACAAGTTGACGAAACAAGTTGATGAAACAAGTTGTCGAAACAAGTTGTCGAAACAAGTTGTCGAAACAAGTTGTCGAAACAAGTTGTCGAAACAAGTTGACGAAACAAGTTGTCGAAACAAGTTGTCGAAACAAGTTGTCGAAACAAGTTGTCGAAACAAGTTGTTGAAACAAGTTGACGAAACAAGTTGACGAAACAAGTTGATGAAACAAGTTGTCGAAACAAGTTGTCGAAACAAGTTGACGAAACAAGTTGTCGAAACAAGTTGTCGAAACAAGTTGACGAAACAAGTTGATGAAACAAGTTGTCGAAACAAGTTGACGAAACAAGTTGACGAAACAAGTTGTCGAAACAAGTTGACGAAACAAGTTGACGAAACAAGTTGACGAAACAAGTTGACGAAACAAGTTGACGAAACAAGTTGTCGAAACAAGTTGACGAAACAAGTTGTCGAAACAAGTTGACGAAACAAGTTGTCGAAACAAGTTGTCGAAACAAGTTGTCGAAACAAGTTGTCGAAACAAGTTGACGAAACAAGTTGTCGAAACAAGTTGTCGAAACAAGTTGACAAAACAAGTTGTCGAAACAAGTTGTCGAAACAAGTTGTCGAAACAAGTTGTCGAAACAAGTTGACGAAACAATTTGACGAAACAAGTTGTCGAAACAAGTTGTCGAAACAAGTTGTCGAAACAAGTTGACGAACAAGTTGTCGAAACAAGTTGTCGAAACAAGTTGTCGAAACAAGTTGACGAACAAGTTGTCGAAACAAGTTGTCGAAACAAGTTGTCGAAACAAGTTGACGAAACAAGTTGACGAAACAAGTTGACGAACAAGTTGTCGAAACAAGTTGACGAACAAGTTGTCGAAACAAGTTGTCGAAACAAGTTGACGAACAAGTTGACGAACAAGTTGTCGAAACAAGTTGACGAACAAGTTGACGAAACAAGTTGACGAAACAAGTTGTCGAAACAAGTTGACGAAACAAGTTGACGAAACAGTTGACGAAACAAGTTGTCGAAAAACACATCAGAACTGATCTCGGTACCCCGTTGTGAGACGGATTGCGATGTTTCTTGAAAGTCGTTTATTATTTCAAATCCTCTAGGCCACATTTGTAGGTATGGTAATTCATCTGAAAATTATGAATGTCTTTCCTGCTCCATATGTTTAAAAATATGCCGCTTTGGTTGTGTAGACATTGAAGGACATATAATAAGACAAAATAAATGAGTTGGGATGGGCTAGTTGGTGTCGAGGCAAGACGCCGGTCTCAAGACAGAGATGTCGAGAGTTCAAATCCGAGCTGCACTAGTTGGGATTTTTATTTATGATTTCTCTCTGTGCCAACCACCCCTGGTCTCAGCAGCAAGGCCCGGCTTGAAACGTTCATTGACGGGGGGAAAAAAATAAGTACCTGCAAAGACGGAGTTATCTGCCTGTGCGGCTAGGGACCCCTTTGCACACGGCTGCCAGGGAAAAATGGATTAACACGCATAATTTAGTTCCTAGTCTCTAGGGACTTCGTCAGAGGTAAAAGCTGGCGAACGCCTTGAAAAACATTCTCTTTTTTTATGTTGAGGTGTGTGTGTGTGCGGGATAGTCGTCCCTTTATGTGTGTGTGTGAGAATGTGTGTAATAAATTAGGTCCAAGCTACACTCGCGTCACACAAAGGGAGGTCAACTCGCGCTGAAGTCCATTAAACAATAAGTCCAACACGATATTTGTCTACAGTTAGCTCCCCCTAAAATAACACTTTCTACAAACCACTTTCTCAGAGCCTCACTCACATGACCTGTGTCTCTCACAATTTATGTTCCCTACCACTTTCTTTCTAATGGCTCATATCCCACACGACCATTAATCTCATAGCTTCAATCACAAACAACCCCTCACTGTCATAGTTTGTATCCAACAGGACTTTTATTCTCACAGTTTGTATTGTACAAGACATTATCTCTCATAGTTTATATTGTATAAGACATTATCTCTCATAGTTTATATTGTATAAGACATTATCTCTCATAGTTTATATTGTATAAGACATTATCTCTCATAGTTTATATTGTATAGGGCATTCCGTTTTATAATTTATATTCCACAAGATCTTCAGTCTCATAGTTTTTATATTCTATATGACCTTTTCTCTCATAGGTTATATTCTATTAGACCTTCTCTCTCAGTTTATATCCCACAAGACTTTTACTCTCATAATTTATTTTGACAAGTTTACATAGTTTACATTTTATGGAACATAAACAAGTTGTGGGAGATGAGTTTATGGAACATAAACAAGTTGTGGGAGATGAGTTTATGGAACTAAACAAGTTGTGGGAGATGAGTTTATGGAACACACACACGTTTTGAGAGTTGAGTATATAGAATATAAACAAGTTTTGGGAGATTAGTTTATAGAACATAAACAAGTTTGGGAGATTAGTTTATAGAACATAAACAAGTTTTGGGAGATTAGTTTATAGAACATAAACAAGTTTTGCGAGATTAGTTTATAGAACATAAGTAAGTTTTGCGAGATATGTTTTTGGATATAACTTACAACACTTTACCTAACTTGGCAGCAAAATGGCCAGGGATAGAAACATATAAGAAAATATGACACGCATCGCACTAGCATCAAATGCTTTCAACAAACTGACGAATATCTGGAGATCCAAAGTTCTCAGTAAACGAACAAAACTTTAACTGTTCAACTGATGGTTTATCTGAACGATACCAGTGCTAACATATGGATGTGAAAGTTGGAACTCCACCAATACTTTAGTTAGGAAATCAAATGCCTTTGAAAACAAATGTCTACGTAGGATCTCAAACATAAGCTGCAAATAAAACAATTGAATGGAACAGATAAGAGACGAATCAAAACAACAATACGTATCAAGCTTAATAAGAAATTTGACTTTCGAAATACATAGGTCATGTGCTGAGAATGAATGAAGAAAGAAATATTTCCCCATCAAACATACACGTGGAAACCATCTGGTAAAAGAAAACAATGCAGACCAAGAGAATCGCTACGCAGAACAATAAATAGCGAAGGTTCAACCGTGGCACTAAGAAACAAGGGCCAACAAGAACCTATAGTAAATCATCAATCATGGGAATATGGATCCCGCCCTATGTGCTGTTTTCAGCCCAAGAGGAAATGAGGTAAAGGTAAAGTACGAGAATTGAATCGGCGTCTCATTACGCGAGTTTTCACCCATATGTGCTCGTCCGCATATCCAGAAGTGTTCGGAGACTTCTGGATAGTGTCGCTTCAAGTATAGAAACTCACGATGCGAGGCGGCATTCCTCACCTTCCCAGAGTACTACCTTGGTACCCATTTCTCCCAGCGGTTTGGTCGCCCGCGGGGGTATTTTTTTTCCCCAACCACGAGTACAACACACTGCGTCCAGCAGGATTTCGAACACGGGTTGTCCAAACGTTGGTTAGCCCTGTCGAGAGGAAATAAATGCATAAATAATGTGGTGATAAAATGTACGTAACTAAAGAACATTTTCATTCTGTACTGAAGTGATTGAATTAAAGGTACCACGTTGAGAATTTGTGAGAACCACTGGTGAATTAGCTGACAAACTTCAGAAAATAGCCATCCCCGATTGAGGCGACCGTGTGGACACTTGATTGGTCAGCATTTGTGTGCGGACATGGCACCATCTAGGGGCACTGAAATAGGACATTGCCGCACAAAGTAGAATCTGACGTACATGAGAGCCTTTCGGTCCGGGACAAAGTGATCGCAGTCTATTTTTGGGGATTTGGATAATGTAAAGGGGATTTAAGGGAATGGGACGTGGGTGGTGGGTGCGGGAGGGAGTTGTGGCGAGTGGGTTGTTGGTGGTGGAAGCGGGAGGGAGTTATGGCGAGTGGGTTGTCGATGGTGGGAGCGGGAGGGAGTTGTGATAAGTGGGTTGTCGATGGTGGGAGCGGGAGGGAGTTGTGGCGAGTGGGTTGTCGATGGTGACAGCGGGAGGGAGTTGTGATAAGTGGGTTGTCGATGGTGGGAGCGGGAGGGAGTTGTGATAAGTGGGTTGTCGATGGTGGGAGCGGGAGGGAGTTGTAATAAGTGGGTTGTCGATGGTGGGAGAGGGAGGGAGTTGTGGCGAGTGGTTGTCGATGGTGAGAGCGGGAGGGAGTTGTGATAAGTGGGTTGTCGATGGTGGGAGCGGGAGGGAGTTGTGATAAGTGGGTTGTTGATGGTGGGAGCGGGAGGGAGTTGTGGCGAGTGGGTTGTTGGTGGTGTGAGCGGGAGGGAGTTGAGGTGAGTGGGTTGTTGATGATGGGAGCGGGAGGGAGTTGAGGTGAGTGGGTTGTTGTTTTTGGGAACGGGAGGGAGTAGTGGTAAGTGGGTTGTTGGTGGTGAGAGCGGGAGGCAGTTGTGGTAAGTGGGTTGTTGGTGGAGGGAGCGGGAAGGAGTTGTGGTAAGTGGGTTGTTGGTGGTGGGAACGGGAGGTGGTTGTGGTAGGTGGGTTGTTGGTGGTGGGTACGGGAGGGAGTTGTGGTAAGTGGGTTGTTGGTGGTGGGTACGGGAGGGAGTTGTTGTTGGTGTGAGCAGGAGGGAGTTGTGGTGAGTGGGTTGTTGTTGATATGAGCGGAAGGGAGTTGTGGTGAGTGGGTTGTTGTTGTTGGTGTGAGCAGGAGGGAGTTGTGATGAGTGGGTTGTTGTTGGTGTGAGCAGGAGGGAGTTGTGGTGAGTGGGTTGTTGTTGGTGTGAGCGGGAGGGAGTTGTGATGGGTGGGTTGTTGTTGGTGTAAGCAGGAGTTAGTTGTGGTGAGTGGGTTGTTGTTGGTGTGAGCGGAAGGGAGTTGTGGTGAGTGGGTTGTTGTTGGTGTGAGCGGGAGGGAGTTGTGATGGGTGGGGTTGTTGTTGGTGTGAGCAGGAGTTAGTTGTGGTGAGTGGGTTGTTGTTGGTGTGAGCGGAAGGGAGTTGTGGTGAGTGGGTTGTTGTTGGTGTGAGCAGAAGGGAGTTGTGATGAGTGGGTTGTTGTTGGTGTGAGCAGGAGGGAGTTGTGGTGAGTGGGTTGTTGTTGGTGTGAGCAGGAGGGAGTTGTGGTGAGTGGGTTGTTGTTGGTGTGAGCAGGAGGGAGTTGTGGTGAGTGGGTTGTTGTTGGTGTGAGAAGGAGGGAGTTGTGGTGAGTGGGTTGTTGTTGGTGTGAGCAGGAGGGAGTTGTGGTGAGTGGTTGCTGTTGGTGTGAGCGGAAGGGAGTTGTGGTGAGTGGGTTGTTGTTGGTGTGAGCAGGAGGGAGTTGTGATGAGTGGGTTGTTGTTGGTGTGAGCAGGAGGGAGTTGTGGTGAGTGGGTTGTTGTTGGTGTGAGCGGAAGGGAGTTGTGGTGAGTGGGTTGTTGTTGGTGTGAGCAGGAGGGAGTTGTGGTGAGTGGGTTGTTGTTGGTGTGAGCAGGAGGGAGTTGTTGTGAGTGAGTTGTTGTTGGTGTGAGCAGGAGGGAGTTGTGGTGAGTGGGTTGATGTTGGTGTGAGCAGGAGGGAGTTGTGATGAGTGGGTTGTTGTTGGTGTGAGCAGGAGGGAGTTGTGATGAGTGGGTTGTTGTTGGTGTGAGCAGGAGGGAGTTGTGATGAGTGGGTTGTTGGTGTGAGCAGGAGGGAGTTGTGGTGATTGGGTTGTTGTTGGTGTGAGCAGTAGGGAGTTGTGGTGAGTGGGTTGTTGTTGGTGTGAGCAGGGGGAGTTGTGGTGAGTGGGTTGTTGGTGTGAGCAGGAGGGAGTTGTGGTGATTTGGTTGTTGTTGGTGTGAGCAGGAGGGAGTTGTGGTGAGTGGGTTGTTGTTGGTGTGAGCAGGAGGGAGTTGTGGTGATTGGGTTTTTGTTGGTGTAAGCAGGAGGGAGTTGTGATGAGTGGGTTGTTGGTGTGAGCAGGAGGGAGTTGTGGTGATTGGGTTGTTGTTGGTGTGAGCAGGAGGGAGTTGTGGTGATTGGGTTGTTGTTGGTGTGAGCAGGAGGGAGTTGTGATGAGTGGGTTGTTGTTGGTGTGAGCAGGAGGGAGTTGTGATGAGTGGGTTGTTGGTGTGAGCAGGAGGGAGTTGTGGTGAGTGGGTTGTTGTTGGTGTGAGCAGGAGGGAGTTGTGGTGAGTGGGTTGTTGTTGGTGTGAGCAGGAGGGAGTTGTGGTGAGTGGGTTGTTGTTGGTGTAAGCAGGGGGGAGTTGTGATGAGTGGGTTGTTGTTGGTGCGAGAGGGATGGAGTTGTGGTGAGTGGGTTGTTGTTGGTGCGAGCGGGAGGGAGTTGTGATGAGTGGGTTGTTGTTGGTGCGAGCGGGAGGGAGTTGTGGTGAGTGGGTTGTTGTTGGTGTGAGCGGGAGGGAGTTGTGATGAGTGGGTTGTTGTTGGTGTGAGCGGGAGGGAGTTGTGGTGAGTGGGTTGTTGTTGGTGTGAGCAGGAGGGAGTTGTGATGAGTGGGTTGTTGTTGGTGTGAGCAGGAGGGAGTTGTTATGAGTGGGTTGTTGTTGGTGTGAGCAGGAGAGAGTTGTGATGAGTGGGTTGTTGTTGGTGTGAGCAGGAGGGAGTTGTGATGAGTGGGTTGTTGTTGGTGTGAGCAGGAGGGAGTTGTGATGAGTGGGTTGTTGTTGGTGTGAGCAGGAGAGAGTTGTGATGAGTGGGTTGTTGTTGGTGTGAGCGGGAGGGAGTTGTGGTGAGTGGGTTGTTGTTGGTGCGAGCGGGAGGTCATGATACTCGTAAAGAGACACAATAAGTAATGATTTACAAAATTACATTTACTGACCCACAGGTTATTAATTTAGATCTGTGATTGATTCATTCAAGACAATCCATCCATTGATTGAGATATTCATTAATTGAATGACTTGTTAATCGATTTATATCTACTTAGCTGTTTTATTAGAATTATTTGGTAATTGATTAACGATTTATTGCTAGATACATATGTTTGATTAACTGATTTATAAATTAGCTGACTGAAAAAAATGACTGCCTGACTGATTTATTTTTTTAGTAATGGGTGAAAAATTAATTCACTGACACACTCACTACTTGATTGACTGACTGATTCACTAAGTCAATAACTGATCTACTATTTCAATCACTGACTGATTGACCGACACACTTCCAGATAATCTGATTGATTCAATAATTACTTACTACTGACTAACTGATTGATCGACTGAGATCAACTAAGGGATGATTGGATATGGTATGGATAGATAAAGTGAGACCCAACAAGCAGTAACTGATTAATGTTATAGTTATGTTATAGCTATGTTATAGGTAAAGATAGAGTTTGTGTTAGGGTTATCATCATGGCTGGCTGGATGAATCCATACGTGCTGCGATATCTCTACGAGAATCTACAGAAAATGCGAAGAGAAAATAATACATAGACATAGTAAGTTCCAAATGGAGAGTCATATCATCAATTACCGTGACTGCTGGCCTAGGTGATCATGTCTCTCCACAACTCGACAGTTACTTATCATTCCTGCTGTTGACCTTCTGCCAAGCCATTCTATTAACTGCTTGATATCTTTTCTCTTTGCTTCCCTCTTTCTCTTCGTCCCTCATTTTCCCCGGTTGTTACAATATATTCCAGTTTTTATCTTCTCATTACATGACCAAAAAATGATTGTTTCTTCCTAATATTGGAAATTAGCTCTCTTTTTGCTTTGGCCTCTTTCAGAACATTTTCATTACTCTTCTTAGCTGTCCATGGTATTCTCAACATTCTTATGTAAAACCACCTTTCGACTCCAGTGATTTTCTTGTCTGTTGTCCTATTGTCCATGATTCTCATCCATATGTTAAGACTGGCTCTATATAACATTTAAGAACTCTTTTTCTTGTTTCTATTGTCAAAAATGGATTGCACAGTATTTTCCTCAATTTTGGGAAAGCTGCTTTGCCTGAGCCATTCTGCATATCACTTCTGTTGTACATCTTCCATCTGAGGTTAACAATGTTCCAAGACATTTAAATTCATTTACATGTTTTAACATTGTTCCACTTGTCTTTATTGTACCTTGCGGTGATATCTTTTTATTTGTTGTTACAAGTACTTCTGTCTTTTTCCAATTAAGGCTGAGTCCTTTATTTTTGCTTTCATTCGCTTAAATGCCTAACATTTCTTGTAAAGGGAGTGGCTGGGTATATTAAGGATAGAGTGACATCTACAAAGAAGTAATTGGGTGATTGATAAAGTGTGATCACCCCAGGATCCGATCATCTACACGGACGGTTCTGTAAAGTGAGCGCAGTGGTTGAGGTTTTGTGGAGTTCTAACATGGCAGAGAAGTGGCTAGGGAATCTGGCAAGTGTAGCATTCCGGTGTCCATCTTCCTGTGTAGTCAGGATAGCTCGAGCCAAGCTAATGGATACTGCCTTTACAGAGAGGTTCACTTGTTGCTTTTCTAATATATTACTGTTACATATAGTATCCTATTATTCTACCTTTCAGCTCCATATGGAGCATATGTCTTCATCAAACACTTTCAGCTCCCTGTAGGGCATAGGTCTTCAACAAATACTTTCAGCTCCCTGTGGGGCATAGGTCTTCAACAAATACTTTCAGCTCCCTGTGGGGCATAGGTCTTCAACAAATACTTTCAGCTCCCTGTGGGGCATAGGTCTTCAACAAACACTTTCAGCTCCCTGTGGGGCATAGGTCTTCATCAAACACTTTCAGCTCCCTGTAGGGCATAGGTCTTCAACAAATACTTTCAACTCCCTGTGGAGCATAGGTCTTCAACAAACACTTTCAGCTCCATGTGGAGCATAGGTCTTCAACAAACACTTTCAGCTCCCTGTGGGGCATAGGTCTTCAACAAACACTTTCAGCTCCCTGTGGGGCATAGGTCTTCAACAAACACTTTCAGCTCCCTGTGGGGCATAGGTCTTCAACAAACACTTTCAGCTCCCTGTGGGGCATAGGTCTTCAACAAACACTTTCAGCTCTCTGTGGAGCATAGGTCTTCATCATATACTTTAAACTCCCTGTGGAGCATAGGTCTTCATCAAACACTTCCCAAGCCGTTCTGTTCTTGATACTCTTTTAAAATCATTGCAAGTCTTCCCCACCATCATCTTCTCTGCTTCCAACTGCCTTCTTCCAGAATATTTTGATCTTCCTCTTTATCTCTCCCCCTGGGGGTTTCAAAAAATGGCCTGTCGTGTAATACTCTCAGTTGATTTCCGTAGTGTGTGCCCTATCCAGCGCCATCGTCTTCGCTGTATCTCTTCATCCACTGGTATTTGACTGGTACATTTCCATAATTATATGTTAGTAATTTTGTCCTGCCATTTCCATCTTGCCAAACGTCCATTAATGAAGGTCTGTATCTTCATGATTGTCATGTTTGTTGTTCTTCATGTTTCACAGCCAACTTAAACACTGGAGTTGAAAATTTTAATTTTTCTTCTTAACTTAACTTCTTTGGACTTTCACATGTTAACTTGTGAAACGAAGGCTTCTCTTGTTTTTTGTATCCTAATATGGAATCATCCTCGGTTCCTCTTTCTTTACATATATTACTGCCTAGATATATGCAAGATTTTACGTCTAGCAGAGATATTTCTCCTATTATTATTTGGTTATTGTCATCTGCACTGATTCTTATATTTTTCGTCGTATCTCAATTTAATTGTATACGCTCAACAACCTATTAATTTCGTAACGATGGCCAGCGAGCTACAGAACCCATCCGCATGCATAATCATCTACATCCGCTCAAATATATCCACCATTAGGAATTGGCGTAATGCACTGTTGTCTGTGCGAAAATGATATGCGATTTTCTCCCGGACTCCTAAATCCATCTATCTGCTGGCTATCTCATTTACGATAGTGCCAGCTTTCAGTAAACGGGTCTCATTATTCCGGGTCAGGCTTTGGTCGTCTGGCTGGAGTTGCTCATTAGTTACCGCAAGGCCCACCTTCGTTCCCTCGGTGATCTGATCGTATAGAGTAATGGGAATCAAACGAGGAGTGACCGAGGGGGGGATGTAGTTTTACGAGTGTTTTATTACAGTGCTAGAATAAAGTGCACGCTTTCTAGTTGAGAGATAGTAATTTAGACAAATAAATAATGTAGGCTTTAGAAGAAAACAAAAAAATCCCCCCCCCCCCCGATTACTGAATCAAAATATCGACTTTACAGCACTTCGGGCGAATTAAAAAGTCATTCTTAAAAAAACAATGAATAAATAAATAAATTTGAATGTATTGTGGAAGCTATGAGTAGCTATAAAAACATTCTCAAATGATGGCGAAAAGAATAAAAGCTGAAATCTGCACAGCTTCATGGTGCGCTATAGTTCTGCTACGCTTTCTCAACTGCCATTATTTTATGCGTTCAAAGTTTGAAGACGTATGCCTATAAGGAATACTTTGTGTACAATGAAATGAATTCAAGACTAATATAGAGATAAGAGAAATGGTCAAGCAACCAACGATCTCATCTACAATTAGGAAGAGAAGATGGGCATGTGTCGAACATGTGTTGAGAAGAGACAAGTGAATTCCAAAACAGGCATCTGAGAAGAGTCAACAAGTGAATTCCAAAACAGGCATTTGAGAAGACTCACCAAGTGAATTCCAAAACAGGCATCTGAGAAAAGTCAACAAGTGAATTCCAAAACAAGCATCTGAGAAGAGTCAACAAGTGAATTCCAAAACAGGCATTTGAGAAGACTCACCAAGTGAATTCCAAAACAGGCATCTGAGAAAAGTCAACAAGTGAATTCCAAAACAGGCATTTCTATGGAAAACATCAGGATACAGAAAAAGATAGAGACCTGGGGTAGACGCTATAAAGGACGCTTACATGACAGGCAAAGTTCGTAGGCATAGACTCATTAGAGATAATGATATCCGATCCGATGTCTAGTCCTCTCTGGTTAGTGAGATCCGATGTCTAGTCCTCTCTGGTTAGTGAGATCTGATGTCTAGTCCTTTCTGGGTAGTGAGATACGATGTTTAGCCCTCTCTGGTTAATGAGACCCGATGTTTAGACCTCTCTGGTTAATGAGACCCGATGTTTAGACCTCTCTGGTTAATGAGACCCGATGTTTAGCACGCTTGGGTAGTGAAATACGATGTTTAGCCCTCTCTGGTTAGTGAGACCTGATGTTTAGACCTCTCTGGTTAATGAGACCCGATGTTTAGCACGCTTGGGTAGTGAAATACGATGTTTAGCCCTCTCTGGTTAGTGAGACCCGATGTTTAACCCTCTCTGGTTAATGAGACCCGATGCCCTCTCTGATAACGACCAAAGACAAGAGCAGCTAAAACTCGAAAAGAGTAGACCAAAAATGGTCAATGCCCGGGCACAAATTGTAAAGAAAATCGACCAATGCCGAAGACGGATGTGTCGGGTCTAAAGGGTCAAGTATCACAGCTTCAAGCAAAAGTCTAATTCATCAACAATACCACTAGATATAACAGCTTTACATCAAAAAGATATTAAAGATACCTATACAATACAAGTAAAGAACACATCAGAAGCTGCTAGAGGAAGGAATTGAGCAATACAGAAGAGAAAATCCTGATGAAAAAGTAACAACCAAATGGCAATGCATAAGAAAAATACAAGAAACCTGCGACACCTTACCCAAAAGAGAAAAGAACAAAAAACAAAAATGGATAACTAACACCATCTTAGAAAAAATGGAAGAAAGGAGACAAGCGAAGAACACTGCCCAATACAATAAAATAGATAATGAGATACGCAAAATGTGCAAAAAGGCAAAAGAAGACTGGCTCAGCCAAAAATGTATAGAATAGAAACTATGGAAAGCAAACAAGACTTTCGAGGAATGCACACAGAAATACAGAGAATGACTAATAAAAATAAAAAAGCCACAAAATATGGATGCACTGCAGACAAAAAACAAAAAATGCTAACAGACAATAAAATATTATAGATAGATGGATGGAATATATAACAGAACTATTTATTGATCAAAGGGACAAGAAACCAGTTATAAAATGTACATCAGGCTATAAAATCATAAAATCTGCGGTTGAAAAAGCTATAAAAACAATGAAAAAGGGAAAAGCACCAGGACCTGACACCATACAGATAGAGATGATACAGGCACTAGAAGATGTTGGCATTGAAGTGATTACAGACATATGCAACGACATATACCACACAGGATACATACCAAATGAACTAAAAACATCAACTTTCATTGCATTGCCTAAAAAGAATGATGCAGTTGAATGCAGTGACTTTAGAACAATAAGCCTAATGAGCCATGTTACAAAAATCTTGCTAAAAGTTATACAAGGAAGGATTCAGAATAAAATCAATACTGAATTAGATGAGCAGCAATTTGGATTGAGGAAAAATAGCGGGACAAAAGAAGCCATATTCTGCATGAGAACATTAATCGAAAAATACACAGAAGTAAACAAACCAATATATGCCTGCTTCATAGACTACACCAAAGCTTTTCATAGAGTACTCCACAAACAACTTAAAGAATGCCTAAAAGAGATACAACTAGATGACATGTACATGCGACTAATATGTAATCTATACTGGGAGCAAACAGCAATAATAAAATATAACAAAGAGAACTCTACACCCATTGATATAAAAAGAGAAGTAAGACAGGGATGCATCCTATCACCAAGCTTGTTCAATCTATACACTGAGCAAATCTTTAAAAACATCATAGAGATGCCAGGCCTACAAATTAATGGAAAGATAATCAATAACCTAAGATATGCTGACGATACTGTACTGCTAGCAGAAAATCCTAAAGATCTACAGCAATTACTTAATGAAATAAACATGACAAGCAAAAATATGGACTAGATATGATATAAAAAAGACAAACTATGATAACAAACAAAGGAAATACTCAAAACCCGCAAGTGGATATCAAAATTGAAGGAATAGACATGGAGACAGATCAGAACTACAACTACCTTGGACATACTATAACCAGTGATGGAAAATGTACAACTGAAATAAACAAAAGAATAGGAATGGCAAAAAGTAATTTTAATGTCACAAAGAACATACTAACACCAAACAAATAACACCAAGGCTAAAACTAAGAAAAGCAAAATGTTATGTCTTCTCAATATTCCTATATGGTGCTGAAACCTTCTCCACAGTCCAGCCTCCATCTCAACAAACAAACCGCCTCCATAACTCAGCCGCCATCTCAACAATCAAACCGCCTCTATAACTCAGCCGCCATCTCAACAATCAAACCGCCTCCATAACTCAGCCGCCATCTCAACAATCAAACCGCCTCCATAACTCAGCCGCCATCTCAACAAACAAACCGCCTCCATAACTCAGCCGCCATCTCAACAATCAAACCGCCTCCATAACTCAGCCTCCATCTCAACAATCAAACCGCCTCCTCAACAATCAAACCGCATCCACAGTCCAGCCGCCATCTCAACAATCAAACCGCCTCCATAACCCAGCCTCCATCTCAACAATCAAACCGCATCCATAACCCAGCCGCCATCTCAACAATCAAACCGCCCCCATAACCCAGCCGCCATCTCAACAATCAAACCGCCCCCATAACCCAGCCGCCATCTCAACAATCAAACCGCCTCCATAACCCAGCCTCCATCTCAACAATCAAACCGCCTCCATAACCCAGCCGCCATCTCAACAATCAAACCGCCCCCATACCCAGCCGCCATCCCAACAATCAAACCGCCTCCGCAACCCAACCTCCATCCCAACAATCAAACCACCACAACAACCCAACCTCCATCCCAACAATCAAACCACCACCAATAACCCAGCCTCCATCTCAACAATCAAACCGCCTCCGCAACCCAACCTCCATCTCAACAATCAAACCACCACAACAACCCAGCCTCCACCCTAACAATTAAACCACCTCCAACAACCCAGCCTCCACCCTAACAATCAAACCAACCCCAACAACCCAGCCTCCACCCTAACAATCAAACCACCCCCAACAACCCGGCCTCCATCATAACAATCAAACCACCCCCAACAACCCAGCCTCCACCCTAACAATCAAATCAACCCCAACAACCCAGCCTCCACCCTAACAATCAAACCACCCCCAACAACCCGGCCTCCACCCTAACAATCAAACCACCCCCAACAACCCAGCCTCCACCCTAACAATCAAACCACCCCCAACAACCGGCCTCCATCCTAACAATCAAACCACCCCCAACAACCCGGCCTCCACCCTAACAATCAAACCACCCCCAACAACCCAGCCTCCATCCTAACAATCAAACCACCCCCAACAACCCAACCTCCATCCCAACAATCAAACCACCACCAACAACCCAGCCTCCATCCTAACAATCAAACCACCACAACAACCCAACCTCCATCCTAACAATCAAACCACCCCCAACAACCCAGCCTCCATCCCAACAATCAATCCATCCCAACAATCAAACCACCCCAACAACCCAGCCTCCATCCCAACAATCAAACCACCCCCAACAACCCAGCCTCCATTCTAACAATCAAACCACCCCCAACAACTCAACCTCCATTCTAACAATCAAACCACCCCCAACAACCCAACCTCCATTCTAACAATCAAACCACCCCCAACAACCCAACCTCCATTCTAACAATCAAACCACCCCCAACAACCCAACCTCCATTCTAACAATCAAACCACCACAACAACCCAGCCTCCAATCTAACAATCAAACCACCCCCAACAACCCAGCCTCCATCCTAACAATCAAACCACCCCCAACAACCCAGCCTCCATTCTAACAATCAAACCACCCCCAACAACCCAACCTCCATCCTAACAATCAAACCACCCCCAACAACCCAGCCTCCATCCCAACAATCAAACCACCGCCAACAACCCAGCCTCCATTCTAACAATCAAACCACCACAACAACCCAGCCTCCATTCTAACAATCAAACCACCCCAACAACCCATCATTCTGTTGTTTACCCACACTCAAACAAATACAACAACTTGTAAAATATTAAAATGCTCCTAACATTAAAAACAAATGTTACAAGCCACCACATATAGTGATCACAAAGAATCATTACTTTGAAGCTTCATTACATTTAACAAAACTGCCAACAAACAGAACACATTCAAACACAGAATTAATCAGAAGCAAACTTTATGCCAACGTAACTGACCACTCCCTGCTTATGTTAAACTACAAGCGTTAATA
This sequence comes from Megaustenia siamemsis, assembly GCA_032433765.1. Classification (NCBI taxonomy): domain Eukaryota; kingdom Metazoa; phylum Mollusca; class Gastropoda; order Stylommatophora; family Ariophantidae; genus Megaustenia; species Megaustenia siamemsis. Next base: position 12,726,051 of record JAVIAB010000104.1, read on the forward strand.
CCTACTTAAAACATAACTATAGAGGGCAGACAACTAAAACAAGTAGAGGAATTCAAGTACCTAGGAAGTCTAATGACAAATGATAATTCTCAAACAGCAGAGATAGAATCAAGATGCAACAAAGCTTGTCAAATCATCGGACAGTTATCGCCACTATTGTCCAACAAGGAAATAATTCTAGAGGCAAAACGAGCACTCTACAATACAATTTTCATCCCAACGTTGTGCTATCAATGCCAGACCTGGACCCTAGATGTAAGAACAATAAGAAAAATAACCTGTACAGAGATGAAATGTGTAAGAAGAATGACAGGAAACAAACAGTCTGAGAGACAAGATCAGAAATGAATAACTGAGAAAAAAAGCTAGGAATAGCCCCCGCCATAGAATATATAAGGAAACAACAGATAAAATGGTTTGGCCACGTGACAAGGCAGAAAGAACAAAACACAACACAACGAGCTTTCAACAAACGTTGTAAGAACACCAGACCCAAGGGTCGACCACGAAAAGATGGGTCGATGGAATATTAGAAGCACTAGGAAACATAACAGCAGCAGAGGCGAACAGAAGAGCAAAAGACCGCAAATTATATCTCCCCTCGACGCTGAAAGGCAGATGAGGAAGGAAAGAAGAAGAAGAGGAAGACAAGCGTTAAAAATCCACAAAAATGATATAAAGTACTAGAGTAATCAATATCTTAATTGGATCAGAGATTCCCAAATGTGGTAACAGCATTCTGTGGGAGGGAGATAAATATATGTTGTAGGGGGCGCGAGGGTCGTGTGAAGTCGAAATGTGATTGGGTAAATCCACTAGGGACTTAAAATGAGAGAAATCGCGTCCCTGATTGGTTAGGGCGCTCGTTACAGACAAGAAGGTGCCAGGTTTAAGTCGAAAGTGTGGTGATTTTTTTTCTCGTTTTTACCCAACATTTGAAAATGTGCACCAGATATACAGTATATTTTTTTATAGAAAGTAAAGCAGTCTGTCGTAATACTGACCATATCAGCAATAAAATATATCGTTTGTCATTGCTATATGCGTATGTGGACTATGTCAAATCTGCCTCTGTGAGGAGGGAATTAGGAAACAGCATAAACCCCATATGCCTTCAGCAAACTATCACTGTTTTACTTGATGAGCAGTGTATGGGATAAATGCGATTTTTGGGCCATGTTAAAAGACACAACAGCCAACTAAAAGTAATCATGGAGGGGAAAATACAAGGTAAAAGAGGCAGAGGCAGACCAAGACTAACATGGACGAGTAACATCAAAAGATGGACAAATCAGCCTACGACAACCTGCACCATCAAAGCAAGAGACAGAGCAGAATGGCGCTCCATGGTAGCGGAAACGACACTCGATGATGATGATGATGAGTGTATGGGATGTGGGCATTCATCAACATCAGCTGACAGTTAATATCCGAGCTATCAAACCGGAGCTGACTAAGACTACTTACCATTTTCTCGAAAACAAGCAACTAAAATCTGGCTAAAGTAAATACCAGTTTCTGCGCTCTCATGATGATTTGTCCGTTTTGTCGACCGAATTTGAAATGGCTCTAAATGGATGTAAATTAAGTTCTGTCGTAATTTGCGCCAAACTTCGGCATCAGCGAATTTCACTTAAGATATCTGACTACTGCACGGTATATATCGCTACATGTTCCCCTTCTATCTTTGATCTCCATTGGCATTAACTTTAGACCCTTCCCATGAACCAATGTGGTGAGTTACAGCAGAATGTTGATCACATTCTTCAGCCGCGATCTCGAAGTCTTTGGTCAACTTTGTTTCGCTGACAAATTAGACCTGGGCCAGGGTTGCCATATATAGAAGGGGGAAGGGGGTGTGCAGCGAGAGTCTGGTACTTAACTACCAATCCTGGGCCATGTGTGCAGAGATCTGGGGGGGGGGGGGGAGGAGCGAGAGCCTGGTACTTAACTACCAATTCTGGGCCAGGTATGCAGAGATCTAGGGGGAAGAAGCGAGAGCCTGGTACTTAACTACCAATTCAGGGCCAGGTATGCAGAGATCTAGGGGGAAGAAGCGAGAGCCTGGTACTTAACTACCAATTCTGGGCCAGGTATGCAGAGATCTAGGGGGAAGAAGCGAGAGCCTGGTACTTAACTACCAATCCTGGGCCAGGTATGCAGAGATCTGTGGGGGGGGGGGGGGGGGGAGCGAGAGCCTGGTACTTAACTACCAATTCTGGGCCATGTGTGCAGAGATCTAGGGGGAAGAAGCGAGAGCCTGGTACTTAACTACCAATTCTGGGCCAGGTATGCAGAGATCTAGGGGAAGAAGCGAGAGCCTGGTACTTAACTACCATTCTGGGCCAGGTATGCAGAGATCTAGGGGAAGAAGCGAGAGCCTGGTACTTAACTACCAATCCTGGGCCAGGTATGCAGAGATCTGGGGGGGGGGGGCGAGAGCCTGGTACTTAACTACCAATTCTGGGCCATGTGTGCAGAGATCTAGGGGGAAGAAGCGAGAGCCTGGTACTTAACTACCAATTCTGGGACAGGTATGCAGAGATCTAGGGGGAAGAAGCGAGAGCCCGGTACTTAACTACCAATCCTGGGCCAGGTATGCAGAGATCTAGGGGGAAGAAGCGAGAGCCTGGTACTTAACTACCAATCCTGGGCCAGGTATGCAGAGATCTAGGGGGAAGAAGCGAGAGCCTGGTATTTAACTACAATCCTGGGCCAGGTATGCAGAGATCGGGGGGGGGGAGAGCGAGAGCCTGGTACTTAACTACCAATTCTGGGCCATGTGTGCAGAGATCTAGGGGAAGAAGCGAGAGCCTGGTACTTAACTACCAATCCTGGGCCAGGTATGCAGAGATCTGGGGGGGGGGGGGGGGAGCGAGAGCCTGGTACTTAACTACCAATCCTGGGTCAGGTGTGCAGAGATCTGGGGGGGGGGGGGAGCGAGAGCCTGGTACTTAACTACCAATCCTGGGTCAGGAATGCAGAGTCCTGGGTGGGGGGGGGGGAGCGAGAGCCTGGCACTTAACTACCAATCCTGGGTCAGGTGGGCAGAGATCTGGGGGGGGGGGGGGGGTGTGTGGAAGCGAGAGCCTGGTACTTAACTACCAATCCTGGGTCAGGTGGGCAGAGATCTGGGGGAGGGGGGGGGAAGCGAGAACCTGGTACTAACTACCAATCCTAGGTAAGGTGTGCAGAGATCTGGGGCGGGGGGGGGGGGGGAGCGAGAGCCTGGCACTTAACTACCAATCCTGGGTCAGGTGGGCAGAGATCTGGGGGGGGGGAAGCGAGAGCCTGGTACTAACTACCAATCCTGGGTCAGGTGGGCAGAGATCTGGGGGGGGGGTGTGGAAGCGAGAGCCTGGTACTTAACTACCAATCCTGGGTCAGGTGGGCAGAGATCTGGGGGGGGGGGGGAAGCGAGAGGCTGGTACTTAACTACCAATCCTGGGTCAGGAATGCAGAGTCCTGGGTGGGGGGGGGGGGTAGCGAGAGCCGGTACTTAACTACCAATCCTGGGTCAGAATGCAGAGTCCTGGGTGGGGGGGGGAGCGAGAGCCTGGCACTTAACTACCAATCCTGGGTCAGGTGGGCAGAGATCTGGGGGGGGGGGGGTGTGGAAGCGAGAGCCTGGTACTTAACTACCAATCCTGGGTCAGGGCAGATGCAGAGTCCTGGGGGTGGGTGGGGGGGGGGGTAGCGAGAGCCTGGTACTTAACTACCAATCCTGGGTCAGGAATGCAGAGTCCTGGGTGGGGGGGGGAGCGAGAGCCTGGCACTTAACTACCAATCCTGGGTCAGGTGTGCAGAGATCTGGGGGGGGGGGGGGGGGGGGAAGCGAGAGCCTGGCACTTAACTACCAATCCTGGGTCAGGTGGGCAGAGATCTGGGGGGGGGGGGGGGTGTGGAAGCGAGAGCCTGGTACTTAACTACCAATCCTGGGTCAGGTGGGCAGAGATCTGGGGGGGGGGAAGCGAGAGCCTGGTACTTAACTACCAATCCTGGGTCAGGTATGCAGAGATCTTGGGGAGGGGGGGGGGGCGAGAGCTTGGTAAACTACCAATCCTGGGTCAGGTGTGCATAGATCTGGGGGGGGGGGGGGGGTAGCGAGAGCCTGGTACTTAACTACCAATCCTGGGTCAGGTATGCAGTGATCTGGAGGGGGGGGGGGAAGCGAGAGCCTGGTACTTACTACCAATCCTGGGTCAGGTGGGCAGAGATCTGGGGGGGGGGCGGGAAGCGAGAGCCTGGCACTTAACTACCAATCCTGGGTAAGGTGTGCAGAGATCTTGGGGGGGGGGAAGCGAGAGCCTGGTGCTTAACTACCAATCCTGGTCAGGTATGCAGAGATCTGGGGGGGGGGGGAAGCGAGAGCCTTGTGCTTAACTACCAATCCTGGTCAGGTATGCAGAGATCTGGGGGGGGGGGGAAGCGAGAGCCTGGTGCTTAACTACCAATCCTGGGCCAGGTATGCAGAGATCGAACGGAGAGCGAGAGCCTGGTACTTAACTACCAATCCTGGGCCAGGTATGCAGAGATCGAACGGAGAGCGAGAGCCTGGTACTTAACAACCAATCCTGGGCCAGGTATGCAGAGACCGAGGGAGAGCGAGAACCTGATCTTAAACATATCGATAGAGAGTCAGTAATGTTGGGCCGGAATGTGCAAATATCACATCAAAATCCATTGACAATCAAACTTTGAAAAGAGTAGCCCATAATGGTCTCTACCCGGGGTATACAAAAACTATTAACCAATTTTACCCATGCTAAAGTTGAATGTGTCGGGTCGAAATGCGCAAATAGAGCGGGATCATCTTACCGCGCTTACCTCGTCATTGGTATTTATTCTAAGCGAGCTTTCAAATTAATGTAAGGAAGTCGATGCCTGGTTATTTTGCTTCACTTGTTAATGTTCTCAGTACAACTCACGTATGTATCTATAATGCATGTGCCCTTTGAAGAGTCAATAGCTAGTCACTAACACTCTTCCTAGATCTTATCTTGCATCTTTCTTTTAACTCAATTGAAATCTCTTTTCTCTCTCTCTCTCTCTCTCTCTGCGATCAAGACTCAATCAGAGTAGGATTCCAGACTCTCACATGAAGACAGCTGTCTGTTTAAGTGAATTAATCGACCCCACAGACAGAACATCATAATTAGAGTCTGTTAGATCCACTCTGATTGAATACCTATTAAAACGTTGCACTGTGTTCTGCGCCAGTGGCCCAGTGCATCCGATTTCAGCCAGCATTTTATTCAGGTTGCTTTCCTTAGCCTTTGATGTCCCCAATCTTCCTGCAAGGCAGCAGATTGTAACTCAATTGAAATGATCATTACTGGTTGTTATCGAATCTCTGAGCAATTGGGTGGTCTAGAGGTAAGAGTCGGCCCTAAAATAGCAAGGTCCGGGGTTTGAACCCACCAGAAGTGGTGGTATTTTTCCCAAATCGAACCCGTGGTTTCTTCGTGGGGCTACCCTCCCCTGATCTCAGGCTGATGAGATCCGATACCTAGTCCTTTCGGAAAAGGGCGAAAAACAGGAGGTCCCGTGTGTACTCGCGCACGTTAAAAAATGTTGGCAGTTTTAAAACGAAAAAAGTAAGCCATAATGGCCGCTGCTGACTTTTTTTGATGTTCTCGTTCTCTACAGAAGGTCACATGTTGGCCGAAACGTTAGTATTTTGTTGCGTTCTTTTTGTTTTGTAAAGCTGTCAACATACCTTGTAGGGGTGTACGTTACATCCACTACTGGATCCTTGCTACCAGCTTTACTGTAGTAGCTCTGCAGTTATATGCCCGTTCCATACATTGAGTTTATATAACTATCATAAAGGAGGATACTATGAGTTTATATAACTATCATAAAGGAGGATACTATGAGTTTATATAACTATCATAAAGGAGGATACCATGAGTTTATATAATTATTACAAAGGAGGATACTATGAGTTTATATAATTATTACAAAGGAGGATACTATGAGTTTATATAATTATTACAAAGGAGGATACTATGAGATTATATATAATTATTATAAAGGAGGATACTATGAGTTTATATAATTATTATAAAGGAGGATACTATGAGTTTATATATTTATTACAAAGTAGGATACTATGAGTTTATATAACTATCATAAAGGAGGATACTATGAGTTTATATAATTATTACAAAGGAGGATACTATGAGTTTATATAATTATTACAAAGGAGGATACTATGAGTTTATATAATTATTACAAAGGAGGATACTATGAGTTTATATAATTATTACAAAGGAGGATACTATGAGATTATATATAATTATCATAAAGGAGGATACTATAAGTTTATATAATTATTATAAAGGAGGATACTATGAGTTTATATAATTATTACAAAGGAGAATACTATGAGTTTATATAATTATTACAAAGGAGGATACTATGAGATTATATATAATTATCATAAAGGAGGATACTATGAGTTTATATAATTATTATAAAGGAGGATACTATGAGTTTATATAATTATTACAAAAGGAGGATACTATGAGTTTATATAATTATCATAAAGGAGGATACTACGAGTTTATATAATTATCATAAAGGAGGATACTACGAGTTATATAATTATCATAAAGGAGGATACAACGAGTTTATATAATTATCATAAAGGAGGATACTACGAGTTTATATAATTATCATAAAGGAGGATACTGTGAGCTTTAATAATTATCATAAAGGAGGATACTGTGAGTTTTAATAATTATCATAAAGGAGGATACTGTGAGTTTTAATAATTATTATAAAGTAGGATTCTATGAGTATATATAATCATCACCAAGAAGGATACTATGAGTTTATATAATTATCACTAAGGAGGGTACTATGAGTTTATTGGAAAAAGTGAGAGAGAAATTGGTTGTGATTACCGTTGCAGTAACTGTTCCCCAGAGAAATCAAGTTCAAAACCGCTCTGACGGTCTTCGGGAGTGTCTCGGTGGCGCCACCTTAAGGGCCTTTCCATCATTACAAACACGGGGCACCTAACTGCCCGCAGACACGGCGCCATTGAATGTTTCTGTTATCGCTGCCTTACCCCTGTTGTTATCGACATTCTTGATATCGGCGAGGACAAAATGGGAAAAAAATTAACACACAAAGCAAATCCCCCCCCCCCCCCTAAACAGATGTATTTAATTGTGCTTTGTCAAATTGGAGCGTTGTCATGTCTGTTTTGTGTGTTATTTTCACCTTTGACATGTCGCTTGCAACTGTCGTGTGTCGTTTTTTTTTGCACCTTCTTTATCCACGGCTGTTTGACACATATACTTTACAAGATTAGTTGCAAGTAGCAATTCTAGAAAAAAAGGATAAAAAAGTTGTATGGTGACAGCTTTACGTGATAATGGACAAAACAAAAGTCGACGTTTCGGCCAAGTTAGGCCTTCAGCTTGAACAACAAACAACAACTCACAAAAATACACTTAAGGATGTGTAAACAAATCCAACTACATGGCGATAATATGCTAGATACTCAAGAAAGAAAATAAAAAAAACGGGTCACTTCCCTGTGGTCCAGAGCGTGGACAGCTTCTGAATGGACTAAAATAGGGGGATGACCAATTATTTATCTCACTGACCAGGCAGTCAGGTGGGAGGACGGAACGGAGAGGTTCTAAAAATATGGGGAGTTGGGTACAAGATATGTATAAACTGTGCATATCTAACTCTGTGTGTGCACCCTGAACCGATGTGTAAAAAAAAAAGAAAAAAAACATGTCTATATAACAATACACGCGTACACGCATAAATCTGCATATATATTGCCACAAAGCACACAAAAGAAAACTCAAAGGCGCCCAAATGTACCAATACATATGCCGACAAATATAGGTACGGTAGCGCATGGGGGTAAGAAATGTGTAGTAGGTGACCTATGTGTATGTTCTCTGGGGAACAGTTACCAGATTAGTTGCTCATGTGTCTATCCAGGAAGATAAAATACACAAGCTTCTCCTTACACACATTTGATTAGAAGAAGATGTATCTTATAATGTAACAACTTTTGTGGTTAAAAATTCAATTTGAATCTCGGAGACTCAGATCCAATCCTTGATCATTTTGTTAAATAATCAACAAATACAATCTTCTTCTACTACCTTTTTTCTCCCTGTGGAGCATAGGTCTTCAACAAACACTTTCAGCTCCCTGTGGAGCATATGTCTTCAACAAACACTTTCAGCTCCCTGTGGAGCATAGGTCTTCAACAAATACTTTCACCTCCTTGTTGAGCATATGTCTTTAAAAAATCACTCTCAGCTCCCTGAGGAGCGTAGGTCTTCAATAAACACTGTCAGCTCCTGTGGAGCATAGGTCTTCAACAAACACTTTCAGCTCCTTGTAGAGCATGGGTCTTCAACAAACATTTTCCAAGCCGTTCTGTTTCTTGCCATTCTTTTAAGATCAGTCCACGTCTTCTCCATCATCTTCATTTGTGCTTCCGTCTGTCTTCTCCAAAATATTTTGGTCTTCCTCTTTCTTCCTCCTACTGGGGATTCTTAAAAAAAAGTGGACCTTCGTGTAATACTCTCAGTTGGCTTCCACAGTGTGTGTCCTATCCAGCGCCATCGTCTTCGCTGTATCTAATTATCCACTGGTTTGACAAGTGCTTTTCCACAATTCTATGCTAGTGATTTTGTGCTGCCATTTCCATCTTTTATTCTGCTCACGCAAATTAAAATTGAGGGACGAAGAGATAGAGGGAAGCAAAGAGAAAAAAAAATAGACAGCTTAAGAGAATGGCTTGGCAGAAGGTCAAGAACAGAAATGATAAATAGCTGTCGAGATCGAAGGTTAAAGAGACATGATCACCTACGCCAGCAGGCCCGGCGGTACTTGATGATGATGATCAATTAATAAAGGTCTGTATCTTCGTGATTGTTATTTTGTTGTTTCCCATGTTTCACGCCCATATAATAGGACTGATTTAACATTAGAGTATAACATGTTTTTTTTTTATTTATCCTAATTTCATTGGATTTCCATGTTTCATTGTGCAACGGAACATCCGATTCATGACATCATCTATAAGTGGTACAACATTCAAACATTCGAACTAAAATGTTACTATTGACATTAAATCACACAGCCGAGCATGTCATTTGGAGTATCGATGGCTGAGTGGCTATGTATACTCGCGCTGATAAGAAGGGTCCAGGTTCTATTCACAGAAGTAGCGAACTTGTTATTCGAAGTGACAAGGATACTGGGTTAACCCAACTTCTAAAAATTGGTACTGTATATTTTTTATGACGAATGTGCGGCCTGGGGTTATACCGACCATGTCACCAAAAAATGTGCCCTTGATCGTGGATAAGTCTCGACATTAAACTACACCCCCTCTCCCCCGTGTATGTTTATCAATGTGTGAAGAGAGCCAAGAATTATGTCATTTATGGATCCACCGTGAGTTATTTATGGATCCACCGTGAGTTATTTATGGATCCACCGTGAGTTATTTATGGATGCACCGTGAGTTATTTATGGATGCACCGTGAGTTATTTATGGATGCACCGTGAGTTATTTATGGATGCACCGTGAGTTATTTATGGATGCACGTGAGTTATTTATGACACTTATAGAAGACACGTGAACATACTGTGGTGTGGCATTACAGCTGGTGCAGGTGTACACAAGCATGAAAAAAAGAGTTGGATGTTTCTGCGTGCGGAATAAAACAGGACTATGCTAACCAACGTTACGACGCTAAAAAAAAAAGGATTATATTAACACTTACAACACTGGCATTTGTCATTTATTATTTTATCACGTGTCATTTGCCTACATGTCATTTGCAATTTGAGCCGCTGAGCGAGTAATTTGTGATACAATTGTGAGCTGTTTGTGATATTGTAATATGTCATTTCCTGAACTATAACGAGATATTTGTGACCGGCTACGTGTCATTTATGGAGCCGCGATAGCTCAGTGGTTAGTGAACTGGACTACAAAGGATAAAAGGTACGGTTCGATCACAACCGACAGCTTCCGGGTTCACCCAGCCTTAAATGGGTACCGGATTTTTTTCTGGGAAAGTAAAGCGGCACGGGCGTAATACCGACCACATTACCCCAAAAATCACGTGCCGAAGGTTTGTAAAATTTATGGTCACTAACACCATATTCCCTATACGTCACTTGGCGTGACGGGGGTACTTTACTACGTGTCATTTGTAACACAGTGAAATGTCATCTGTACCCTGTCACGTGTTGTTTGTGCACAGTCACTTTTCATTTGTGTTGCTATCGCATGATAATATGACACAACCACATGTCATTAGCGTTGTTATAACATGCTAATATGGCACTTTCATATGTCATTTGTTTTTCTGTCACATGATAATATGAAATATTCAAATGTAATTTGTTTTCATATCACACGCTCATATGATACTTCCATACGTCATTTGCTTTTCTATCACAAGCTATTATAGTACTTTCATATGTAATGTCATTTGTGTTGCTATCGCATACTGATATGACTCATTTCTAGAGTCCTTGTGTTTCATTTCTATAACTGTCACGTTTAAATTGTAGCATTATCACGTGTTATTGTGACGATTTTGTATTTTCTGTGTGATAGTGCTACAATTGAAGTGTGATAGTGCTACAAGTGGCGTGTGGTAGTGCTACAAGTGGTGTGACAGTGCTACAAGTGAAGTGCGATAGTGTCATGTGTCTTTTACTTGTGACACATTTATGAAGTACAATTTGTGAAACTATCACACGCCACTTGTAGCACTACCACACGCCACTTGTAGCACTGCCACACGCCACGTATATCACTGCCACACGCCACGTATATCACTGCCACACGCCACTTGTAGCACTACCACACGCCACTTGTAGCACTACCACACGCCACTTGTAGCACTACCACACGCCACTTGTAGCACTACCACACGCCACTTGTAGCACTACCACACGCCACTTGTAGCACTACCACACGCCACTTGTAGCACTACCACACGCCACTTGTAGCACTACCACACGCCACTTGTAGCACTACCACACGCCACTTGTAGCACTACCACACGCCACTTGTAGCACTACCACACGCCACTTGTAGCACTACCACACGCCACTTGTAGCACTACCACACGCCACTTGTAGCACTACCACACGCCACTTGTAGCACTACCACACGCCACTTGTAGCACTACCACACGCCACTTGTAGCACTACCACACGCCACTTGTAGCACTACCACACGCCACTTGTAGCACTACCACACGCCACTTGTAGCACTACCACACGCCACTTGTAGCACTACCACACGCCACTTGTAGCACTACCACACGCCACTTGTAGCACTACCACACGCCACTTGTAGCACTACCACACGCCACTTGTAGCACTACCACACGCCACTTGTAGCACTACCACACGCCACTTGTAGCACTACCACACGCCACTTGTAGCACTACCACACGCCACTTGTAGCACTACCACACGCCACTTGTAGCACTACCACACGCCACTTGTAGCACTACCACACGCCACTTGTAGCACTACCACACGCCACTTGTAGCACTACCACACGCCACTTGTAGCACTACCACACGCCACTTGTAGCACTACCACACGCCACTTGTAGCACTACCACACGCCACTTGTAGCACTACCACACGCCACTTGTAGCACTACCACACGCCACTTGTAGCACTACCACACGCCACTTGTAGCACTACCACACGCCACTTGTAGCACTACCACACGCCACTTGTAGCACTACCACACGCCACTTGTAGCACTACCACACGCCACTTGTAGCACTACCACACGCCACTTGTAGCACTACCACACGCCACTTGTAGCACTACCACACGCCACTTGTAGCACTACCACACGCCACTTGTAGCACTACCACACGCCACTTGTAGCACTACCACACGCCACTTGTAGCACTACCACACGCCACTTGTAGCACTACCACACGCCACTTGTAGCACTACCACACGCCACTTGTAGCACTACCACACGCCACTTGTAGCACTACCACACGCCACTTGTAGCACTACCACACGCCACTTGTAGCACTACCACACGCCACTTGTAGCACTACCACACGCCACTTGTAGCACTACCACACGCCACTTGTAGCACTACCACACGCCACTTGTAGCACTACCACACGCCACTTGTAGCACTACCACACGCCACTTGTAGCACTACCACACGCCACGTATATCACTACCACACGCCACTTGTAGCACTACCACACGCCACTTGTATCACTACCACACGCCACTTGTAGCACTACCACACGCCACTTGTAGCACTACCACACGCCACTTGTAGCACTACCACACGCCACTTGTAGCACTACCACACGCCACTTGTAGCACTACCACACGCCACTTGTAGCACTACCACACGCCACTTGTAGCACTACCACACGCCACTTGTAGCACTACCACATCCCTGTGGAGCACAGGTCTTCAACAAACCCTTTCCAAACCGTTCTGTTTCTTGACAATCCTCTAAGATAGTCCTTATCTTCCCCACCCTCTTCATCTCTACCAGCATATTATCAAAACACTTTTATTAAACCACAAATATGTAGTCTGCATAGATTTTCTAGATTGGTGTCCGATTGTCCACGATACACTTCAATATATCAAGACTATTATACTGTACGATTTCGCATATATTTTTGGCGTGTGCTGAGACTGCTATGATGGGGACTGCAGCTACTTTTCTTTGTTTGGAAGATAGAATATTAATTCGGATGATTCCACATGCACGGGCGGTTGTGTAATTATGGATTTTAATTCGTTTGCTGTGCTACCGAGGCCATGGACTAACCATAAAAAGACAGGTACCATATAATAATGAGCATCTCTTTGTTGTTATTTCCTTTGACAAAAATTGGTTACACAATATTAAATATATAAGGCAGCATTGACCCGAGTTGCTCTAAATTACTTTACTATAAATCTGTATACTGTCATTTATGCTTGTCATATTCGTTGAGTGTCGTCTCCGCATCGAAGGTTGACTACCATGGAGAGCCATTCCAATCTGTCTTTTGCTTTTATGGTGCAGGTTGTCACAGGTTGACTTGTCCATATTTTTATGTTACTCGCCCATGTTAGTCTTAGTCTGCCTCTTTTACATTGTATTTCCCTTCCAATATTACTTTTATTAGGCCTTTGTGTCTTTTAACATGCCCCTAAAATTTCATTTGTCTTGTTCTAATTGTGTTTAGCAGTTCTCTTTTCATTTTAAGTTGTTTTAAAACTTCCTCGTTTTGTTTTCTTTTCTTTCCATCCAATTCTACCTATTCTTCTATAGACCCACATTTCAAAGGCTTAAATTTTCTTTCTGTTTTCTTGTCTAATGTGCATGTTTCTGCACCATACAGGAATATTGAGAAAATGTAACATTTTGCTATTCTTAGTTTTAGACCTGGTGTTATTTGTTTTGATGTTAGTATATTGTTCATGGCATTAAAATTACTTTTCGCCATTCCTATTCTTTTGTTTATTTCAGTTGTACATTTTCCATCACTGGTTATAGTGTGTCTCAGGTAGTTGTAGTTCTGAACTGTCTCCAGGTCTATTCCCTCAACTTTGATATCCACTTGTAGGTCTTGAGTATTTTCTTTGTTTATGATCATAGTTTTAGGACAGCCGCCCCAGACTGCTGAACACATACTTCAAGACTGCACTGAATATAGTAGACTGAGGAAAATCCATTGGCCATAGATACAACACTACCGACAAAACTATATGGGCCACTGCAAGAACTACAAAAGACAGTAAAATTTATACAGGAAACGACATTGCATATATAGACAATACTTCGGGCGAACGAAAGATAAAAAGATAGATAGATAGTTTTAGTCTTTTTGATATTCATATCTAGTCCATATTTTTTGCTTGTCATGTTTATTACATTAAGTGATTGTTGTATATCTTTAGGATTTTCTGCTAGTAGTAAGGTATCATCAGCATATCTTATGTTATTGATTATTATGTCATTGATGCTTGTCATATGTCATGTATATGTGATATGTTCCATGTGTGCTTATTAGCTGCAACTGTCAGTGAATGCTAATTGTCGTCTGTCCTCTCTATTACTACTTTGACATTTCATGCAATCTGTTCACTACCACTGAATGACATTTGTCATTTAATCATCACTACAGATTGTACATGCCACACAATGTGCTGTATGTTGTTTGCACTGGTTTATTTCGCATATCAGTGTCAGGGAAAGGGAAATAACCATGTTATTACTTTATATGATGTTTATAAACAGTTGCACCCCTTGAAAATAAGACATGAATATTACAATAAAATGATGCAATATATTGTAGAAGACTACTAAGAAAGCAAAAATAAAGGATTCAGCCTTAATAGCAAAAAATACAGAAGTAATGGGTAGAAACAAAGAAAAAGACATCACCTCAGTACAAAATAAAGACAAGTGGAACAATATTAAAACAGGTAAATGAATTTAAATATTGGGAACTTTGTTAACCGCGGACGGAAGATGTACAAAAGAGGTGAGATGCAGAATGGCTCAGGCAAAAGCAGCTTTCCAAAATGAGGAAGATACCATGCAATCCATTTTTGACAATAGAAACAAGAAAAAAAAGTTCTTAAATGTTAAGTAGAGCCAGTCTTAACATATGGATGTGAATCATGGACAATAGGACAACAGACAAGAAAATCACCGCAGTCTGTAGAAATGTGGTTTTACAGTAGAATGGACAGCTAAGAAGAGTAATGAAAATGTTCTGAAAGAGGCCAAAACAAAAAGAGAGCTAATCTCCAATATTAGGAAGAAACAATCATCATTTTATGGCCATGTAATGAGAAGAGAATAGCTCTGGGATATATTGTAACAACTGGAAAAATTGAGGGACGAAGAGAAAGAGGGAAGCAGTGAGAAAAAATACCAGACAGCTTAAGAGAATGGCTTGGCAGAAGGTCAACAACAGAAATAATAAATAACTGTCGAGATCGAAAGTTGTGGAGAGACATGATCACCTACGCCAGCAGGCCCGGTATTTGATGATGATTGTAGAAGACTAGACTGTGAGCAAACAAATATGATTAAACATATTAGTGAGAACTCTGTACATATTGATATACAAACAGGTGTATGTGACAGGGCTGTGTCGCTGTGTTAATTCAACTTATACAGTGACCAGATCTTAAAAGACCTCATTAGGATGCCAGCACTAAACATAAATGGATATAATCAAAGATATGCTGTTGAAAGGGAGGCGCGATAGCTCAGTGGTTTAGGGAACTGGACTACAAAGGACAGAGGTCGAACTCAATCCTTATCGACGGCCCGGGTTCACCCAGCCTTAAATGGGTACCGGTTTTTTTTATGGGAAAGTAAAGTGGCAGTCTGAATAGTAAGAAAACAGAAGTAATGGTTATATCGAAGAAACAATAACCACCATCATGCAGCATAAAAATAAACGAGACAAATCTGAAACAAGTGCAACGTTTCAAATACTTGGGCACAATAATAACATCAGATGGGAGATGCACCACAGAAATAAAAAAGCAGAATAGCTCAGGCCAAAATAGCATTTCAGAAAATGAAAAATATTTTATGCAACAAATCTATGTCAATAGAAATGAGAAAGAGAGTTCATCGGTGCTATATAGAACCAATTCTGACCTATGGAAGCGAATCATGGACAGTAGACAAACAAATAAAAAGACGATTAGAGGCCACAGTGATGGGATTTCTCAGAAGAATATTCAAAGTTTCATGGACAGCTAAAAAGACCAATGAGGAAGTTCTCAAAGAGGACAACACAAAAGGGAGCTCTTAAAAACATCAGAAAAAACTAACGATACTTTTCGGGCACATCATGATAAAAGGAAAGCTAGAATATTTGGTTACAACTGGCAAAATACAGGGAAAGAGAGATCGCGGACGACAAAGAGAGATGGTATTGAATGGTGTGGTGTCATGGCATGGAAAACAGTCAACAACAGAATTAAGATATAATTAGAAAGATACGATTCACAGGGGATACGAGGAATGGTTGAATATGTGGGCTTCAGCTAAGACTGGACGCCTACTCTACAGATATCAAACAAAACCAGACCCCCTCCACCCTGTGGAGGAGCTGAGGCGAAGGGATCAAAGCATGATATTCCAGCTGAGAACAGGCCATGCTCTACCAATCAACACCTGAGCAGAATAAAAACACAACATGATCCAATCTGCAGACACTGCCGTCAACAATCTGAGACAGTAGATCACCTGCTACTAGACTGTCCCCATTTACAAAACCGACGGAGCATGTTACTCCCACTACTTCCATCCATCAATAGCACACTGTACTCTGCAGCTGTACAACTGAGAAGGACCTGCGCATTGATACGAGAGGCAGTAAAGAGCTCATAGCTCACGGCTAACAAGGGATTAAGTCAAGTCAAGTCAAGTCAAGATTCACAGGGGTTAGAATTTTGTGGAAAGACATGATCGGCTACGCCAACCGGATTGGCACATAATGATGATACAACTCTATCATTTAAACTATCTCATCTATGCGCAGTTATCTATGTTGTACTAACATATTCAAGCTGTTCCCCATTATAGCAACGCCACCAAGATAACCATATCATTATAATTACCATCCACTGAATTATAATTCGATAAGATCAGAAAATAAAGAATTAATAGAATCGCTAGGATTAATTACCGCCATTGAAGACATAAACAATCTACAGATATAATATAATTGTACCACGTGATAAGACCTAAAAATAAAAATCATCATCATCATCGTGTAACTTCTCCGCAACGAAGGTTGGCTACCATGGATCTCCTTTCTACTCTGTTTCTTGCTTTGATGGTGCAGGCTGTCAAACAAAAACAACGAGCCATTAATAAACAATAGGAGAACACGAGACTCAAGGATCGAGCACAAAAGAAATGGATTAATGGAATATTAGAAATAGTAGGAAGCATAACAGTTGAAGGGCGCAAATTATATCTCCTTTCGGCACTGACAGATAAATGAGGAAGGAAAGAAGAAGAAGAATTAGAATTATTATGGCGTCTTCCAATTGCCTAAGTCACAATTTTATAAAAGCGTCATTTCATCAAAGAGTCAGATGTCGAGGTGATATTTTGAATTCATGAATGCGTCATTTCATCAAAGAGTCAGATGTCGAGGTGATATTTTGAATTCATGAATGCGTCATTTCATCAAAGAGTCAGATGTTGTGGTGATATTTTGAATTCATGAATGCGTCATTTCATCAAAGAGTCAGATATTCAAGAGAAAGAAGCGAGTCATAACTGAGGAGATTCCATCTCAGATAACCATCTCAGATAACCATCTCAAATAACCATCTCAGATAGCCATCACAGATAACCATTGTTCCCTTCAGATAGAATTAGGTTCCCGAATGTACCAAACAAGAGCGATTAGGGCTCATAGAAAACTGTTCGATCGCTGTACAAATATTGTTGGATCCCAGACCGTTTAGATCAACACATGAGCACATAACCCCTTCACTGTTATTCTCACAACCAGACACATACACAAATAAAACGAACAACAAAAGCTACAGCACTAAGTCAATATTTGTTTCGTAAAATTAAACGTCCAACATTTCCACCTCCACATTTTTTTTTATCGAGCCTTCACGTTTGATCGACTGAAACTGTAGCAGTACACTGCTGTTTAGCAGTGATATATTTGTTGCCTTGCTCATTCGCTTATTCTAGAATTATATATCGCTTATTTATAATCATCATCATCAAGTACTGGGCCTGCTGGCGTAGGTGATCATGTCTCTCCACAACTTTCGATCACGACAGTTATTTATCATTTCTGTTGTTGACCTGCCAAGCCATTCTCTTAAGCTGTCTGGTATCTTTTCTCTTTGCTTCCCTCTATCTCTTCGTCCCTCAATTTTTCCAGTTGTTACAATATATTTCCAGTTGTTCTCTTCTCGTTACATGGCCAAAAAATGATGATTGTTTCTTCCTAATATTGGAAATTAGCTCTCTTTTTGCTTTGAACTCTCTCAGAACCGCTTCATTACTCTTCTTAGCTGTCCATGGTATTCTCAACATTCTTCTGTAAAACCACATTTCTACAGACTCCAGAGATTTCTTGTCTGTTGTCCTATTGTCCATGATTCACATCCATATGTTAAGACTAGCTCTACATAACATTAAGAACTCTTTTTCTTGTTTCTATTGTCAAAAATGGATTGCACAGTATCTTCCTCATTTTTTTGGAAAGCTGCTTTTGCCTGAGCCATTCTGCATCTCACCTCTTTTGTACATCTTCCGTTCTGTGATATTCACATCAAAAATTCTATCTATCTTTATGTTGTTTGTTAGCTTTCTCAAGCGCCTCATTTCGAAGATAGCGATCGTCTGTGTATAAATTTTGTTCAATGTCCATGTTTGACTTTGTTAACATCTCTCTCTCTCTTTTTCTCTCTCTCTCTCTCTCTCTCTCTGCGATCAAGACTCAATCAGAGTAAGATTCCAGACTTTCTCATGAAGTCAGCTGTCTGTTTAAGTGATTCGATTGTCCCATATAGTTTCTCTTCCAGGGAGGTGAGTGTGGACCACATTGCTCTTCTCAAGACTGTGTACTGGGGGCAATCCTGTCTAAATGTTTGGTAGCCCCTGATCATAAATCTGTGCTGAGGATTAAGATGAGTTTCCTGGATGCAGGCAACGTCTATCTCCTCCTCTGCTAGTCTGATTGTTAGAGCTTGTTTTTTGTGGTATATGCCCTCCGCATTCCAGTGTATTGTATTCAGCTGTTTCTTGAAGCCCTTCCGATCAGCGGTAGTTTCTATCATAATTGAAGTCTGTTAGATCCAGTCTGATTGATTACTTGTTAAAACGTTGCACTGTGTTCTGCGCCAGTGCCCAGTGCATCCGATTTCAGCCAGCATTGTATTATTCAGGTTTGCTTTCCTTAGCCTTTGATTGTCCCCAATCTTCCTGCAAGGCAGCAGATTGTCTTTTCTGTAGGTGGATTCTGCCCTTAGATGGTAGGCCCTCCCAGGTTTACGAGCACTATCTGCCCAAGCTTGATGTAGTAATTAGTTTATGATTAGACCATCACCAACACACATCAAACAACAGACTATAAGACTCTCCTAGCTATCACGAACCTCCAGGAGTCTCACCAATGCTGACAAGTCATGTACGAAACCCTACTCCGTCATTCATTGATTAGAGTACGACCGTCCTAGTGCTATGCAACTAACTTGATGACGTAGCTCACACAACAATGGCTGCACTCACAATATCCCAGTTACTGTAGTAAAAGCAGCCAACAGCACACGAACACGAAAAGCTGATGCACAATTTCCAAAGTGAAAACTGCTGCAGACTAGACCGAGCATAGCTTAGCAAGGAGCTGTACAATGCAAGAACTTGGCATCATCACATTGTTAACATAAGATTGGTACGAAAAATAATTATCATTTGTCTCTGAGCTATTAAAGAGATGTTTGGATATTTCAAAAGAAGAGCCAGTTCATGGCTAATATTGATTGCTCTTTGTACTCTGGTAAGACACTGATTTTAAAAAAATAAGTGACACCTGGTCTTTGGCTTGTAAAAGAAAGACACAATGGAGAGAACGGTCAGTTATGTTTCTCCTTCGTTAAAGAATTATTCTCTAAGAAAAAGTAGAAAAATAGCCCTATACTAAGATCCGACGGCAGTAATGCTGTGGGTAACCGTTCACATTAATGTACTGTTACGCTGTGGGTAACCGTTCACATTAATGTACTGTTACGCTGTGGGTAACCGTTCACATTAATGTACTGTAACGCTGTGGGTAACCGTTCACATTAATGTACTGTAAAACTGGAAATCGCTTCCATAACACACTGTACTCTGCAGCTGTACAACTGAGAAGGACCTGCGCCTGTAACATTGTGGACAATCGTTCGCATTAATGTTCTGTATCGCTGTGGACAATCGTTCACATTAATGTTCTGTAACGCTGTGGACAATCGTTCACATTAATGTTCTGTAACGCTGTGGACAATCGTTCACATTAATGTTCTGTAACACTGTGGACAACCGTTCACATTAATGTTCTGTAACGCTGTGGACAACCGTTCACATTAATGTTCTGTAACGCTGTGGACAATCGTTCACATTAATGTTCTGTAACACTGTGGACAACCGTTCACATTAATGTACTGTTCTCTAGACTACAGTAAACATTAAGCTGACCCTTCCTGTCTGTTCAAGGCGATCACGACGCGCGTGCCACACTTTTTCTCCCAGCAATCATCAACACATCCAAAAATGACGTCACACTTCTATACCAGCACCACCCCCTCCCCCCTTTAAAATAATCAACCAATAAACACATTCATGGGCTCCCACTTTCAGATGATTGAAACTCAAAATTGGTTTGTTTGTGTCGGGGAAAATAACACAATTTGGTATTGAACTCATATCTAATGGACTCTCGCCGGCTAGCCACCCCCACCCTTTTTTCCGATCTCCGAATCCCCCCCCCCCCCCCAACCAAAGTGTAATTTAAATCACTTTGCATTACAAACTTTCCTTCTACCCCACTAATCTCATCATCATCATCATCATCGAGTGCCTTCTGTGCAACGAAAGTTGGCTACCATGGATCGCCATTCTACTATGTTTCTTGCTTTGATGGTGCAGGCTGTCATAGATTGACTTGTCCATCTTTTGATGTTACTCGTCCATGTTAGTCTTGGTCTGCCTCTGCTACCTTGTATTTTTCCTTGCAATATTACATTTAGTAGGCTGTTGTGTCTTTTAACATGCCCCAAAAATTTCATTTGTCTTGTCTTAATTGTATTTAGTAGTTCTCTTTTTATTTTCAGTTGTTTTAAAACTTCATCGTTTGTTTTCTTTTGTTTCCATCCAATTCTACCTATTCTTCTATAAATCCACATTTCAAAGGCTTCAATTTTCTGTTCTGTTTTCTTGTCTACTAACTAATCTATTGCTGTAAAAAGTAACTATAGTACTCTCGTCACGCCAAGTGGCGTATAGGGAATATGGTGTTAGTGACCATAAATTTTACAGACCTTCAGCACATGATTTTTTAGGTAATCTGGTCGGTATTACGCCGACTTCACAGAAAAAAAATCCGGTACCCATTAAAGACTGGGTGAACCCGGAAACCATCGGTTGGGATCGAACCCTACCTCCTCTTGTCCTTTGTAGTCCAATTCCCTAACCACTGAGCTATCGCGGCTCCAATCTATTCCTGTGGCATTCTGTAATGACTTGATTGATCTATCTATTTTAATAATTATACCGGGAACATGTTTAATCTCTGCAGCGGTATATGTTGAGGGATTTAACGAAAGGGAACAACTTTCTGGAAATAACAGGGGACAGCTCGCAGACACTATAGGGGAATAATTTTCAAAGAAATAAACAGGAACAACTCACAGACAATTACATGGAACAACTCATATAAAATTACATAGAACAACTAACAAGCAAATACAAGGAACATTTCACAGAAAAAAAAATAAACTCACAGAAAATAAACAGAAAAATTTACAGACAAAGGAAGAGTAAAACTTAGATTTGTTGAATAAGATATTTTTCATTTTCTGAAATGCTATTTAATGTATTATCATCATTAAGTACCGGGCCTGCTGGCGTAGGTGATCATATCTCTCCACAACTTTCTATCTTGACACTTATTTATCATTTCTGTTGTTGACCTTCTGCCAAGCCATTCTCTTAAGCTGTCTGGTATCTTTTCACTTTGTCTTCCTCTATCTCTTCGTCCCTCAATTTTTCCAGTTGTTACAATATATTCAAGTTGTTCTCTTCTCATTACATGGCCAAAAAATGATGATTGTTTCTTCCTAATATTGGAAATTAGCTCTCTTTTTGCTTTGACCTCTTTCAGAACATTTTCATTACTCTTCTTATCTGTCCATGGTATTCTCAACATTCTTCTGTAAAACCACATTTCTACAGACTCCAGTGATTTTCTTGTTTGTTGTCCTACTGTCCATGATTCACACCCATATGTTAAGACTGACTCTACATAACATTTAAGAAATCTTCTTGTTTCGATTGTCAAAAATGGATTGCATGGTATCTTCCTCATTTTTTTGGAAAGCTGCTTTTACCTGAGACATTCTGCATCTCACCTCTTTTTTTTTTTTGTCTCACCGAGGCCTGCTCCCCTTAAAAGGGCTTTAGGTGAGCGTAGGTACGCTGTTTCTCCGGTGTGTCACCACAGCCCTGACCACGGTTAGAAAAGAAAAGACAAGAGCACTGTCATTTGCCCCTGGAAGTCGCAACTTACAACATTTGAGGTTGGCCTCAAGGTTATAGTCGGAGATACAGAGTCTGTGAATCTTAGCTGAAGCCATTTTCAATGCTTTCACTAGTGTGTTGCGGGCGTGCTTCAAACAGGGAGACGCACTGATGAAGGTATATGGGCACTTTGGAGTTGTCCGTTGTGCACTGAAAATTATGTGTCGACTAAACTATGCTGGGTTGTGCTGTCCCTAGTAATGAACTCTGATATTTTGAGCCTTTCGGCCCATCACATCCGATTTCAGCAATACATGATTCGTCAATTTCCAGAGGCATCTCATGGATGTGAAATTAAACCTCGATCAGCTTCTGTCCCCGCTGATCCTGGGTTAAGCAGTCAGCTATGAGTCGCAAGCCACGTACAGTGCTGCTGCTGCAGATCCGTCTACAGACGTCCAATATAAGGGTAAAGCTTTCAGAGAAAATGTGTGGACAATTATTAAAGAACTGACGTAGCACAAATAGTCTAGTTCAGTTAACCACCAAGCGGGGGAACAACGAAGCATCCTTTCTCTGATGCCAATTGTTGAAGATTCGACGCGAAATATCTTCTTGATTTTTACTCTTAGGAAAACAAACTTTCCTGAGCATCTACCTCGCTACGGCTCTCAAGTACTCGTGAATCCATCTCGGACGCCTGGCATGCAAAAGTGTGTCTTGGGTGTCAAGTACTGTGAAGTACACCTCAGGTGTCAAGTACTCGAAAGTAAACTTCGTCTCGGGTGTCAAGTTCTGTGAAGTACGTTTTGTGTGTCAAGTTCTGTGAAGTACGTCTCGGGTGTCAAGTTCTGTGAAGTACGTCTCATATGTCAAGTAAGTACTTTGCAGTACATCTTGGGTGTCAGTATTCAAGTTGTACATCAGACGTCAAGTAGATGAAAGCACTCCTTTTGTGTAAAGTACTACACAAAATAGGAGATTTCAGCGGTGTTATATAGATCCAATTCTGACCTATAGAAATGAATCATGGACAGTAGATAAACAAATGAAATGACGATTAGAGGTCATAGAGATGGAATTTCTTAGAAGAAGGTAGAATGTTTTTGGACAGCTAAAAAGACCTACGAGAAAATTATCATAGAGGCCAACACTAAAAGGAAACTCCCTAAAACACCAGAAAGAAACAATCAACATGTTTCGGGCACATCATGAGAAGAGAAAAGTAGGAATACTTGGCAATATACGGGGAAAGAGAGATGGCGACGACAAAGACAGAAGATACTAGATAGCTTGGTGTCATGGCATGTAAAATAGTCAATAACAGAATTAAACGATGCACTTCCAATAGAGAATTGTGGAAGTACAAAATTGCCTAATACCGGTACAGCATAAATTCATATTTGAGCGTCAAATACTCAAAGTCAGACCTTGTATTCGTGCTGAAGTCGGATGTGTTGGGCCGAAAGGCGCAAATATAACAGTTATACTGCAAACCACAACACAACGCAGACACGCCCATTTAATGTCCTTTTAAGGGCGGATGACGAAGAGGAATTCTACAGTCTACGAATACTCTAGAATACTTTAGTCATCGGGCGAACGCAAGCAAGCAAGCAAGACCTTGTATTCATTAAAAAAAAAAAGTGAAGGTAAAGGTCAAGTACGAGACTTGAGTCGGTGTCTTAGCACGCGAGTTTTCACCCATATGTGCTCGGCCGCCCATACGGTAGTGTGCGGAGACTTCTGGATAGTGTCGCTGCAAGCATCAAAACTCACGATGCGAGGCGGCATTCCTCACCTTCCCAGAGTACTACCCTTGTACCCATTTCTGCCAGTGGCTGGATCGACCGTGGGGGTATATTTTTTTTCCCAACCACGAGTACAACTCACACTGCTTCCAGCTGGACTCGAACACAGGTTGTCCGAATGTCGGTAGCTCAGTCGGGTGGCTTTCCCAAATAGATTACCAAGGTCCCCTATTTTTAACTGTACCGGTACCTAGTACTCTAGGAGTCACCCCTTGTACCAAGCACTTTAAGACCATATCCGGTGACCAATAGTAAAAAAAAAAAAGTAAAGTACCCCCGTCACGCCAAGTGGCGTATAGGGAATGTGGTGTTAGTGACCATATATTTTACAGACCTTCGGCACATGATTTTTGTTTTTGGGGTATTACGCCCGTGCCGCTTCACTTTCCCAGAAAAAAATCCGGTACCCATTAAAGGCTGGGTGAACCCGGAAGCCGTCGGCTGGGATCGAACCCTACCTCTTGTCCTTTGTAGTCCAGTTCACTAACCACTGAGCTATCGCGGCTCCGGTGACCAATAGCCTAAACTTCATCTGTCCACGGAAATATTTAACACACCCCATTGGTTGGTGGAGCATAAACGTCTACGATGTACTGCCGCAACAGCAGGGTCGGCACACCATCAGCTGACCAAGACCTAGCAGTTTCTACCTCCTCGTGGTCTCCCCTTGTAACAACCCACACCAAAACCGGCTGTCTAACGTGATCGCCGTGTTCCCTGTAGTGGTGGATGTTGCTGATATAGAAGACCTAGTATTGCAGTACCTCTGGGCTGGCCCAGCGTAGCCTGAGACTGGATGAACTCCAACTTCTCCAAGTAGAGCCGGGAATGTCAAGAAATCCATCACGACCCGCCACATCAATGAGTAGCACACTGCCCGCATCAACCCGTGGCACTACATCATCAACAACAACAACCCCAGTACTTTAAACACCGCAGTTCACAGTACTCTGAGACTCACTCCAGTACTAGAGTCCGTCATTTCCCCCATTATTCTAGTACACACACAGTGCCAAGTACTTTACGCCCCGTCCCCTTTATTATCACATACTGTGATTCCCCTCTAACACCCTCCCCCCCCCCCCCCCCCCCACACAACCTAGGTTAAAAAGAAAAAAATAGATCCGCCAATGTTTTATGTATTCCACGTCCCAATAATCAAAGGCGTGTACACATTCTCTCAACTTCCGGTTATTACCCCGAACACATAATTACCGATAATTGCCCGCGGCCATTAAGTCCCATCAAAAAATGTGTATCAATAATCGTCCGGCAGCGGGACGTAGGTTCTCATGTGACAATGGGATTTATGAAACCAGCTGCAGCTTGACGGCCTACCAGTGGAGCGGTCCAGCTGTTGACATAGTAGCCGGGAAGTGAGCATGGCAAATAACATATGTATGCTATTAGCCGAATCGATATATGGAAATTCTGTGGTAGCTAGGTGATTATGTTGTAGTTTACCCCTCTTATGATAGAGATATAATCTCGCAGTGAAAATGTGTACCCGGTTCTCAGATTTTAGTAGAAAGTAGTTATATGGTTTTGCTTAATAGCAAAATGACAGACGTAATGGTAGCAACACATACAATGGCATCACCACAATGCACAATAAAGACAAGTGGAACAATATTAAAACAGGTAAATGAATTTAGATATCTGGGAATTTTGTTAACCTCAGACGGAAGATGTACAACAGAGGTGAGATGAAGAATGGCTCAGGCAAAAAGCAGCTTTCCAAAATAATGAGGAAGATACTATTCAATCTATTTTTGACAATAGAAACAAGAAAAAGAGTTAAATGTTACGTAGAGCTAATCTTAACATATGGATGTGAATCATGGATAATAGGACAACAGACAAGAAAATCACTGGAGTTGGTAGAGATGTGGTTGTACAGAAGAATGTCGAGAATACCATGGACAGCTAATAAGAGTAATGAAAACATTATGAAAGAGGCCAACGCAAAAAGAGAGCTAATTTCCAATATTAGGAAGAAACAATCATCATTTTTTGGCCATGTAATGAGAATAGAACAACTGGAATATATTGTAACAACTGGGAAAATTGGGGGACGAATAGATAGAGGGAAGCGAAGAGAAAGGATACCAGACAGCTTAAGAGAATGGCTTGGCAGAAGGTCAACAACAGAAATGATAAATAACCGTCGAGATCGAATGTTGTGGAGAGAAATGATCACCTACGCCAGCATGCCTGGCACTTGATAATGATTTTGATGGTTATCTCTCTAAACGGACCTCGAAGCATTTACAACAGTCTCACATATGCTCGGTCTTTCTCTTTTAGAATAAGATTAAATATATGCAAGA
>JAVIAB010000104.1:12757484-12904984 GCA_032433765.1 Megaustenia siamemsis
GTGACCATAGACCAGTGACCATAGACCAGTGACCATAGACCAGTGACCATAGACCAGTGACCATAGACCAGTGACCATAGACCAGTGACCATAGACCAGTCAAACTTTCAGTGGCTCTTGCTCACAAACAGGAGTTGCAAATACCTCTTCCCCGCTGGAACTATCAGAGAGCAGATTGGGCAAAGTTTGCCAGGCTCACTGATGCATATACTGCGCCTATCAACACACACGAAAAGAAGGTCAATAATATGATAGAGCGGTTAACAAATGGAATCCTGAGAGCTGCTAAAGAATCCATTCCTAGAGGAGCAAGAAGAAACTACAAGCCATACTGGAGCAAGGAAATACAAAGACTAGAAGAGGAACTGGACTCTGCCAGAGAACTAGCTGAAACATCACACATCACAGAGAGCAACATTGCCTACAAAGCGGCGTCGGCCAAATACAGACGTGAGGTCATGATATCAGCAAGACAGAGCTGGATTGATAAAACAGAGAGCATTAATCTAGACAAAATGGTCATAAACTATGGAAACTTGCGAAAGCTCTGAGCGACGAAAACAACCGACCTCCAATATCATTAGTACACAATCAGAACATCCTCACAGGCAAAAGGGCAGCAAATCTACTGATAGAGACTTACAAAAACATTATTAGAATAAACATTCCAATAGACAAACAGAAAGCTGCAAGGCAGGAAAACCAAGATGCAAAACACATGCCTTTAGCACCAGAAGAGCATCAGACGACCATCTTTACCCCAACTGAATTAGATGTTGCCCTCAAAGGATTGAAGTTCAAAAGTTCACCTGGTAAAGATGGAATCTCCAACGAAATGCTCCTAAATCTGGGACAGAAAGCCAAGAGCCAGCTTCTAAGGATAATAAATGCTAGCTGGAAGAGAGGTCATATGCCGGCAATCTGGAAAGAAGCTATTATTGTGCCCATCCTTAAGCGTGGAAAAGATCCACTAGACCCAAGTAGCTATAGACCAATTAGCTTACTGAGCTGCCTGAGTAAACTCACGGAAAGACTGGTTAACAGAAGACTTATGTGGCATTTGGAGACAAAACAACAAATCGTACCACAACAAAGTGGCTTCCGTCAGCACAGATCAGCTGAAGACCTGGTCACCTACATCACACAGGAAATAGAGGATGCTCTACAAGAAAAGAAACACACACTGGCAGTGTGGGTCGACATGGAGAAGATTTTTGATAGGGTTTGGCGAGAGGGTTTAAAGAACAAGCTTTTTAGACTTGGCATCCAGGGTCGTTTATTCAATTGGGTCTCTCAATACCTTCAGGATAGAACGGCCAGAGTACAAGTTCAAGGTCAACTAAGTATTAAGGTCTCTATCGAACAAGGTGTCCCACAAGACGGAGTCTTGTCCCCAACACTCTTTTTAATTTTCATAAATGACATCGTAAAGGACATTCCACCCAGAATACACTCAGCAATATACGCAGATGATCTGGCGTTATGAGCTCGTGAGGAAAGTATGTCAGTGGCTGGTTCCAGGATGCAAGATGCCCTAGGTGGACTTGAAAAGTGGACGAACACCTGGTTCTTACCAATTAACGAAAGGAAAACTTCATACACAATTTTCAGCCTATCAAGGAAAACACTCTCTGCAAATTTGAAGTTAAAGGATCATACACTACCTACTGACCACAACCCAACATATCTTGGTGTCACTATGAATCGCAGAATGACTTGGAAAAATCAGATAGACAGAGCAAGGATGAAAGCCAGACAACGAACAAATATTATGAAGAAATTGGCAGGAACGGACTGGGGCGCAGACAGCAATATTTTGACAAGTATACGTAGGAAGAATCAGACCAGTTCTAGAGTATAGAGTCACAGCCTGGGCTATGGCTTCCAAATCATACCTTAGCAAAATTAACAGAACACAGAACCAAGCTGCCCGTATAATCACTGGTGCTATGAAATCTACACATATCAAGACTAGAAACAGTAACAGGTTTACAACCCTTAGATGACAGACGGGTCACTAAAGTATTGCAACAACCGGAGAAATATAGAAGGCTCCTTAGCCACCCCATGCACCAAAGAATAACTGGTACCGGAATTGTACGACTTAAGAGGTTCACCAAGCCTTAAATTGGTACCGAATTTTTTTCCCAGTGAAAGTAAAGCGTCACAGGCGTGATTCCGACCACATTACCCCATGCGCCGAATGTCTATTAAAAAAATAGTCACCATAAAAACACCATATTTCCAATACACAACATGTTGTGACAGAGCTCTTTACTTATTGCTAATGTTCTTGTGATCTCTGTCTGACTCTAACAGCCTCCATTGTTAGTCAGATATACTAGATAGACATAGGTCCTCATGGATATTCAAAGTTTGATATAATTTTTTTTTGGTGTTCGCCATCTTTTACCATTGACGAAATCCCTAGGAAGTTAATTGTGTGGGTTAGTCCCTTTTTCCCTCAAGAAGAGATAGAATACCAAATGAAACCATAAGAAAAATGGTAGGAACAAAACCCTGCCAAGAATACATAGAACAACAACAACTTAAATGGTTTGGCCACCTGGTCAGAATGAATCCTTACCAATCACCATCAAGGGCGTTCTTCTTGAGAATGCATGGGAAAAGGCCAAGAGGAAGACCCAGAAGAAGATGGATAGATGCAGTGACAGAGACATGTAACAACAAAGGAAAATCACTAATTCAGACAGTTCGAGCAGCTCAAGAACGACAAATGATATAACAACGACACCTTTTAGGTATCAGTGAAAAGAGAAAATAAGAAGAATCCGTTTTTCCCTGGCAGCCGTGTGCACAGGGGTCCCTCGCCGCACAGGCAGATAACTTCATCTTCGGAGGTACTTATATTTTTTTTCCGTCCATGAGTAATTGACGTTTCAAGCAGGGCCTCGTTGCCAAGACAAGGGGTGGTTGCCGCAGAGAAATCATCAATAAAAATCCCAACTGGTGCAGCCGGGATTTGAACCCACAACCTCTCTGTCTCGAGACCGGCGTCTTGCCTCGAGACCAACCATCCCCCAGGTACAACTTCAAGTTCTTCACTGCTGATGATGATTTCATGTTGGCTTTTTGTTTTACCATTATCTTAGTTTTGTGTTTATTTGGATAGAGGTCATGCTCTTCGCTGTTTTTTAAACAAGGTTTATTTTAGTCTGCATTGTTTGAGAGGAGGATTGTGCCATCGGCGTATCCGAGAACGGGAATTATGTTGTCATTAATTGTGAGGGGGTTGAACATCACAAAATGGTCATCACTTCGGCCATTTCTCATGATTACAGCACAGATGTCGAACAGGTATGGAGAATACATCCCATATTTACACCCTTTTGTACTTTGAACCAATGTGATGTTTCGCTCGCTGTTCTGTTAGCTGCTGATATAATGATTAAATCAGGTGTGTTTGGTGTGTAGAAATTGATCACTTTATCTATCTTGGAAGTCACATTGATCGAGAAGGGGATACAAGCAAAGAAATTAGAATCAAAATAGCTAAAGCAGCAATGTCTTTCAGAAGCCTTGAAAAGTTGTGGAAATCAAAACTCATCAGAACAAACACAAAACTTAGGCTATTCAAATCAAATGTACTATCAACCCTTACGTATGCGTGTGAAAGCTGGAAAACAACAAGAGATATAGAAACAAAGTTGAACGCATTCGAAAATAAATGTCTAAGGAAAATACTTGGTATAGCGTGGAACGAATTCAAAACAAACGAGGAAATTAGAGAAATCGCCAATCAACCACTAATATCTTCAGTAATAAAGAAAAGACGATGGTCATATGTTGGACATGGCATGAGAAGAGATAATAACCGAATAACAAAGCAAGCCCTCATGTGGGAAACAACAGGTAAGAGGAAAAGAGGCCAACCCAGAGAAACACAGAGTAGAACATTGATCAGAGAAGGAAAGACAGCAGAATCGGCTTGAGATCGAGATGCATCGCACTTAACAGACAAACGGCGGGATTTGATAAAAGATCTTAGCAAGGATTGAGACTGCTAGAAAGAAAATTTAGAACAAGATAAAGAGTATCTAGGTCTATGCCAGATGGGCCAACCACGGCACGAAAGGTCAATAGATAGATAGAGAGATTTTTTAATGTTGGAAAGCCCATGTATTTCATGATGTCCCATACTGGTTGAAGTTGTACACAGTGAAAGGCCTTGCTGTAATCTATGGAGCATGTATGCAGTTCTGCGCTATAATCCCTTCACTTCTCGAGGACGTGTCGTGTTAAAGATGTCCCCTACGTCCACCCAGCCATAAATAAGTATTGAATTTGTGTAGTAGTAGTAGTGGTAGCAGCAGCAGCGGCGGCGGCAGCGGCAGCAGTAGTAGTAGCAGTAGTAGTCTCCGTCAGTCATAGTTGACTGGATTTTTCAGCGCCCCTAGAAATGTTATTTTTTCGTGTCTTTTCTTTCGTCGTGTATTCTCTTTCTCTATGAATCTGTCTGCTTCTTGTTTGAGGTGAACCTTTAGAGTGTGTTTCCAAAGATTGTGGTCTGCAGCTTTGTCTTCCCATGCTGCAGGGTTTATGTTCAGAGTCTTCATGTCGCGTTTACACACTTCTACAAAACGAAGTTTTGGGCGCCTCCTAGTTCTATTACCATCTGCCACTTGTCCGTAGAGTATATAGTTTGGTATGCGGCCATCTTTCACACGGTGTATGTGGCCGAGCCAGCGTAACCTACGTTGTTTGAGCAGCGTGTAGATATTCGGGAGACCTGTGCAAGTCATGACCCCCACGTTTGTCATTTTATCCTTCCAGGTGATACCAAGATTACGGCGCAGACATCGCATATGGAATGCATTTAGCCTCCTCTCCTGCTTTACATAGGTTGCCCAAGATTCGCTACCATATAGGAGGATACTAATTATGCAGGTATTGTAAACTGCGGCTTTTTTTT
This sequence comes from Megaustenia siamemsis, assembly GCA_032433765.1. Taxonomy (NCBI): domain Eukaryota; kingdom Metazoa; phylum Mollusca; class Gastropoda; order Stylommatophora; family Ariophantidae; genus Megaustenia; species Megaustenia siamemsis. The sequence continues at coordinate 12,762,418 of JAVIAB010000104.1, forward strand.
AAAATTGTCAGTTTGCTGTTTTGCCAGACACTCCTAGAAAGACGGGCAAAGGTGGTAGCCGCTTTACCAATACGGTGTCAATTTCTGTAACGGGACAGTAGCGCGGCCTGCTGTAATAGATAAATATCAAGCACATAAAATGCGTGTGCTTGCGCACTATCGAGAAGGAAGCCCTCTTAAAACGATTACTTTGCAGGTCACGTTTCAAAACAGAAACATCCTCCTCGGCAGATTATTATCAAAACACATACATATTCTCATACAGCAGAAACTTCAGAGCGTGTATTGGCCTCATCAGCTACACCCGAACCAGATCTAACAGAGACTATGTCCCACGAGGTCTTCTCTAAATATTTGTAATGATGACATGAACATTTTCAACATCATCGATTGTTCTCCCTATCACAGAAAGTGCACATTCTTGACATTGAGCTGTTGTGTAGTTTGGTGAATGTTGTTCTTCTTGACATTGAGCTGTTGTGTAGTTTGGTGAATGTTGTTCTTCTTGACATTGAGCTGTTGTGTAGTTTGGTGAATGTTGTTCTTCTTGACATTGAGCTGTTGTGTAGTTTGGTGAATGTTGTTCTTCTTGACATTGAGCTGTTGTGTAGTTTGGTGAATGTTGTTCTTCTTGACATTGAGCTGTTGTGTAGTTTGGTGAATGTTGTTCTTCTTGACATTGAGCTGTTGTGTAGTTTGGTGAATGTTGTTCTTCTTGACATTGAGCTGTTGTGTAGTTTGGTGAATGTTGTTCTTCTTGACATTGAGCTGTTGTGTAGTTTGGTGAATGTTGTTCTTCTTGACATTGAGCTGTTGTGTAGTTTGGTGAAAGTTGTTCTTCTTGACATTGAGCTGTTGTGTAGTTTGATGAATGTTGTTCTTCTTGACATTGAGATGTTGTGTAGTTTGGTGAATGTTGTTCTTCTTGACATTGAGATGTTGTGTAGTTTGGTGAATGTTGTTCTTCTTGACATTGAGCTGTTGTGTAGTTTGGTGAATGTTGTTCTTCTTGACATTGAGCTGTTGTGTAGTTTGGTGAATGTTGTTCTTCTTGACATTGAGCTGTTGTGTAGTTTGGTGAATGTTGTTCTTCTTGACATTGAGCTGTTGTGTAGTTTGGTGAATGTTGTTCTTCTTGACATTGAGCTGTTGTGTAGTTTGGTGAATGTTGTTCTTCTTGACATTGAGCTGTTGTGTAGTTTGGTGAATGTTGTTCTTCTTGACATTGAGCTGTTGTGTAGTTTGGTGAATGTTGTTCTTCTTGACATTGAGCTGTTGTGTAGTTTGGTGAATGTTGTTCTTCTTGACATTGAGCTGTTGTGTAGTTTGGTGAATGTTGTTCTTCTCTTTGTTCTTATTTGGGAGCTGCGGTAGTCCAGTGGTTAGTGAACCGAATTAACAAAGAGCGGGTTCGATCCTGATTGAGGGCTTCCAGGTTCACCCAGCCATGAATGTCTACCGCTTCATTCTGGGAAAGAAAACGATAAGGTGGAAGGCGTAACTGCAACCACATTACCTCAAAAATAATGTACCGAAGGTTTATATAAAAAATGTGACCACTAACGCCATATTCCCAATGCGCCGAATACTGGTCAATATGGCGGATAGGCGGCAAGAACCATTGAGATTCAGTCTGAAGTATTCCTTCTTGCAGTTTCCTCATATTCCAAGTCCGGCTTGTTGCTGGAGCTACTGAGTTTAGTGCTCTGTGCACACCCTGAGCTGTTTTGTTTTTTTCATGCGGATCGTGTTTCGATATTCCGATTGCTTACGATGAATGATGATACCGTATGACGAAAGTATAGTTCAGCTGCGTTCACTTCTGATGCCGCTTGGCCTTATGTTTTTGGCCTGTGCTGTAGCTGCTATGATGGGGACTGCAGCTGTCTTTCTTTGGATCCTTAAATGAGACGAGCTTTAACTCGGATGATTCCACTGGCACGGGCAGTTGAGCAATTATGGATTTTAATTCGTTTGCAGTGATACCGAGGCCTTCGACCAACCATAACCAATCCCAATGCGCCACCAGATGTCAAGACTGGACTCTTTCTTGTCATCATTTATTGTGTTCCTATTTGTTGTCATCTTCTGCCTAGCAATGCTGCAGGAAGGGATGTGCTTTTAACAGCTCACTTTGCTTCATTTCATGTGGATTTATATATTTCACTTATTCATATTCTTAATGGAACTCTTCATCCTCCTCTTCTACTGTCCAATCGTATTGTTAACAATTGTTATAGAATATTTACCGGTAAATAATAAAAGCAGGAAGTAAAGAAATTACAATAAACTATGAATAAGGGGTATCCGCATTAAGTAACAATGGAGACTATCATAAAGAGATTTAAAAAAAAGAGCAACATAATTAATTCAATTCAATAAAGAACATGTGGCACATTACCAACAATGCGGGAACATTAAAATTATTAAGGGCATGTTCAACTTCCCGATAGAAACATACGGTTGTGAATCATGGACAATCTCGCAAACAGTAAGGAGAACAATTGATGTATTCGAAGCAAAATGATACAGAAAAATCCTTAAGATACATTGGATAAGGACAAAGAGCAATGAAGACATACTACAAGAATTAAAATAACAAATTAAAAAGAACTGGCTTATAAACACCATTCTACTGAGGAAATTAAAAATACGACCACGTCAAACGACACAGCGGGCTGGAAAGAACAATATTGGAAGGCATGATTCATGGACGAGGCATAAGGGGCAGACCAAGAAGAAGGTGGTTTCAGGACATCAATGTGACTTTCAACATGACAACAGAAGAAGCGGGAGATCTGACTAGAGTCATAGAATCTTTCAGACAGGCTGTGGTGAATATAACGTTCTGTGGGAGATCTGACTAGAGTCATAGAATCTTTCAGACAGGCTGTGGTGAATGTAACGTTCTGTGTGAGACCTGCCTAGAGTCATAGAATCTTTCAGACAGGCTGTGGTGAATGTAACGTTCTGTGGGAGATCTGACTAGAGTCATAGAATCTTTCAGACGGACTGTGGTGAATGTAACGTTCTGTGTGAGATCTGACTAGAGTCAAACAATCTTTCAGACGGACTGTGGTGAATGTAACGTTCTGCAAAGGACATGCGACCTGATGATGATCAAAAGTAGATTCCCTCCACGTTTTGCTAATCGTTTGTGGAGTTTGGTGTTTTCAACAATATGATGATAGGGACAATAAGCTGAGATAAACTTTACCACCAGCATTTAAATTATGAATGTTGCAAAAGAAAACAAAATCAATCCCACGATGAACGGCAGACAACTAAACAAGTAGAGGAAATTTAACTATCTCCGAAGTCTAGTTCTGAATTACAATTGACAAAAAGCAGAGATAGACTCAAGATACATCAAAGCTCGCCAAATCAATGAACACTATTGTCCAACAGGGAAATAACACTAGAGGCAAAACGGGCACTCTACAATACAATCTTCATCCCAACATTGTACTACCAATGCCAGTCCTGGACTCTAGATGTAGGACCAATAGGAAAAATAACATCTGCTGAGATGAAGTGTGTTAGACGAATGGCAGGAAAGTCTGAGAGATAAGATCAGAAATGAAGAACTGAGAAAAAAGCTAGGAATAATTCCCGCATATAGTACATAAAGAAACAACAGATAAAATGGTTTGATCACGTGATAAGACAGAACTTTCACAACACAACGAGCCTTCAATAAACGTTGCGAGAACACCAGACTGAAAGACCGACAACAAAAAAGATGGATTGACGGAATATTAGAAACACCAGGAAACATAACGGCAGCAGAGGCGAACAGAAGAACAAATAACAGCAAATTATATCTCCCCTTGACACTGAAAGACAAATCAAAAAGGGAAGCAGAAGAAGTACTGCACAGTTTTGTTGTTTTTGGCTATGCACGATTACAATGAATGTTTTCCACTAGTTGACTATACGGTGGTATCACGACTACAATGAATGTTTTCCACTAGTTGACTATACGGTGGTATCACGACTACAATGAATGTTTTCCACTAGTTGACTATACGGTGGTATCACGACTACAATGAATGTTTTCCACTAGTTGACTATACGGTGGTATCACGACTACAATGAATGTTTTCCACTAGTTGACGATGCGGTGGTATCACGACTACAATGAATGTTTTCCACTAGTTGACGATGCGGTGGTATCACGACTACAATGAATGTTTTCCACTAGTTGACTAAACGGTGGTATCACTATTACAATGAATGTTTTCCACTAGTTGACGATGCGGTGGTATCACGACTACAATGAATGTTTTCCACTAGTTGACTATACGGTGGTATCACGACTACAATGAATGTTTTCCACTAGTTGACTATACGGTGGTATCACGACTACAATGAATGTTTTCCACTAGTTGACTATACGGTGGTATCACGACTACAATGAATGTTTTCCACTAGTTGACTAAACGGTGGTATCACTACTAAATTAATGTTTTCCACTATTTGACTATACGGTGGTATCACGACTACAACTAATGTTTTCCACATTTGGCGATGCGGTAGTATCACGACTACAATTAATGTTTTCCACTATTTCTAAGAAAGATAACGACCACAGAAATGAAATGTGTCAGAAGAATGACAGGAAACAGCTTAAGGGACAGAGTAAGAAACACTGACCTGAGGAAGAAACTCGAAATTGAATCAGCCATCAAATATATAAAGAAACAACAGATAAATTAGTTCAGCCACATAACAAGACAAAAAGAACTAACAATGACTCAAAGAGCCATAAACAAACGCTACGAAAACGCCAGATTAAGAGGAAGACCGAGAAAGAGATGTATAAAGGGAATACAAGAGTCACTAGGAGGGATAACATCATAAGTGGCCAACAGAAGAGCAAAGAATCGCAGATTGTATCTCCCCTCGACGTCAACGACAATGGAGAAAGGACAGAAGAAGAAGAAATACTATTTCCTTCTTGATCTCCTGTTACCTAGACAGCGACGTAAAAAAATCCACATTATTTGTTTTATTTTAAAACACTACGTGCTCTCTGACGTGTTCACCGTAAACTCGTGACCCATATATTTTATCACATCCTTATAAGATCACGTAATTCGATCTCCTAACACTTCACGGCATGCCTTTTAAAGCAGGTATTTTATCAAGGACAGGAGTTGCGACCGAGACTTCAAGACCTGCTACTCGGCAAATCACTCAAGTAGCGTTATCTTTAAACAAAAAAAAAAAAAATACTGTTGCTCAGTAAATTAGTCGACCGATTGTATTCTATAACTTTATGTGTCAGTAAATTAGTCGACCGATTGTATTCTATAACTTTATGTGTCAGTAAATTAGTCGACCGATTGTATTCTATAACTATATGTGTCAGTAAATTAGTCGACCGATTGTATTCTATATATGTGTCAGTAAATTAGTCGACCATTTGTATTCTATAACTTAATGTGTCAGTAAATTAGTCGACCAATTGTATTCTATAACTTTATGTGTCAGTAAATTAGTCGACCGATTGTATTCTATAACTTTATCTGTCAGTAAATTAGTCGACCGATTGTATTCTATAACGTTATATGTCAGTAAATTAGTTGACGGATTGCATTCTATAACTGTATGTGTCAGCAAATTAGTTGACCGATTGCATTCTATAACTTTATGTGTCAGCAAATTAGTCGACCGATTGTATTCTATAACTTTATGTGTCAGCAAATTAGTCCATCGATTGTATTTTATAACTTTATGTGTCAGCAAATTAGTCCATCGATTGTATTCTATAACTTTATGTGTCAGTAAATTAGTTGACCGATTGTATTCTATAACTTTATGTGTCAGTAAATTAGTCGACCGATTGTATTCTATAACTTTATGTGTCAGTAAATTAGTCGACCGATTGTATTCTATAACTATATGTGTCAGTAAATTAGTCGACCGATTGTATTCTATATATGTGTCAGTAAATTAGTCGACCATTTGTATTCTATAACTGAATGTGTCAGTAAATTAGTCGACCAATTGTATTCTATAACTTTATGTGTCAGTAAATTAGTCGACCGATTGTATTCTATAACTTTATCTGTCAGTAAATTAGTCGACCGATTGTATTCTATAACGTTATATGTCAGTAAATTAGTTGACGGATTGCATTCTATAACTTTATGTGTCAGCAAATTAGTTGACCGATTGCATTCTATAACTTTATGTGTCAGCAAATTAGTCGACCGATTGTATTCTATAACTTTATGTGTCAGCAAATTAGTCCATCGATTGTATTTTATAACTTTAAGTGTCAGCAAATTAGTCCATCGATTGTATTCTATAACTTTATGTGTCAGTAAATTAGTTGACCGATTGCATTCTATAACTTTATGTGTCAGCAAATTAGTTGACCGATTGCATTCTATAACTTTATGTGTCAGTAAATTAGTTGACCGATTGTATTCTATAACTTTATGTGTCAGCAAATTAGTTGACCGATTGCATTCTATAACTTTATGTGTCAGCAAATTTGTCGACCGATTGTATTCTATAACTTTATGTGTCAGTAAATTAGTCCATCGATTGTATTCTATAACTTTATGTGTCAGCAAATTAGTCGACCGATTGTATTCTATAACTTTATGTGTCAGTAAATTAGTCGACCAATTGTATTCTATAACTTTATGTGTCAGTAAATTAGTCGACCGATTGTATTCTATAACTTTATGTGTCAGTAAATTAGTCGACCGATTGTATTCTATAACGTTATATGTCAGTAAATTAGTTGACCGATTGTATTCTATAACTTTATGTGCCAGCAAATTAGTCGAAAGATTGTATTCTATAACTTTATGTGTCAGCAAATTAGTCGACCGATTGCATTCTATAACTTTATGTGTCAGCAAATTAGTCGACCGATTGCATTCTATAACTGTATGTGTCAGCAAATTAGTCGACCGATTGTATTCTATAACTTTATGTGTCAGCAAATTAGTCCATCGATTGTATTTTATAACTTTATGTGTCAGCAAATTAGTCCATCGATTGTATTCTATAACTTTATGTGTCAGTAAATTAGTTAACCGATTGCATTCTATAACTTTATGTGTCAGCAAATTAGTTGACCGATTGCATTCTATAACTTTATGTGTCAGCAAATTAGTCGACCGATTGTATTCTATAACTTTATGTGTCAGCAAATTAGTTGACCGATTGCATTCTATAACTTTATGTGTCAGCAAATTAGTTGACCGATTGCATTCTATAACTTTATGTGTCAGTAAATTAGTTGACCGATTGTATTCTATAACTTTATGTGTCAGCAAATTAGTTGACCGATTGCATTCTATAACTTTATGTGTCAGCAAATTTGTCGACCGATTGTATTCTATAACTTTATGTGTCAGCAAATTAGTCCATCGATTGTATTCTATAACTTTATGTGTCAGCAAATTAGTCCATCAATTGTATTCTATAACTTTATGTGTCAGTAATTTAGTCGACCAATTGCATTCTATAACTTTATGTGTCAGTAAATTAGTCGACCGATTGTATTCTATAACTTTATGTGTCAGTAAATTAGTCGACCGATTGTATTCTATAACGTTATATGTCAGTAAATTAGTTGACCGATTGTATTCTATAACTTTATGTGCCAGCAAATTAGTCGAAAGATTGTATTCTATAACTTTATGTGTCAGCAAATTAGTCGACCGATTGCATTCTATAACTTTATGTGTCAGCAAATTAGTCGACCGATTGTATTCTATAACTTTATGTGTCAGCAAATTAGTCGACCGATTGTATTCTATAACTTTGTGTGTCAGTAAATTAGTCGACCGATTGTATTCTATAACTTTATGTATCAGTAAATTAGTCGACCGATTGTATTCTATAACTCTGTGTCAGTAAATTAGTCGACCAATTGTATTCTATAACTTTATGTGTCAGTAAATTAGTCGACCGATTGTATTCTATAACTTTATGTGTCAGTAAATTAGTCGACCGATTGTATTCTATAACGTTATATGTCAGTAAATTAGTTGACCGATGGCATTCTATAACTTTATGTGTCAGTAAATTAGTCGACCGATTGTATTCTATAACTTTATGTGTCAGTAAATTAGTCGACCGATTGTATTCTATAACTTTATGTGTCAGCAAATTAGTCCATCGATTGTATTCTATAACTTTATGTGTCAGCAAATTAGTCGACCAATTGTATTCTATAACTTAATGTGTCAGTAAATTAGTCGACCGATTGTATTCTATAACTTTATGTGTCAGTAAATTAGTCGACCGATTGTATTCTAAAACTTTATGTGTCAGTAAATTAGTCGACCGATTGTATTCTATAACGTTATATGTCAGTAAATTAGTTGACCGATTGCATTCTATAACTCTGTGTCTGCAAATTAGTTGACCGATTGCATTCTAAAACTTTATGTGTCAGCAAATTAGTCGACCGATTGTATTCTATAACTTTATGTGTCAGCAAATTAGTCCATCGATTGTATTCTATAACTTTATGTGTCAGCAAATTAGTCCATCGATTGTGTTCTATAACTATGTGTCAGTAAATTAGTCGACCAATTGTATTCTATATCTTTATGTGTCAGTAAATTAGTCGACCAATTGTATTCTATAACTTTATGTGTCAGTAAATTAGTCGACCGATTGTATTCTATAACTTTATTTGTCATTAAATTAGTCGACCGATTGTATTCTATAACGTTATATGTCAGTAAATTAGTTGACCGATTGTATTCTATAACTTTATGTGTCAGCAAATTAGTCGACCGATTGTATTCTATAACTTTATGTGTCAGCAAATTAGTCGACCGATTGCATTCTATAACTTTATGTGTCAGCAAATTAGTCGACCGATTGTATTCAATAACTTTATGTGTCAGTAAATTAGTCGACCGATTGTATTCTATAACTTTGTGTGTCAGTAAATTAGTCGACCGATTGTATTCTATAACTTTATGTATCAGTAAATTAGTCGACCGATTGTATTCTATAACTTAATGTGTCAGTAAATTAGTCGACCGATTGTATTCTATAACTTTATGTGTCAGTAAATTAGTCGACCGATTGTATTCTATAACTTTATGTGTCAGTAAATTAGTCGACCGATTGTATTCTATAACTTTATGTGTCAGTAAATTAGTCGACCGATTGTATTCTATAACTTTATGTGTCAGTAAATTAGTCGACCGATTGTATTCTATAACTTTATGTGTCAGCAAATTAGTCCATCGATTGTATTCTATAACTTTATTTGTCAGTAAATTAGTCGACCGATTGTATTCAATAACTTTATGTGTCAGTAAATTAGTCGACCGATTGTATTCTATAACTTTGTGTGTCAGTAAATTAGTCGACCGATTGTATTCTATAACTTTATGTATCAGTAAATTAGTCGACCGATTGTATTCTATAACTTAATGTGTCAGTAAATTAGTCGACCGATTGTATTCTATAACTTTATGTGTCAGTAAATTAGTTGACCGATTGTATTCTATAACTTTATGTGTCAGTAAATTAGTCGACCGATTGTATTCTATAACTTTATGTGTCAGTAAATTAGTCGACCGATTGTATTCTATAACTATATGTGTCAGTAAATTAGTCGACCGATTGTATTCTATATATGTGTCAGTAAATTAGTCGACCATTTGTATTCTATAACTGAATGTGTCAGTAAATTAGTCGACCAATTGTATTCTATAACTTTATGTGTCAGTAAATTAGTCGACCGATTGTATTCTATAACTTTATCTGTCAGTAAATTAGTCGACCGATTGTATTCTATAACGTTATATGTCAGTAAATTAGTTGACGGATTGCATTCTATAACTTTATGTGTCAGCAAATTAGTTGACCGATTGCATTCTATAACTTTATGTGTCAGCAAATTAGTCGACCGATTGTATTCTATAACTTTATGTGTCAGCAAATTAGTCCATCGATTGTATTTTATAACTTTAAGTGTCAGCAAATTAGTCCATCGATTGTATTCTATAACTTTATGTGTCAGTAAATTAGTTGACCGATTGCATTCTATAACTTTATGTGTCAGCAAATTAGTTGACCGATTGCATTCTATAACTTTATGTGTCAGTAAATTAGTTGACCGATTGTATTCTATAACTTTATGTGTCAGCAAATTAGTTGACCGATTGCATTCTATAACTTTATGTGTCAGCAAATTTGTCGACCGATTGTATTCTATAACTTTATGTGTCAGTAAATTAGTCCATCGATTGTATTCTATAACTTTATGTGTCAGCAAATTAGTCGACCGATTGTATTCTATAACTTTATGTGTCAGTAAATTAGTCGACCAATTGTATTCTATAACTTTATGTGTCAGTAAATTAGTCGACCGATTGTATTCTATAACTTTATGTGTCAGTAAATTAGTCGACCGATTGTATTCTATAACGTTATATGTCAGTAAATTAGTTGACCGATTGTATTCTATAACTTTATGTGCCAGCAAATTAGTCGAAAGATTGTATTCTATAACTTTATGTGTCAGCAAATTAGTCGACCGATTGCATTCTATAACTTTATGTGTCAGCAAATTAGTCGACCGATTGCATTCTATAACTGTATGTGTCAGCAAATTAGTCGACCGATTGTATTCTATAACTTTATGTGTCAGCAAATTAGTCCATCGATTGTATTTTATAACTTTATGTGTCAGCAAATTAGTCCATCGATTGTATTCTATAACTTTATGTGTCAGTAAATTAGTTAACCGATTGCATTCTATAACTTTATGTGTCAGCAAATTAGTTGACCGATTGCATTCTATAACTTTATGTGTCAGCAAATTAGTCGACCGATTGTATTCTATAACTTTATGTGTCAGCAAATTAGTTGACCGATTGCATTCTATAACTTTATGTGTCAGCAAATTAGTTGACCGATTGCATTCTATAACTTTATGTGTCAGTAAATTAGTTGACCGATTGTATTCTATAACTTTATGTGTCAGCAAATTAGTTGACCGATTGCATTCTATAACTTTATGTGTCAGCAAATTTGTCGACCGATTGTATTCTATAACTTTATGTGTCAGCAAATTAGTCCATCGATTGTATTCTATAACTTTATGTGTCAGCAAATTAGTCCATCAATTGTATTCTATAACTTTATGTGTCAGTAATTTAGTCGACCAATTGCATTCTATAACTTTATGTGTCAGTAAATTAGTCGACCGATTGTATTCTATAACTTTATGTGTCAGTAAATTAGTCGACCGATTGTATTCTATAACGTTATATGTCAGTAAATTAGTTGACCGATTGTATTCTATAACTTTATGTGCCAGCAAATTAGTCGAAAGATTGTATTCTATAACTTTATGTGTCAGCAAATTAGTCGACCGATTGCATTCTATAACTTTATGTGTCAGCAAATTAGTCGACCGATTGTATTCTATAACTTTATGTGTCAGCAAATTAGTCGACCGATTGTATTCTATAACTTTGTGTGTCAGTAAATTAGTCGACCGATTGTATTCTATAACTTTATGTATCAGTAAATTAGTCGACCGATTGTATTCTATAACTCTGTGTCAGTAAATTAGTCGACCAATTGTATTCTATAACTTTATGTGTCAGTAAATTAGTCGACCGATTGTATTCTATAACTTTATGTGTCAGTAAATTAGTCGACCGATTGTATTCTATAACGTTATATGTCAGTAAATTAGTTGACCGATGGCATTCTATAACTTTATGTGTCAGTAAATTAGTCGACCGATTGTATTCTATAACTTTATGTGTCAGTAAATTAGTCGACCGATTGTATTCTATAACTTTATGTGTCAGCAAATTAGTCCATCGATTGTATTCTATAACTTTATGTGTCAGCAAATTAGTCGACCAATTGTATTCTATAACTTAATGTGTCAGTAAATTAGTCGACCGATTGTATTCTATAACTTTATGTGTCAGTAAATTAGTCGACCGATTGTATTCTAAAACTTTATGTGTCAGTAAATTAGTCGACCGATTGTATTCTATAACGTTATATGTCAGTAAATTAGTTGACCGATTGCATTCTATAACTCTGTGTCTGCAAATTAGTTGACCGATTGCATTCTAAAACTTTATGTGTCAGCAAATTAGTCGACCGATTGTATTCTATAACTTTATGTGTCAGCAAATTAGTCCATCGATTGTATTCTATAACTTTATGTGTCAGCAAATTAGTCCATCGATTGTGTTCTATAACTATGTGTCAGTAAATTAGTCGACCAATTGTATTCTATATCTTTATGTGTCAGTAAATTAGTCGACCAATTGTATTCTATAACTTTATGTGTCAGTAAATTAGTCGACCGATTGTATTCTATAACTTTATTTGTCATTAAATTAGTCGACCGATTGTATTCTATAACGTTATATGTCAGTAAATTAGTTGACCGATTGTATTCTATAACTTTATGTGTCAGCAAATTAGTCGACCGATTGTATTCTATAACTTTATGTGTCAGCAAATTAGTCGACCGATTGCATTCTATAACTTTATGTGTCAGCAAATTAGTCGACCGATTGTATTCAATAACTTTATGTGTCAGTAAATTAGTCGACCGATTGTATTCTATAACTTTGTGTGTCAGTAAATTAGTCGACCGATTGTATTCTATAACTTTATGTATCAGTAAATTAGTCGACCGATTGTATTCTATAACTTAATGTGTCAGTAAATTAGTCGACCGATTGTATTCTATAACTTTATGTGTCAGTAAATTAGTCGACCGATTGTATTCTATAACTTTATGTGTCAGTAAATTAGTCGACCGATTGTATTCTATAACTTTATGTGTCAGTAAATTAGTCGACCGATTGTATTCTATAACTTTATGTGTCAGTAAATTAGTCGACCGATTGTATTCTATAACTTTATGTGTCAGCAAATTAGTCCATCGATTGTATTCTATAACTTTATTTGTCAGTAAATTAGTCGACCGATTGTATTCTATAACTTTATGTGTCAGTAAATTAGTCGACCGATTGTATTCTATAACTTTATGTGTCAGTAAATTAGTCGACCGACTGTATTCTATAACTTTATGTGTCAGTAAATTAGTCGACCGATTGTATTCTATAACTTTATGTGTCAGTAAATTAGTCGACCGATTGTATTCTATAACTTTATGTGTCAGTATATTAGTCGACCGATTGTATTCTATAACTTTATGTGTCAGCAAATTAGTCGAACGATTGTATTCTATAACTTTATGTGTCAGTAAATTAGTCGACCGATTGTATTCTATATCTTTATGTGTCAGTAAATTAGTCGACCGATTGTATTCTATAACTTTATGTGTCAGTAAATTAGTCGACCGATTGTTTTCTATAACTTTATGTGTCAGTAAATTAGTCGACCGATTGTATTCTATAACTTTATGTGTCAGTAAATTAGTCGACCGATTGTATTCTATAACTTTATGTGTCAGTAAATTAGTCGACCGATTGTATTCTATAACTTTATGTGTCAGTAAATTAGTCGACCGATTGTATTCTATAACTTTATGTGTCAGTAAATTAGTCGACCGATTGTATTCTATAACTTTATGTGTCAGTAAATTAGTCGACCGATTGTATTCTACAAGTTTATGTGTCAGTAAATTTGTCGACCGATTGTATTCTATAACTTTTTGTGTCAGTAAATTAGTCGACCGATTGTATTCTATAACTTTATGTGTCAGCAAATTAGTCGACCGATTGTATTCTATAACTTTATGTGTCAGCAAATTAGTCGACCGATTGTATTCTATAACTTTATGTGTCAGCAAATTAGTCGACCGATTGTATTCTATAACTTTATGTGTCAGCAAATTAGTCGACCGATTGTATTCTATAACTTTATGTGTCAGTAAATTAGTCGACCGATTGTATTCTATAACTTTATGTGTCAGTAAATTAGTCGACCGATTGTATTCTATAACTTTATGTGTCAGTAAATTAGTCGACCGATTGTATTCTATAACTTTATGTGTCAGTAAATTAGTCGACCGATTGTATTCTATAACTTTATGTGTCAGTAAATTAGTCGACCGATTGTATTCTATAACTTTATGTGTCAGTAAATTAGTCGACCGATTGTATTCTATAACTTTATGTGTCAGTAAATTAGTCGACCGATTGTATTCTATAACTTTATGTGTCAGTAAATTAGTCGACCGATTGTATTCTATAACTTTATGTGTCAGCAAATTAGTCGACCGATTGTATTCTATAACTTTATGTGTCAGCAAATTAGTCGACCGATTGTATTCTATAACTTTATGTGTCAGCAAATTAGTCGACCGATTGTATTCTATAACTTTATGTGTCAGCAAATTAGTCGACCGATTGTATTCTATAACTTTATGTGTCAGTAAATTAGTCGACCGATTGTATTCTATAACTTTATGTGTCAGTAAATTAGTCGACCGATTGTATTCTATAACTTTATGTGTCAGTAAATTAGTCGACCGATTGTATTCTATAACTTTATGTGTCAGTAAATTAGTCGACCGATTGTATTCTATAACTTTATGTGTCAGTAAATTAGTCGACCGATTGTATTCTATAACTTTATGTGTCAGTAAATTAGTCGACCGATTGCATTCAATAATAATTTTCTCCATCTGAAATAATGGAATGTGAGTGAATCAGTTCCAAGAACGTAGACAATAATTATTTTTTTAAAAATCGTACACAAATAAATACACATAACTTATGGGAAAAAATAATACAGTTAAATGTCCTTACATTATGTTATTTGCGGGTCATAATCATTGCATTCCGAACATACAGGATGGCTCCAACATACGATGGAAGGTGTTATGAAAATGATGCTTCTAAAGGACTCACTCACTCACTCTCTCACTCACTCACTCACTCACTCACTCACTCACTCCCTTCCTTCTTTACTTACTTACTTCTTTCTTTTCTTTTTTTCTTTCCTTCTTTCTTCACTTCCACTTGTACCCGTTCGGGTGTCGAGTGAGATACAAAGTTCTCGTTCTCGCCCTTTTGGTGGCTTCAATCGTTGTCAATTGATGCTGTTGTAGCGTTTCTTTGATGCTGTCTGTCCATCTTACTCTGGGTCTGCCTCTTGCTCTTCTCCCATCTCCTCTTTTAATAAATGCTCTGTATGGTAACGAATCACGCGAGATTCTTTCTAGATGGTCAAACCAGTTTATTTCTTGTTCCTGTGTGTAGTTTAGAATTGGCTCACTGCCTGCTCTTTCTAGATGGTCAAACCAGTTTATTTCTTGTTCCTGTGTGTAGTTTAGAATTGGCTCACTGCCTGCTCTTTCTCGTTCAATATTTATTTCTGATTTTGTTGTTTTTAACAACTACAATTACAAACCATCCGTTTCTACAGAAACCAAAATCCTGTCAAATGTCCGATAATCAAACTCAAGACTTGAACTGAACAACAAGAAGTGAAACAAGAAATACTTCGGCTTTATCACTTTGGAGGGCAAACATGCCCCTAGATCAACAAATATTTAAAAAAAAAAAAAGAATACGTGTGGCTTCAACTGACACAACCGGTGACATAAATCTTAATAAAGAGCTTACACAACAGGTTTCCCACTTCTACATATGGAGTCAAATGTCACACGATGGAAACAAAAGAACTGAAATTATGACCCGCATCGCTTTTGCATCAAGTGTCTTGCACAAAATGGCAAGCATCTGCAGATCTAAAAATATATTAAAATACAAACTAAACTCAGGGGAGCTGAGACAGCTCAGTGGTTAGTGAACTGGACTACAACGGACAAGAGATCGGTTTCGATCCCGATCGGCGGCTTCCGGGTTCACCCAGCCTTAAATGGGTACTGGATTATTTGGGGGGGGGGGGAAGGGGGGGGAAGTAAAGCGGCACGGGCGTAATACTCATAATAGTCTTGTCCTTCCACATTCTTCTATCTACCGTGCATCTTATCTCATCGTTTTCCATGCCGTGACACCAGGCTATCTAGTATCTTCTCTCTTTGTATCCGCGATCTCACTTTCCTTGTATTTTGCCAGCTGTAACCAAGTATTCCAACTTTCCTCTTCTCATGATGTGCCCGAAAAATATTGATTGTTTCTTTCTGATGTTTTTTTATGCCCTCCCTTTTTGTGTTGGCTTCTTTGAGAATTTCCTCGTTGGTATTTTCAGTTATCCAGGGAACTTTCAACATTCTTCAGAGAAATTCTATCTCTGTGGCCTCTTATCGCCTTTTCATTTGTTTGTTTATGGTCCATGATTCGCTTCCATAGGTCAGAATTCTCTCGATAAAACAATGATGAACTCTCTTCCTCACTTCTATTGTTATAAGGGGGGTGGGGGAATCATAGGAGGAAGTGGTATGTACTACAGCACTCAGACAAAATGACAAATAAACAACAGCAGAAAAAAAAAACAAACAAAAAAACAAAGAACAATATATGGTCAGAAGCAGGATCGAACACGTACTTCTTGGCACTGCGCCTTGCCACGAGAAGCCGAAAGCTTGGGAACTCTGCCACTCAACGGGTTCGATCCTGCTTCGGACCATATATTGTTCTTTGTTTTTTTCTGTTGTTGTTTATTTGTCTTTTGTGAGTGCTGTAATACATACCTCTTCCTCCTAAGATTCCCTGAATTATCGCCTCGGAAGCTTCCCTCTATAATAATATTCATGTATTATTTTTATCTCCTCTATTGTTATAGACTTGATGCATAAGATGTTTTTCATTTTCTGAATTGCTATTTTAACCTGAGCTATTCTTCTTTTTTATTTCTGTGGTGCATCTCCCATCTGATATTAAAGAAAACAAGGAATATCGAAATAAACTCTGAGAAAACAATAAATAGAGCGTTCAACTATGGGCTTACGAAAACAAGACCTAGCGGTGAATCGTCAGACATGTAGTGTTATGGTTGCTGTCCCACCAGGCGTCTTTACTCCAAGAGGGACAAAAGATGCCTTTAAAATATATTTGTTCCACCCATTTCGCTCTCGTAGTTCGAATATATAATTCGAATAATTATAATTTTGAATAGTTCGAAATATAAAACTCCACAGTATTTACTCACATGATGTTATCGCCATAGAGACAACCAATCAAAGACCTTTAAATCCCCTATTGGAGCATGAGATATATACAAGGTCCCTCCATCCATCCCTATTCTTGGTCATTTCCTCTACTTTTCTCCAGTCTAGACTAATATTCTTGGAGGTTTTAAACGACTTTTCTCCATGTATCCCTGGACCTTCCCGGCTTTCTCTTCCCCTGTGGGTTCCCTGACAGTGCCTGTCATGCTCTGAAGCAGCCAAGAGAATTTATCTCTCAAGATAAGGAGCCTTTGATAGACAAGACAGGGGGGAATGAGAGATCATGAAAAGAAATGGGAGAATGAGATGTCATGACAAGACAGGGGGGAATGAGAGATCATGACAAGATATGGGAGAATGAGATGTCATGACAAGACAGGGGGAATGAGAGATCATGACAAGATATGGGAGAATGAGATTTCATGACAAGACAGGGGAGAATGAGAGGTCATGACAAGACAGGGGGGAATGAGAGGTCATGACACAAGGTACACAAGGCAGACAGGAAGACCAACTGGACTGCAGCAGATGCTAGGCAAATTAATACTACAGAACCGTTATCACACAGTATTACTATTAGGACAGAGAATGAACTACAAGATAATAGTAAAAGAAAGCTACAAGAAAGGTCTCAGTCTGAATAGTAAGAAAACAGAAGTAATGGTCATATCGAAGAAACAATCATCACCATCATGCAGCATAAAAATAAACAAGACATATATTAAACAAGTGCAACTCGTCAAATACTTGGGCACAATAATAACATCAGATGGAAGATGCATCACAGAAATAAATAGCAGAATAGCTCAGGCCAAAATAGCATTTCAGAAAAAGAAAAATATCTTATGCAACACGTTTATGTCAATAGAAATGAGAAAGAGAGTTCATCGGTGCCATATAGAACCAATTGTGACCTATGGAAGCGAATCATGGACAGTAGACAAACAGATGAAAAGTCGATTCGAGGTCACAGAAATGAGATTTCTCAGAAGAATGTTGAAAGTTCCCTGGACAGCTAAAAATACAAATGAAAGGCATTCACAAAGAGGCCGACACAAAAAGGGAGGTCCTAAAAAACATCAGAAAAAAAACCAATCAAAATTTTTCGGGCACATCATGAGAAGAGGAAAATTGGAATACTTGTTTACAACTGGCAAAATACAGGGGAAGAGATCGCGGACGACAAAAAGAGAAGATCCTCGATAGCTTGGTCATGACATGTAAAACAGTCAACAACAGAATTGGTATGATGCAATGTAGATAGACGATTGTGGAAGGACATTATCACCTACGGCAAACGGTATGGCACATGATGAAGATGAGCTATCATGGAAGCCAAGTCTCACACATGAAAAGCTAGGTGACGACGATGAGCTATCATGGAAGCCACGTCCCACATATGAAAAGCTAGATGATGACGATGAGCTATCATGGAAGCCACGCCCCACATATGAAAAGCTAGATGATGACGATGAGCTATCATGGAAGCCAAGTTTCACATATGAAAAGCTATATGATGACGATGAGCTATCATGGAAATCAAGTTTCACATATGAAAAGCTAGATGATGACGATGAGCTATCATGGAAGCCACGTCCCACATATGAAAAGCTAGATGATGACGATGAGCTATCATATAAGCCAAGTTCCACATATGAAAAGCTAGATGATGACGATGAGCTATCATGGAAGCCAAGTTTCACATATGAAAAGCTAGATGATGACGATGAGCTATCATGGAAGCCAAGTTTCACATATGAAAAGCTAGATGATGACGATGAGCTATCATAGAAGCCAAGTTCCACATATGAAAAGCTAGATGATGACGATGAGCTATCATAGAAGCCAAGTTCCACATATGAAAAGCTAGATGATGACGATGAGCTATCATAGAAGCCAAGTTTCACATATGAAAAGCTAGATGATGACGATGAGCTATCATAGAAGCCAAGTTTCACATATGAAAAGCTAGATGATGACGATGAGCTATCATGGAAGCCACGTCCCACATATGAAAAGCTAGATGATGACGATGAGCTATCATGGAAGCCAAGTTTCACATATGAAAAGCTATATGATGACGATGAGCTATCATGGAAGCCACGTCCCACATATGAAAAGCTAGATGATGACGATGAGCTATCATAGAAGCCAAGTTCCACATATGAAAAGCTAGATGATGACGATGAGCTATCATGGAAGCCAAGTTCCACATATGAAAAGCTAGATGATGACGATGAGCTATCATAGAAGCCAAGTTCCACATATGAAAAGCTAGATGATGACGATGATCTATCATAGAAGCCAAGTTCCACATATGAAAAGCTAGATGATGACGATGAGCTATCATGGAAGCCAAGTTCCACATATGAAAAGCTAGATGATGACGATGAGCTATCATGGAAGCCAAGTTCCACATATGAAAAGCTAGATGATGACGATGATCTATCATAGAAGCCAAGTTCCACATATGAAAAGCTAGATGATGACGATGAGCTATCATGGAAGCCAAGTTCCACATATGAAAAGCTAGATGATGACGATGAGCTATCATGGAAGCCAAGTTCACATATGAAAAGCTAGGTGACGATGATGATAACCGGAGTTATTAATGCCTTCCTGCTCTACACGAAACATAACTTCTCACTCCCACAGACTCCTCTTCTCGCCCACCATACTGCAATCTCTAACTGTTATTCACATCAGTCCGCTTGTTTAGACACGAAAATCAAAACACAGCACAGAGAGCCTACAATATACGCTGAGAGAACACCAGACCCAAGAGTCGACCACGGCAAATATGGATTGATGGAATATTAGAAACAGCCGGAAGAGAAGAGCAAGAACAGATTACAAACAATATCTCTCCGCGACGTTGAAAGACCAATGTGGACGATAAGAAGAACCAATTTGCCATGCACTGTTTCCTGCACCTTCAGTTCTATTTTGGTCGGTATATTTTGCTCTTGAATACAAAACTACTGGTAGTCTATTCTTGTTTTGGATATAGGACAATTGGTCATCCATCTTTATTTTTGTATATAGAACAATAGAGAATTGTGGAACAATATTAAAACAGGTAAATGAATTTAAATATTTGGGAACTTTGTTAACTTCAGACGGAAGATGTACAACAGTGTTGAGATGCAGAATGGCTCAGGCAAAAGCAGCTTTCCAAAAAATGAGGAAGATACTATGCAATCCATTTTTGACTATAGAAACAAAAAACAGAGTTCTTAAATGTTATGTAGAGCCAGTCTTAAAATATGGATGTGAATCATGGACAATAGGACAACAGACAAGAAAATCACTGGAGCCTGTAGAAATGGTTTTACAGAAGAATGTTGAGAATACCGTGGACAGCTAAGAAGAGTAATGAAGACGTTCTGAAAGAGCCAAAGCAAAAAGAGAGCTAATTTTTAATATAAGGAAGAAACAATCATCATTTTTTGGCCATGTAATGAGAAGAGAACAGCTGGAATATATTGTAACAACTGGGAAAATTGAGGGACGAAGAGATGGAGGGAAGCAAAGAGAAAAGATACCAGTCAACTTAAGAGAATGGCTTGGCAGAAGGTCAACAACAGAAATGATAAATAACTGTCGAGATCGAAAGTTGTGGAGAGACATGATCACTAACGCCAGCAGGCGCGGTACTTGATGATGATGATAGAACAATTGGTCATTTATTTTTGTTCATGTATATAGACTGTTTGTCGTCCATATTTATTCTTATAAATAGAACAATTGATTGATGTTCTTGTATGTACAATAATGCGTCGTCCGACATTGATTTTGTTAATAGAACAATCTGTCATCCCATTTTTCCCCCTTATATGTATAGAACATTTAGTCGTTCATACTTGCTGTTGTATATAGAACATTTAGTCGTTCATACTTGTTGTATATAGAACATTTAGTCGTTCATACTTGCTGTTGTATATAGAACATTTAGTCGTTCACACTTGTTGTATATAGAACAATTAGTCGTTCATACTTGCTGTTGTATATAGAACATTTAATCGTTCATACTTGCTGTTGTATATAGAACAATTAGTCGTTCATACTTGCTGTTGTATATAGAACAATTAGTCGTTCATACTTGCTGTTGTATATAGAACAATTAGTCGTTCATACTTGCTGTTGTATATAGAACAATTAGTCGTTCATACTTGCTGTTGTATATAGAACAATTAGTCGTTCATACTTGCTGTTGTATATAGAACAATTAGTCGTTCATACTTGCTGTTGTATATAGAACAATTAGTCGTTCATACTTGCTGTTGTATATAGAACAATTAGTCGTTCATACTTGCTCTTGTATATAGTACAATTGGTCCTTCATAATTGCTCTTGAATATACAAAAGTGGTCTACACAGACCACTTCGAAGTTAGATCAGGCGTAAGACACGGGTGCGTAATATCCACCCTACTGTTTATTACATACATGGACCATATATGCAAGTTAGCCAACCCATCAGAGACAGAGGAGATCAACGAGCTTCTATTTGCAGACGATCAGGCACTAATACATGAAACAATAGAAGACCTACAAGAACACTTAAACAAACTCAACATCTCTGGCACAAAATACAACATGAAAATCAACATCAATAAAAATAGAAGCCATGAATGTCGACAAAAATAAACAGAACATTAACATAACTATAGAAGGCAGACAACTAAAACAAGTAGAGGAATTCAAATACCTAGGAAGCCTAATGACAAACGTTAATTCTCAAACGGCAGAGATAGAATCAAGATGCAACAAAGCTTGTCAAATCATCGGACAGTTATCACCACTATTGTCCAACAAGGAAATAGCTCAGGAGGAAAAACGAGCACTATACAATACAATCTTCATCCCAACGTTGTGCTACCAATGCCAGACCTGGACCCTAGATGCAAGAACAATAAGAAAAATAACCTCTACAGAGATGAAATGTGTTAGACGAATGACAGGAAACAGTCTGAGAGATAATATCAGAAATGAAGAACTGAGAAAAAAGCTAGGAATAGCCCCCGCCATAGAATATATAAGGAAACAACAGATAAAATGGTTTGGCCACGTGACAAGGCAGAAAGAACAAAACACAACACAATAAGCCTTCAACAAACGTTGTGAGAACACCAGACCCAAGGGTCGACCACGAAAAAGATGGGTCGATGGAATATAAGAAGCATTAGGAAACATAACAGCAGCAGAGGAACAGAAGAGCAAAAGACCGCAAATTATATCTCCCCTCGACGCTGAAAGGCAGATGAGGAAGGAAAGAAGAAGAGGAAGAATATACAATACTCGCTATTGTACTCTGACAGATGCTTTTATCTCACACGTCAGCCACTTGCCTAATTATAAAGAAATATCTCAGCACAGAGCACGTAATCCGTAACATATGCGATGGTATGTTGAATTTACAGAATGCACACACTGATTGTGCAGATTCTCTCGTTGACCCATTTTGTTGCGTTACCGTCAGACACATGTTTGGGATATATGTTGGCCGTTATTTTGAGCTTCGCTTGAACTCTTTACAGCTTCGATTCTTTACAAATCGCAGTCTCTGGACCAATGCACACTTTTTGGATGGCGAAATGTGGAGTAATTCTGTAGTTTATGTTTCATCATCATCGGGTTGCGTGTCTTTTGCAGAGCGTTGCTTCCATGCTTCCATCACAGCCCGACTCAATCTCTGTATCTAACCAGATCTCCCACTTCTTTTGTTGTTAAGTTCAATGTCCTTTTGATGTCTCAAAGCTACCTTTTAACCAGATCTCCCACTTCTTTTGTTGTTAAGTTCAATGTCCTTTTGATGTCTCAAAGCTACCTTTTAACCAGATCTCCCATTTCTTTTGTTGTTAAGTTCAATGTCCTTTTGATGTCTTGAAGCTACCATTTTCTTGGTCCCTGTCTCATCTTCCGGGAATCATACCTTCCCTTATTGCACTTTTCAGGTCACCATGTCCATTATACATGGCCGTGGTAGTTTAAATTTCCATGTTCTTTATAAGGATGACAAGAAAAGAAACGGAAAAGGAAATACAAGGAAAAGGCGGTATGGTTACAGCTTATCGTAGGCGAGGGATGGACAACACAAAATGAAAATAACGTTGCGGCTCAGCAGGAACAATGGACAACACACAATGAAAATAACGTTGCGGCTCAGCAGGAACAAGGGACAACACACAATGAAAATAACGTTGCGGCTCAGCAGGAACAATGGACAACATAAAATGAAAATAACGGTGCGGCTCAGCAGGACCAATGGACAACAAACATTCACATATGAAAGTTAATAACAATAAAAACTGAGCCTAAACGTTATTGTGACCTTCTTTTGTCCATCACCTACGTAATGTGGTGGGAATCGAACACGGACCTTCTTGTTCAGAGGCCGATGTCTTACCACCTAGCTCCTTCCCTCTCACAAATCAAGAAGATTATCCTATATAGCTTTTTGTTTCAAATAAATCATGTGATAAATGGGGGATTGGTTGGTCTCCAGGCAAGACGCCGGCCATCAACGGAAAAAATATGAGTACCTCCGAAGACGGAGTTATCTACCTGTGCGGCGAGGGAAACCTGTACACACGGCTGCCAGGGAAAAAAGGAGTAACACACAAAATTCAGTTCCTAGTCTCTAGGAACTTCGTCAGAGGTAAAAGCTAGCGAACGCAAAAAAAAAAAAAAAAAAAAAAAAATTGTTTGTTGCGAGATTATCCATGATTCACAACCATATACGGAAATTGGGAAGATTCATGCCCCGAATAGTTTTAATTTACTCCATTGATCGTATTGTACCATATGTTCTTCATAAAATTACATTTGTTTACTTTCCACAGTTTGATCAGTTTGACCCACACGTGGACGAGTTGTATGTAGAGATTGTAATTTATTTTTGAAAGGAGCAGAATAGGGTGTCACGATCACTAATCAACAGCGACACTAGACGCGGTCAAAATATGACTCATATCTGAATATGTAGCACTCAATTAATCGTAAACTCAGGGACAACAGGGCAACAGACAAGAAAACCACTGGAGGCTGTAGAAATGTGGTTTTACAGAAGAATATTGAGAACACCATGGACAGCTAAGAAGAGTAATGAAAATGTTCTGAAAGAGACCAAAGCAAAAAGTGAGCTAATTTCCAATATTAGGAAGAAACAATCATCATTTTTTGGCTATGTAATGAGAAGAGAACAACTGGAATTTATTGTAACAACTGGAAAAATTGAGGGACGAAGAGATAGAGGGAAGCAAAGAGAAGAGATACCAGACAGCTTAAGAGAATGGCTTGGCAGAAGGTCAACAACAGGAATGATAAATAACTGTCGAGATCGAAAGTTGTGGAGAGTCATGATCGCCTACGCCAACAGGCATTGTACTTGAGAATGATGATGATGATAAGAAAATGTACGTTAATATCAGCGACCAATAGCTGACCAAGATTTTACTTCAGCTTCTCGCAGTGGTTCTAGTAATATAATAACCATTCTGACCAAGCAAGTAAGGATCGAGACTGAAGGCAATCTCGTACCCAAAAATGTCATGTTGAAATCGGATGGTTAGGTCAGAAGGTGCTATAATTAATGTTATATATACTAACTTAACATTCATCTAAGAATGGATGCTGAGGAGGGGTTGGCGTCTGCTGGCTAAATCAATAGAAAGAAGAATTATAAGGGGAATGAATGAATATATAAATGAATGAAGTAATATATAAATTAATTAATGAATAAATAAACAAATTAATGGAGGGCGGAAGGGAAGGAAGGGAGGACGGATGGATGGATTGTAGGAAAGAAAGAAGGAATTCGTAGATTTATCACCAATACTAACAGATGTAAATGAGGTCTTCATACATTGTTAGAAATAAAGAAATTAAGTTTGCATGTGCATATCACACGATCTAAAGGATCATGTATTGATGATCACAATGAAAGATGGAGGACGGAAAGTCAAGCAGCAATGGAAAAAAATAGATTAAAGCTATCACAGACTGGACAGAAAACAAAGGATAGACAAACAGAACACAATAGGGGAAACAGAAGAAATGTCATAGACAAGTCATCGTGTAGGTGCATCAATGGGTTCTCACTTAAATATTCATGTAACATCATCATCATCAAGTACCATGCCTGCTGGCGTAGGTGATCATGTCTCTCCACAACTTTCGATTTCGACAATTATCATTTCTGTTGTTGACTTTTAGTCAAGCCATTCTCTTAAGCTGTCTGGTATCTGTTGCCTTTGCTTCCCTCTATCTCTTCGTCCCTCAATTTTACCAGCTGCCGCAAAGAATCGCAGATTGTTATCTCCCCTCGACGCCGACCACAATGGAGGACGGATAGAAGAAGAAAAAAAAGGGTTGGAATCAACAACGCCCAACTTGCTACTGTTATAAGTAAGCAATACAACCCGTGTCTTGTCCTCGCTACAACCCGTGTCTTGTCCTCGCTACAACCTGTGTCTTGTCCTCGCTACAACCTGTGTCTTGTCCTCGCTACAACCTGTGTCTTGTCCTCGCTACAACCCGTGTCTTGTCCTCGCTACAACCTGTGTCTTGTCCTCGCTACAACCTGTGTCTTGTCCTCGCTACAACCTGTATCTTGTCCTCGCTACAACCTGTGTCTTGTCCTCGCTACAACCTGTGTCTTGTCCTCGCTACAACCTGTGTCTTGTCCTCGCTACAACCCGTGTCTTGTCCTCGCTACAACCTGTGTCTTGTCCTCGCTACAACCCGTGTCTTGTCCTCGCTACAACCCGTGTCTTGTCCTCGCTACAACCTGTGTCTTGTCCTCGCTACAACCCGTGTCTTGTCCTCGCTACAACCTGTGTCTTGTCCTCGCTACAACCCGTGTCTTGTCCTCGCTACAACCTGTGTCTTGTCCTCGCTACAACCTGTGTCTTGTCCTCGCTACAACCCGTGTCTTGTCCTCGCTACAACCTGTGTCTTGTCCTCGCTACAACCTGTGTCTTGTCCTCGCTACAACCCGTGTCTTGTCCTCGCTACAACCTGTGTCTTGTCCTCGCTACAACCCGTGTCTTGTCCTCGCTACAACCCGTGTCTTGTCCTCGCTACAACCTGTGTCTTGTCCTCGCTACAACCCGTGTCTTGTCCTCGCTACAACCTGTGTCTTGTCCTCGCTACAACCTGTGTCTTGTCCTCGCTACAACCCGTGTCTTGTCCTCGCTACAACCCGTGTCTTGTCCTCGCTACAACCTGTGTCTTGTCCTCGCTACAACCTGTGTCTTGTCCTCGCTACAACCCGTGTCTTGTCCTCGCTACAACCCGTGTCTTGTCCTCGCTGCTTTGTTATGGTATCGGGAGAGGCAAAGGCTAGAGAAGTAAATACTTATCTTTCCGATAAGAAGAAGATAGGCGCGGAGAGATAGCAACGTAAAATATTAAACATTGAAGGGGGTAGGAAAGATACATGGGACGTGATACAGTGAAAGAGACAGTAATGTGGCGATTACTGAGAGAGTAATATTGTAAACACTGAGAGAGTAATGCGGCAATTACCGAGAGAGTAATAATACAGTAATTAAAAAAAAAACGATAAAAGTAATCCCATTGCAACTGCCGTTGGTTAATGAAGTGTAGGTGACGTCATTGTATTAAGCATCAGCCTCATGAGGTGCCAGATCCCTTCCGTTATATCTTTTCTCACCAGAGGATATCCCTGATAGCCACTTATCCCACAGCTGGGTGGAGTCCGAGAAAGGAACCAAAAAAAAAATGTTCGACTATTGTTTTGAGCGGAAAAGTTCCGGGGCGACGGGTGAGCGATTACAGGGTTAAATTAGGTATAGTCAGACAGACAAATAGACATTAAAAAAGACAGACAAAACATAGAAAGACGATATAGATTAATGTGAAGAGGTATATGGGGACTGACAAGACACGGTGAGACAGAGGTACTTGGTCATAGACAAGACAATGAGACAGAAGTACTTGGTCATAGACAAGGCAGCGAGATAGAGGTACTTGGTCATAGGCAAGGCATTGAGACAGAGGTACTTGGTCACAGACAAGACAGTGAGACAGAGGTACTTGGTCATGGACAAGACAATGAGACAGGTACTTGGTCATAGACAAGACAGTGAGACAGAGGTACTTGGTCATAGACAAGTCAGTGAGACAGGTACTTGGTCATAGACAAGACAGTGAGACAGAAGTACTTGGTCATAGACAAGGCAGTGAGACAGAGGTACTTGGTCATAGGCAAGACATTGAGACAGAGGTACTTGGTCATAGGCAAGGCATTGAGACAGAGGTACTTGGTCACAGACAAGACAGTCAGACAGAGGTACTTGGTCATGGACAAGACAGTGAGACAGAGGTACTTGGTCACAGACAAGACAGTGAGACAGAGGTACTTGGGCACAGACAAGACAGTGAGACAGAGGTACTTGGTCATAGGCAAAGCAGTGAGACAGAGGTACTTGGTCATTGACATGACAGTGAGGCAGATGTACTTGGTAATAGACAAGACAGTGAGACAGAGGCAATTGGGCATAGACAAGACAGTGAGGCAGAGGTACTTGGTCATAGACAAGACAGTGAGACAGAGGTACTTGGTCATATACAAGACAGTGAGACAGAGGTACAATGGCACAGATAAGACACAGTAAGACATGTAAAAACAGAGACAAGACACAGTAAGGCATGTAAAAACAGAGACAAGACACAGTAAAACATGTAAAAACAGAGACACGACACGGTAAAACATGTAAAAACAGAGACAAGACACAGTAAGGCATGTAAAAACAGAGACAAGACACAGTAAAACATGTAAAAACAGAGACAAGACACGGTAAAGCATGTAAAAACAGAGACAAGACACAGTAAAACATGTAAAAACAGAGACAAGACACAGTAAGGCATGTAAAAACAGAGACAAGACACAGTAAACATGTAAAAACAGAGACAAGACACGGTAAAACATGTAAAAACAGAGACAAGACACAGTAAGGCATGTAAAAACAGAGACAAGACACAGTAAAACATGTAAAAACAGAGACAAGACACGGTAAAACATGTAAAAACAGAGACAAGACACAGTAAAACATGTAAAAACAGAGTCAAGACACGGTAAAACATGTAAAAACAGAGACAAGACACGGTAAAACATGTAAAAACAGAGACAAGACACAGTAAAACATGTAAAAACAGAGACAAGACACAGTAAAACATGTAAAAACAGAGACAAGACACAGTAAGGCATGTAAAAACAGAGGCAAGACACAGTAAAACATGTAAAAACAGAGACAAGACACAGTAAAACATGTAAAAACAGAGACAAGACACGGTAAAACATGTAAAAACAGAGACAAGACACGGTAAAACATGTAAAAACAGAGACAAGACACCTAGGTTTACCTTTGACGACAGCGTCTACATAATCCAAGTTGTGCAACGTTAGAGCAACAACAGGGGCCACCAACTGAAGACCTCCGTTCACTTTCAAGTCCAGCAAGAAGATCTTTGTCTCTCTTTCTCGGACCTGGCTTCCACATATCAACGGATTACCAAAGCCCTCCACTAAAACTGTCATGTACTGCCTTAGCAGACCTGGGGTCATCGTCGCCTTGGACGTTATAAGCTTTTCTCCTTTAAATACCCTCTTAACTTTAATTAGCACTGGATAAGTTCCGTTCATCGATGTGTAATCTGACTGTTGGTTGGTCAGTATTTGCGTTACTGTGCCGGACACAGCAGCTTTGGCCAATCTGATGCCTTCTTTTATATCAACATCTACGCATTGAGAATGTTTTAAACGCGCGTTATCCGCACTGACTGCTAGAAACAAACGGACAGTGACTAGATACACAATAAGAAAACATAACGAAATCCTGGAAGAATTCCTCTTGTATTTGATTGTTCCTTTTGCTATAGAGTAGTCTACAGCTACAATTTTAACACGTTCTAACACAGTCATTTTGTTCTAGAGTTGTAAAAGGCGCTAGTGAAACATGACCCTATCTCACACTGTCTAAATCTGCATGAATATAAATCCGCGGGTTAGTTTATTTGATCTGAACACATCACGGTATTGCAAATTAGCATGAATGAACTGACTCCGGGTAATCGTTCATTCTCCGAACACTAACAGGTGATAGATAATGTTTGGTATGCAGTTTTCGGGCCGTCCGTGGCTTCTATAACACGGGGCTTGAAATATCTACACACGACACCCAAGCGTTGTACTATTTCAGGTGATACACGGTTTCTCATGAGAGGACGCGGGGAAGGGGGGTGCACACGGTGGAGTTGACAAGAGAGAGAATCCCGCGAGGCACAGATAGGGCCCGGCCTTGTCCACACGGACTAGGCAAGCAACAGCGGTACAGACCAGCGGTTTTCAAAACTTTTCAAATTGTCGCACACGTCACATCATCATCAAATATTAAACCTGCTGGCGTAGGTGATCATGTCTCTCTGTAACAGGGAGGAGCTTTTAACCCCCTCCTTGAAGTGTTAATGTCAATGTCGATGAAATGACATGTTTATGAAATGAAATGACACCAGGGTGCAGTAAACATAACAGTGCACAACACGAGCCCCTCACGCGGGCTGACTTTCCCTTGTATTGATCAGCTGTTGCTGATCTTCAGATGTAATGATATGCCCACCTTGAAATGCCCACCTTGATATGCCCGCCTTGACTTGCCAACCTCGATATGCCCGCCTTGATATGCCCACCTTGATATGCCCACCTTGATATGCCAACCTTGACTCTTCAAACCAAACTGCAATGATTGCCAATCAAAGAATGATCGACAGACAATGAAGGCTCGACCAGCAGCTCTTCCACCTTGAGCCTGTTATCATTCCTCTTCACCACGAGCCGTAATTACCAGAGGTGCTTCCGCACGATGAGCTATGGCTCGTGATGCTGCTAATGGCCGGATTGCTGATGACGATTTGCTCCTTGCTCTCACTGCCCATGCTAGTCTCTTTGGACCGTCATGATCTATAGCTTGTACTTCACGTTGTAACTTATTAATTCTCCGCGACATCTCCCTGGACCGTCATGATCTATAGCTTGTACTTCACGTTGTAACTTATTAATTCTCCGCGACATCTCCCTGGACCGCCATGATCTATAGCTTGTACTTCACGTTGTAACTTATTAATTCCCCGCGACTTCTCCCTGGACCGTCATGATCTATAGCTTGTACTTCACGTTGTAACTTATTAATTCCCCGCGACTTCTCCCTGGACCGCCATGATCTATAGCTTGTACTTCACGTTGTAACTTATTAATTCCCCACGACTTCTCCCAGCTCGTTCACTCGCTAGACCGTTGGAACACTTAAAGATGTTTTAATGACTTAACACAAGTCCACACTGTACACAAAGACATCTTTAATCAACAAGGCGCATGTCCGGATCATACAAAATAGTTCACAATTATACAATACACATATTGACTTGAATAATTTCCTCCCATGGTTAACATATTGCCAACCTCAGGTGTCTTCCCCGTGGACTGACTATACAGCCCCAACTCTGTGGAACCTCATGTAGAATTCCCAAACATGTATAAACCCCATGATCAACCAAAGTCATTAGTCATAGTAGAAGCTATTTATAAGTTCCACAGGTCTCCATGGAATCTTGCTTGAAGTTTCCAATTATGTGTGCGATTAACATGATCGACAAAATCAATTATTCATGGTAGAAGCTATCCACAAGCTTCCCCAGTTTCCCGCTACGACCTCCTTGAAGTCGTCTACTGTTGGACAATCAAACAAATCTCCAACAATGTCCCATTGTGTCGATTGCGCTGATTCATAATCAGCTTTCGCGCAGATAACGTAACCCTAACCTTAGCCGCCGCAATCACACCTATTCTATTCTAATCATCTAACACAAACACTTATTAATTGACAATCACACCTATTCTATTCTAATCATCTAACACAAACACTTATTAATTGACAATCACACCTATTCTATTCTAATCATCTAACACAAACACTTATTAATTGACAATCACACCTATTCTATTCTAATCATCTAACACAAACACTTATCAATTGACAATCACACCTATTCTATTCTAATCATCTAACACAAACACTTATCAATTGACAATCACACCTATTCTATTCTAATCATCTAACACAAACACTTATTAATTGACAATCACACCTATTCTATTCTAATCATCTAACACAAACACTTATTAATTGACAATCACACCTATTCTATTCTAATCATCTAACACAAACACTTATTAATTGCCAATCACATCTATTCTATTCTAATCATCTAACACAAACACTTATTAATTGGCAATCACACCTATTCTATTCTAATCATCTAACACAAACACTTATTAATTGACAATCACACCTATTCTATTCTAATCATCTAACACAAACACTTATTAATTGGCAATCACACCTATTCTATTCTAATCATCTAACACAAACACTTATTAATTGACAATCACACCTATTCTATTCTAATCATCTAACACAAACACTTATTAATTGGCATTCACAAATCCTGGAAATATTTACAACTCAACTAACTGGCTGCCGCCCTAGAATTACTTAACTTCCATCTGTCAAACTACTCCCTCCGAGTCCATGGTATCGACTGCATTTCTCCAGACGTCCGCACTGGACTACTGCTAGAATGCAACTATAATATATCCGTTTCTCCGTTCTACCTCGTTTCCCCACTTCCCTTGCAACAGTTCACCCAATTCATGCTTATTTGGCCACTTCTCTTACAACAGTTCACCCATTTCATTATCTCCGCTTTCTGTTTACTATTTCCCTACCAATATAGCCTGTTTCAGTCAACTCTTATCTATACTCTGTTTCACTTATCACCCTGCTACAAGCCGTTTCACACGCCCTCTTTTATTCCCTGTTTCATCTCCACAACTTTCGATCTCGACAGTTATTTATCATTTCCGTTGTTTACCTTCTGCCAATCCATTCGCTTAAGGTGTCTGGTATCTTTTTTTCTTTCCTTCCCTCTATCTCTTTGTTCCTGAACTTTTCCCAGTTGTTACAATATATTCCAGCTGTTTCCTTCCCTCTATCTCTTTGTCCCTGAACTTTTCCCAGTTGTTACAATATATTCCAGCTGTTTCCTTCCCATTGCATGGCCAAAAACAAATGATGATTGAGTTATTGAGTTATTTGCGGGTCATCATCATTGCACTCCGAACATGTCCATGGGTGTTCAGATCCCCTCCTCAGCAAGACCCTCAGTGTCCAGCGACTGACGACTCCAGTTCTGTGTTGGTTGATAAGTCTTCTTACACGGCCACTAAGTTTCTCATTTCTGGCTGTGCCCATCTTAACTCCCATTTCCATCATCCGAAAAAGTGACGTGGATCTGTGTTTGTCGAAGTCATGTGCTCTTCCCACATCTCGGAGGACATTGATGATGTCCGCCCGATCCATTGGTTGCCCGTATTCAACGACAGCGCAGTAGCCAATCTGTCCGCTCTTTCATTTCCCCGTACTCCCGCATGCCCAGGGACATAGACAAAGGTGACCTTACGTATTTTGGATTTCTGCAACGACTCTACCCATTGCATGCGTACAGAGCCCGCCTCCACTTTTTTTATCATGCTCATCGAATCACTCAGTATACATGCGTGGGTGTAGTCTTGTGACTCTAACCATTTGAATGCCTTGGTCACTGCCATCACCTCCATTGTCATGCTACTCGTGGTCATGACGTATGCACCACTGTCTTCCTTGACTATTCTGCCTGCCGAGCGTGCTGTAAATACCCATGCACTTTTTTGGTGTCGTATTACAGATCCGTCTGTATAGATGACTGCATCTTTCTCATCGGTGTTATCGCAGATAAGACCGTTGACCTCGGCATTAACCACGGCCGGGTTCTGTTCCCTACTTTTCCTGTCGAGTGTAACAACGCTGATATTGGTAAGCCCACAGACCTGTTTGATGACATCTTCTGCTCGATGACTTGGTCACATACAAGACAGTGAGACAGAGGTACTTGGTCATAGACAAGACAGTGAAACAGAGGTACTTGGTCATAGACAAGAACAATGATCATTATATCTTCATAATATTGGAAATTAGCTCACCTTTTTGCTTTGGTCTCTTTCAGAACGCTTTCATTACTCTTCTAAGCTGTCCATGGTATTCTCAACATTCTTCTGTAAAACCACATTTCTACAGACTCCAGTGATTTTCTTGTCTGTTATCATATTGTCCATGATTCACATCCATATGTTTAGACTGGCTGTACATAATATTAAGAACTCATTTTTTTTTTGGTTTCTATTTTCAAAAATGGATTGCCCTGTATCTTTCTCATTTTTTTTAGAAATTTGCTCTTGACTGAGCCTTTCTGTATCTCACCTCTTTTGTACATCTTCCGTCTGAGGTTAACAAAGTTCCCAAATATTTAAATTCATTTACCTGTTTTAATATTGTTCCACTTCTCTTTATTGCGCATTACGGTGAAGTATTTTTATTTGTTGCTACCATTACTTCTGTTTTTTTTTTAATTTTTATGTTACTATTAAGGTTGAGTTCTTTATTTTTGCTTTCCTTCACTATAATGTCCACCATTTCTTGTAACTCATTTTCACTCTCAGCGATTAAGACTGTATCATCAGCATTCCTTTGATTTTTACCTCCGATTGTTATTTCAGGCATGCACCCCACATACCCCCTCCCCCCTTTTTTATGGATCTTAAAATAATCTCACTATACATATTTAATAAATTTTCTGACAGCACACAGCCTTTCCTAACACCCTGTTTTATTTGTTGAAATATTCCCAATTGATTTCCAGCTCTTATGGCCGCTGTTTGTTGCCAGTACATGTTCTGTATTCCCTTACCAACGAGTGAACGCGATCAAAATTCCTTCCAATGCTCCTGGTCATGACTAAATTATTCACCTTTAAGTTAAATAAACTATGTCGTACAGCCACACAATCCGTGGGGCGTTTGTTTTGAAACTGCACGTTTTTTTTCACTTTAGATTTCAGGTGAGACCTTCTGGTGTTCATTTGTAAGGGGAAAGTTTCGGTGTGTTTTACTTTTATTTAGGTTAGGGTCTCATCATCAGGTGCCATGTCGCTTGGCGGTTGACAATCGTCTCTCTCTCCACATTTCTTGGTCCCACATGCTAACCATAATTTCGTTCACTGGTTTTTATTATGACACTTGGATAAGCTTTTCAATATGTTTGTTTTTTCTCTTGGTTTTCCTGTGATCTTCATTCCATTCATTCTGCCTGTTGTTATATTATTTTCAATGCTTTCTTGTCGCATCACATGCTTTATAAATGTAGATTGTCTCTTCCTTGTGATTCCGGTGAGATTTTTGGTTTCTCCTGCTCTTTTTAAACATTCTTTATTTGTAATCTTTGAACATTTCTTTAATTCTCAGTTCCTTTCACTAGTTCTTCAATCAGTTACTGCATTACTTCCTTTCACTAGTTCTTCAACAAGTTACTGCATCTCTTCCTTTCACTAGTTCTTCAATCAGTTACTGCATCTCTTCCTTTCACTAGTTCTTCAACAAGTTACTGCATTTCTTCCTTTCACTAGTTCTTCAGTCAGTTACTGCATCTCTTCCTTTCATTGTTCTTCAATCAGTTACTGCATTTCTTCCTTTCACTAGTCCGTCAATCAGTTACTGCATTTCTTCCTTTCACTAGTTCTTCAACAAGTTACTGCATCTCTTCCTTTCACTAGTTCTTCAATCAGTTACTGCATCTCTTCCTTTCACTAGTTCTTCAATCAGTTACTGCATCTCTTCCTTTCACTAGTTCTTCAACAAGTTACTGCATCTCTTCCTTTCACTAGTTCTTCAATCAGTTACTGCATCTCTTCCTTTCACTAATTCTTCAACCAGTTACTGCATCTC
Source organism: Megaustenia siamemsis (assembly GCA_032433765.1). Lineage (NCBI taxonomy): Eukaryota > Metazoa > Mollusca > Gastropoda > Stylommatophora > Ariophantidae > Megaustenia > Megaustenia siamemsis. Next base: position 12,797,399 of record JAVIAB010000104.1, read on the forward strand.
TTCCTTTCACTAGTTCTTCAACCAGTTACTGATTGCATCATATCCCGGTATTTCAAAAACTTCATTATGTGTTTTGTCTCTGTTTCCTCTCATTTCTTCACATTCTTATATCAATCTACATTTCAAAGGCTTCACTTTTCCATTCAGTTTTCTAATTTAGTGTCCATGTTTCTTCACCATGCATCTAGAGTCTGAAGAAGACATAAGGACCGGGCAAATAAATGTAGTGCTGCGGTAAAGCTGGTAGCAAGGAGCCAGTAGTGGGGTGTAACGTACACTTCTAGAAGATATGGTGACGGCTTTACAAAAAAGGAACACAACAAAGTACTGACGTTTCGGTTCCTATATGGCCTTCATCAGAGAATGAGAACAACACCAACAAACGATGAAAGATATATAGCTACTGCTACATCTAGGATGATTGGGAAAGGTACGTTAAGGAGAAGTGGATGGAGGGATAAGAGATGAGATGATGAAATGAGAGAGAGATGTCTACTACATGTTGGAGGATAGTTAAAATGTGGAAATATGAAAGTATAAGTAAAATATGATTATATAGAAAAATGCTTATATATAAAAATGCCTATGTAGAAAAATGCTGATATAGAAAAATGATTATATACAAAAATGCTTTTATAGAAAAATGATTATATAGAAAAATGCTTATATAGAAGGATGATTATATAGAAAAATTGTTATATAGAAAAATGATTATACAGAAAAATGACTATATAGAAAAATGATTATATTAAACACTATTATATTTTAAAATATGATTATATAGAAAAATGGTTACATAGAAAATGGTTATAGAAAAAACTATTATTATATTTTACAATATGATTATATAGAAAAATGGTTATATAAAAAAATGATTATATAGGAAAATGGTTATATAGAAAAATGATTATATAGAAAAATGGTTATATAGAAAAATGATTATGTAGAAAAATGGTTATATAGAAAAATGATTATATAGAAAAATGGTTATATAGAAAAATGGTTATATAGAAAAATGGTTATATAGAAAAATGATTATATAGAAAAATGGTTAAAACAAAAAAAATGATTATATCGAAAAATGGTTATATAGAAAAATGATTATATAGAAAAATGATTATATAGAAAAATGATTATGAAGAAAAATGATTATATAGAAAAATGATTTTAAAGAAAAATGATTATATAGAAAAATGATTATGAAGAAAAATGATTATATAGAAAAATGATTATAAAGAAAAATGATTATATAGAAAAATGATTATGAAGAAAAATGATTATATAGAAAAATGATTATGAAGAAAAATGCTTATATAGAAAAATGATACCTTGTAGCCAGAATCCGTGCGCTGACAGTGACAGAAGATATCACACTTTGTTATTCTTTGTTTTAGTTCTCATGTTTTTTATTTCTTTGATGTGACTATATTTATATAAGGATATTATTTGACATGTGTGGAGTAGATACGGGAAAATCCCGACTGCAGAGAAACTGATTCCACGAACAGAACAGATTATATATTTCATGTTGTTGAAGATGTTTTTTTTTGTCGTTTCTATTCACTTTTTTTTATTTCTGTCTCGCATTTTCGAACCACTCGTTTTGGCATGTCCACGAGAGATATTATCTTACATTACAATAGTAAAGTACCCCCGTCACGCCAAGTGGCGTATAGGGAAATATGGTGTTAGTGACCCTATATTTTACAGACCTTCAGCACATGATTTTTTGGGGTAATGTGGTCGGTATTACGCCCGTGCTGCTTTACTTTCCCAGAAAAATATCCGGTACCCATTTAAGGCTGGGTGAACCCGGAAGCCGTCGGTTAGAACCGAACCCTACCCCTTGTCCTTTGTAGTCCAGTTCACTAACCACTGAGCTATCGCGGCTATTATCTTACATTGCCGATGTAAAAACAAATTTTTGTAACAATAGGCGTTGCTCATGAAGAAATAGATCTAGGCGTTAGATTACGCCACTCAAGAGCAAACACAACAAAGAGATATATCTATATAGCCGTTGTAAACATACCTCTGCATTTGGAAATAAATGTCTAAGGAAAATACTTGGTAAAAGTGTGGAACGAATTCAAAAGAAACGTGGAAATTAGAGAAATCGCCAATCAACCACTAATATCTTCAGTAATCAAGAAAGGACGGTGGTCATATGTTGGACATGTGATGAGAAGAGATAATAACCGAATAGCAAAGCAAGCCCTCGTGTGGGAAATAACAGGTAAGAGGAAAAGAGGAAGACCCAGAGAGACACTGAGAAGAATATTGATGAAAGAGGCAAGAGCAGCCGGAATCAGCTCCCCCAATGAGATAGAGTTGCTTGCACAGAACAGAGACAGATGGCGAGATTTGATAAAATATCTTTAGAAGGATTTAAAACTGCTAGGATAAAATTTAGATAAGAGAAAGAGTATCTTGGTCTATGCCCTATGGGCGGGCTACGGCTCGAAAAGTCAACAGACAGACAGACAGACAGACAGACATACAGACAGATAGATAGATAGATAGATAGATAGACAGACAGACAGACAGACAGACAGACAGACAGACAGACAGACAGACAGACAGACAGACAGACAGACAGACAGACAGACAGACAGACAGACAGACAGACAGACAGATAGATAGATAGATAGATAGATAGATAGATAGATAGATAGATAGATAGATAGATAGATGAGTGGGTGGGTGGGTTTGGGTGGGTGGGTAGGTGGGTGGGTAGGTAGGTAGGTAGATAGATAGATAGATAGATAGATAGATAGATAGATAGATAGATAGATAGATAGATAGATAGATAGATAGATAGATAGATAGATAGATAGATAGATAGATAGATAGATAGATAGGTGGGTAGGTGGGTTTGGGTGGGTGGGTGGGTAGGTAGGTAGGTAGGTAAGTAGGTAGACAGACAGACAGACAGACAGACAGACAGACAGACAGACAGACAGACAGACAGACAGACAGACAGACAGACAGATAGATAGATAGATAGATAGATAGATAGATAGATAGATAGATAGATAGATAGATAGATAGATAGATAGATAGATAGATAGATAGATAGATAGATAGATAGATAGATAGATAGATAGATAGATAGATAGATAGATAGCTCTTCCCCTGAAACGATTCGTTCATCTGTCGCCTCTGATGTTTCCGTTCATGATAATATTCGTTTATTTGTGTCCACTCTAAGCCACCGGAAGCTAATCTTCTCACTGTCTCCCCCTATCTCTTCTTGTAGCGCAAGTATTTAGCCCTACTCTGTCCGAGAGATGCTTGCCTTACTAGTAAAATACAGAACAACATCAAGTACCAGGCCTGCTGGCGTAGGTGATCATGTCTCTCCACAACTTTCGATCTCGACAGTTATTTCTCATTTCTGTTGTTGACCTTATGTCAAGCCATTCTCTTAAGCTGTCTGGTATCTCTTCTCTTTGCTTTCCTCTATCTCTTTGTCCCTCAATTTTCCCAGTTGTTACAATATATTCCAGCTGTTCTCTTCTCATTACATGGCCAAAAAATGATGATTGTTTCTTCCTATTATTGGAAATTAGCACTCTTTTTGTTTTGGCCTCTTTCAGAACGTTTTCATTACTCTTCTTAGCTGTCCATCGTATTCTCAACATTTTTCTGTAAAACCACATTTCTTCAGCCTCCAGTGATTTTCTTGTCTGTCGTCCTATTGTCCATGCTTCACACCCATATGTTAAAACTGGCTCTATATAACATCTAAGAACTCTTTTTCTTGTTTCTATTGCCAAAAATGGATTGCACAGTATCTTCCTCATTTTGAAGATACAGCACGCTATTCTCATTGTTAGTTCTGACGTTATTTACTTCGTTGTGACGTTGCGCATGGCCTCCTTTAGACAGGCCATAGGACAGAATGTGTAACCCCGTAAAACCTCCACGTTTTCAGCTTTAAGAGCAGGGGCGTTCATAACCATTTATATATTTACAAAGGCCTGTTGGCAAAAATTAAATAGGAAAACTAGCGTGACTTTTATCACATCTATCTATCTATCTATTGTCCTTTCGAGCCGAAGATGGCACATAGGGCAGAACCACAATCTCAAAAACAGAAACCTTGCGTGCCAAAATGGTACATATTGCAGAGATCGCTGTTTCTAAAATATATGGCGCTGTTTCCATAATAATACTTTTTACAATGACAGCTTGTCAAGCCATCGATCAACCTCCTTATTCGCCTCTTACGACATGCCTGGAAGGTCACAGTGTCACTATTCTTTATTGTTATTGGTTATTGGTTATGGAAGGCCTCGGTATCACAGCAAACGAATTAAAATCCATAATTGCTCAACCGCCCGTGCCAGTGGAATCATCCGAATTAATATCTCATCTCCCAAACAAAGAAAGGTAACTGTAGTCCCCATCGCAGCAGTCTCAGCACACGCCAAAAGACATAAGGCGAAACCGCGCAGAAAGTGAACACAGCCAACTGTTCCCTGTCATACGATATCATCATTCATCGTAAACAATTGGAATATCGAAACATGATCAAAACGGATGAGACATACAGCTCACGGTGTGTACAGAGCACTTAACTCAGTAGCTCCTGCAACAAGCCGGACTTGGAATATGAGGAAACTGCAAGAAGGAACACTTTTCAGACATAGCTTTCAATGGTACCTGCCGCCTATCCACCATATACCATGGAAGTTCGCGTCCTCCCGAAAATGATGATCGCCGTAGCACTTGATGATGTTAGGCCATCGTTGATGACTCCAATTCCAAACATATAGACACACAGTGGTGGTAAGTTATCATTTCCAATCCAACAGACGCCACCTGACCTGTAGTTAGTAAAACCACAGAGAGAATATGATTTTGTGACCTTCACTGATTCACTCTTAGATGTGAATGTGTAGTTTACACAAGAGGAGAAGTTTTCAACTACAGTGATCCCATTTAAGGCAATTCTGTGATAGCAAGGCAAGTCTCCTTTATAGCAGCAAAACTTGATGTTCTCTGCTCCCTTCTTATAGCTGCTGCCACACGATTCTGATGTCTCATTAACTTGGACATCATTCAAGAACAATGTATGATTAACATTCCTTAGATCTGGCTCTGCTGATGAAGTGCATGGTGCAATAGTTGTATCAATCATACTGGAGGCTCCTGGTCTGTGGTCATTAATATCACAGACGGCACATGATGTTGTTATATTCAGTATTTCTTTCTGGGGTGTAAATATGTGGCACACACATGGAGAGTGGTTTGTGGTCACAGTAATCCCATTAAAGGCAATTCTAGGGTAGCATGGCATAGCTGTTTCAGAACAGCACAATCCTATGATGTTTTCTGTGTTCGCTATAAAGCTGCTGCTGCTACACAATCCTGACCAATTATAGGTGTGGACATTATTCACTTGCAATGACAAAACTGCTTTGTTCACATCATAAACCTCTGGAAGCGAATCATTTATGGGACTAATAGTAAAATTTATTCTTCCATCGGGGATATCTTCCTTGAGTCCCCCCCTCCCCCCCCAAAAAAAAAGCCTTTGGTTAAAAAGCACATATGCTTTTGAGTTAAACACAAAATGAGCCCACTTCAAAGATTCAAAATGATCCTTGCCAATGCCATCCGTTTGCACAAGTTAGGTCCTTAGCTACCAAGGTCACATACATACGCCATCAAATTAAAGACTTTATCTACAGCGAAGGTTAACGAACTGTGAACAAACATTTATGTTCAAACCCTTGAATACATTTTCAAAAATCTGCCAACTCGCTGCAATAATAGATATCGTGGTGTTCAAAGTAAACATTGCTTAGTTCATAGCTCGAATATAAATAAGCTGCCATTTTGGTGCGTCCCATGACGCACCGGTAACACACAGGAAATATCATATATATATATATATGTATTCAAATTCTTGAACAATATAGCTAACAAGGAGCTATTTGTGTTTCAGCTTGGTTATCACATATAGGAGCTACATACGGGTGACGTCACTCTACCCACAGCCGCCCATACAAAGCACAAAACGTCATGTTAGTTGGTGGTTTTCTGGGTATTTCCTGTCAGACAGTAAACCTTTGTAAATCTATAGATGTCTATGGACAGCTGTGGTTATTATGACGTCAGCATCTATAGCTTGCATGGCTGGATATGTCACGGAAGTTTTGAGTTTTTTGGGGGGATCCCTCTATTTCAAGTAGGCATAGGTTGCACGCCATGTTGTTAAAAATAGAATTAAGCTGAAAATAAACCTCAAAGTCCGCATGTCGAGAGGTTTCCGACAAAGGTCTCCTTCAGAGCTTGTTAATTCAACAGAGTAATTTACTAAAAGACATAAGAACTCAACTTTAATATCAAGAGAAACGGAGATGAAGGAAAATAGGGCAACTACAAAAACTTCAGAATAAAAGGGAGATTCCTGAGACGACTCATCACACTGTGAACTTTGGGGTTTACATAAGTCAATCACCATCTCCAGGTCGTATGTCCATTGCAGGACGTTACATTCACCACAATCTGTATGAAAGAATGTCTGTCTCTAGCCAGATCTCCCACAGAACGTTACATTCACCACAACCTGTATGAATGAATGTCTGTCTCTAGCCAGATCTCCCACAGAACGTTGCATTCACCACAACCTGTATGAATGAATGTCTGTCTCTAGCCAGATCTCCCACAGAACGTTGCATTCACCACAACCTGTATGAATGAATGTCTGTCGCTAGCCAGATCTTCCACAGAACGTTGCATTCACCACAACCTGTATGAAAGAATGTCTATCTCTAGCCAGATCTCCCACAGAACGTTGCATTCACCACAACCTGTATGAATGAATGTCTGTCTCTAGCCAGATCTCCCACAGAACGTTGCATTCACCACAACCTGTATGAAAGAATGTCTATCTCTAGCCAGATCTCCCACAGAACGTTGCATTCACCACAACCTGTATGAATGAATGTCTGTCTCTAGCCAGATCTCCCACAGAACGTTGCATTCACCACAACCTGTATGAATGAATGTCTGTCTCTAGCCAGATCTCCCACAGAACGTTGCATTCACCATAACCTGTATGAAAGAATGTCTGTCTCTAGCCAGATCTCCCACAGAACGTTGCATTCACCATAACCTGTATGAAAGAATGTCTATCTCTAGCCAGATCTTCCACTTTTTCTGTTGTCATGTTAAAGGTCTCCTTGATTGTCTTGAAACAATCTTCTTCTTTGTCTACCCCTGATGCGTTGCCCAGGAACCATGCCTTCCATTATTGAATTTTCCAGCCCGATTTGTATTTTGACGTGACCATAATATTTTAATTTCCTCTGTACAATGTTGTTTATAGCCTGTTCATTTTAATGTTTAAACCTTTTAATATGTCTTCATTGCTCTTTTGAATTATCCAGTGCATTTTAAGGATTTTTCTGTAGCATTTTGTTTTGAATTCATCGATTTTTGTCCTTGTTCTTTCCGAGATTGTCCATGATTCACTGCCATATGTTGCTATCGGGATGAGACATGTTCTCTAATTGTAATTTTACTGCCTTTCTGGTATTGTGTCACACATTATTTATGGCGTTTAATTTTTGCATTGTTATTCATATTTTGATCTCTTTCTGGCAGTCCCCATTGTTAGTTGCTACAGATCCCAGATATTCATAGTTTCTTACAATGTCAAGTTCTTCACTGTTCATGATTTTGGACTAGACTTTTGTTTTGTTAATGGACATTATGTTTGTTTTCTCTATAGTTATTGGTTATGGAAGGCCCCGGTATCACAGCAAACGAATTAAAATCCATAATTGCTCAACCGCCCGTGCCAGTGGAATAATCCGAATTACTAACTCACCTCCTAAACAAAGAAAAATAGCTCTAGTCCCCATCATAGCAGTCGCAGCACACGCCAAAAGACATAAGGCGAAACTGCACAGAAAGTGAACACAGCCAACTGTTCCTTGCCATACGATATCACCTTTCATCGTAAACAATTGGAATATCGATTTATTCTGCGGGAGATCTGGCTAGAGACAGAGATACTTTAATATCTACTTTTAATTTAATGTTCATTCATTGTAAACAATTGGAATATTTCTCTATGTTTAGATAGAGATTTTGCTCTTCACTGTTTTCTTTAACACACTCAATTGCCTCTTTTAATCCTTCTGAGCTGTTTGAGCGGATGACTGTAGTTAATACGGGAAAAATAGAAGTAACTTAAATGTTTGTCTTTCTCTTTCTGTCGTTCACCAAAAGGCTAATAAAGGAATCACTGGTGCTCTTCATCATCCGCCCTTAAAAGGACGTTAAGTGTGTGTATCTGCGTTGTGTTGTGGTTTACAGTATAACTGTGACATTTGCTCCTTTCGGCCCAACATATCCGACTTCATGATGCCATTTTTGAGTACCGGGTTGTCCTCTCTCTTCGATCCCTACTCGCTTGGTCAGACTAGACAGGTTAGTCTGTTATTAGAGGCACCACGGAGAGGTGGGTCTGGATAGTTCTGGTTCACCGATCCTGGCGCGTGGAAGCAGAAGCGCCTGCGACCTGCGGTCTCAATAGCAGGGTCGGCGCATCAAGACCTAGCAGTTCTACTTCCTCGTGGTCTCCCCTGGTAACAGTCTGCGTCAAGACAGGCTGGCTACCAGAAGCTAGGATCGCCGTGTTCCCTGTAGTGGTGGCTGTTACTGATATAGAAGACCCAGTATTGCAGTACCTCTGGCTGGACTAGTAGTTTCCCAGCATAGCCTGGGACAGACGAACTCCAACCTCTCCAGTAAGAGCCGGGAATGTCAAGAAAGCCATTACGACCCGACAAATCTTTTGAGTCAACGGGCAACCTGCCCGCATCAACTCGTGGCAATCCGTCAACAACAAAAACAACAACCGATCCTGCAATGGGTCGCTGACAACGTCCATGCTGTGAGGCGCGCCTTCGTCTCATTCGCACAACTTGAAAACCGTTGTATGAAACTGGCCTCGCTCGCTCGTGTCGCAGGTGCCAATTCTGTAAGTTGGACTCAACTCTCTTCATTAATATTATTGTTTGTCTTTGGGTGATTTTGTTTTGTTTAATTCGGCTGTAATTTATTCACTTTTATATCGCTTTCTATAGTAAATAGTTCTGTTGGTGTTTACAGAAGAATGTTGAGAATACCATGGACAACTAAGGACCGTAATGAAAACGTTCTAGGGGCCAACGGATAAAGAGAGCTAATTTCCAATATTAGGAAGAAACAATCATCATTTTTTGGCCATGTAATAAGAAGAGAACAGCAGGAATATATTGTAACAACTGGAAAAATTGAGGGACGAAGAGATAGAGGAAAGCAAAGAGAAGAGATACCAGACAGCTTAAGAGAATGGCTTGGCAGAAGGTCAAGAACAGAAATGATAAATAACTGTCGTGATCGAAAGTTGTGGAGAGACATGATCACCTACACCAGCAGGCTTGGTACTTGATGATGATGATGTTAAGGTCGTAGTTTGCTCGTGTTGATCAAGTCAATATATTTAACAATGTACTGTTGATTTGCTGTTTTGTTAGCATCGCAGATTGGTCGTTTTAATACACGTCCATATATTTATTATAGCAAAGTGTTATATCTTCTCAACATTCCTGTATGGTACAGAAACATGGACATTAGACAAGAAAACAGAACAGAATATTGAAGCATTCGAAATGTGTATCTATAGAAGAATATGATGAATTGGATGGAAAGAAAAGAAAACAAACAATGAAGTCCAAAAACAACTATGAACAGAGAACTACTAAACACAATTCAAACAAGACAAATACGATTTTGGGGCAAAAGATACAACAACCTAATAAAAGTAATCTTGGAAGGGAAAATACAAGGTAAAAGAGGCAGAGGCAGACCAAGACTTTCATGGACAAGTAACATCAAAAGATGGACAAGTCAGACTATGACAAAATGCACCATTAAAGCAAGTGACAGAGGAATGGGGCTTCATGGTAGCCAATCTTCGATGCGGAGACGGCACTTAGCGAATAAATTACTTCATTCTTCTTCTTTTCTCTTTCTCATTGATACCTAAAGTGTCGTGGTTTATATCATTTGTCGTTCTTGAGCTGCTCGAACTGTCTGAATTAGTGATTTTCCTTTGTTGTTACATGTCTCTGTCACTGTATCTATCCATCTTCTTCTGGGTCTTCCTCTTGGTCTTTTCCCATGCATTCTTGAGAAGAACGCCATTGATGGTGATTGGTGAGGATTCATTATTACTTCATTGTATGTGATTATTGTTTCAAAATTACTTCATTGTATGTGATTATTGTTTCAAAATTACTTCATTGTATGTGATTATTGTTTCAAAATTACTTCATTGTATGTGATTATTGTTTCAAAATTACTTCATTGAATGTGATTATTGTTTCAAAATTACTTCATTGAATGTGATTATTGTTTCAAAATTACTTCATTGAATGTGATTATTGTTTCAAAATTACTTCATTGAATGTGATTATTGTTTCAAAATTACTTCATTGAATGTGATTATTGTTTCAAAATTACTTCATTGAATGTGATTATTGTTTCAAAATTACTTCATTGAATGTGATTATTGTTTCAAAATTACTTCATTGAATGTGATTATTGTTTCAAAATTACTTCATTGAATGTGATTATTGTTTCAAAATTACTTCATTGAATGTGATTATTGTTTCAAAATTACTTCATTGAATGTGATTATTGTTTCAAAATTACTTCATTGAATGTGATTATTGTTTCAAAATGACTTCATTGTATGTGATTATTGTTTCAAAATTAATCAGTGTATGTGATTATTGTTTCAAAATTACTTCACTGTATGTGATTATTGTTTCAAAATGACTTCATTGTATGTGATTATTGTTTCAAAATTACTTCACTGCATCTGCTTCTCGTTTCTTCACTTCCTCTCGCGCCTGTTCGGATGACGAGGCCGATACCAAGTTCTGGATCTCTCTATTTTGGCGTCTTGTACGTTTGTTAATTATGTTTTAGCGTTTCTCTGATATTGTCTGTCCATCTTACTCTGGGTATGGCCCTTGCTCTTCTCCCTTCTCCTCTTTTAACATAACAGGAATCACACGACAGTTTTTACCTAGATGGACAAACCAGTTTGTTTATTGTTTCTATATGTAGCTTAGTATTGACTCAATGCTAACTCTTTATGTTATAATATCATTTCTGGTTCTGTCTTTTCTGGTTGATCCAAGCGCTTTTCTCAGACATCAATTCTCTGTGGTGACAAGCTTTCTTTCATGCTTACACGTAGGTGTCTGGTTAATGGTGCTTAATGTGACATGAGACGTGTAAGGAACAAAACAAAACCAGAAATAAGTGAGGGACAATGTGTATTTGTGGAAGGAAAGGACGCCAGTAATGCAATATACATCATGACAACATTGATAGAAAGAGCTATAGAGGTAAAGAAAGATTAATATATAGATGAGACTGCTATGATGGGGACTACAGCTACCTTTCTTTGTTTTGGAGATGAGTTAATAATTCGGACGATTCTACTGGCACGGGTGGTTGAGCAATTATGGATTTTAATTCGTTTGCTGTGATACCGGGGCCTTCCATAACCAAAAATAACAAAAAAGTATGATCTATATATTAGTTCTTTGGTATCACTGCAAACGAATTAAAATCCATAATTGCTCAACCGCCTGTGCCAGTGGAATCATCCGAATTAATATCTCATCTCCCAAACAAAGAAAGGTAGCTGTAGTCCCCATCGTAGCAGTCTCAGCACACGCCAAAAGACATAAGGCGAAACCGCGCAGAAAGTGAACACAGCCAACTGTTCCCTGTCATACGATATCATCATTCATCGTAAACAATTGGAATATCGAAAGTTGATCAAAACGGATGAGACATACAGCTCACGGTGTGCACAGAGCACTTAACTCAGTAGCTCCTGCAACAAGATGGACTTGGAATATGAGGAAACTGCAGCAAGAATTACTTTTCATGCATAGCCTTCAATTGTTCCCACAGATCATAATATAAGAAGAGATGAAAGAGCGGACATGTTGGCTAGCTGTGTTGTCGTAGAAGAGGGTCAAGCGATGGATCGGGCGGGCTGCAATGCCCTCCGAGATGTGGGAAGGGCACAGGACTTCGACAACCATGAGTCCACGTCACTCCTTCGGATGAAAGAGATGGGAGTTAAGATTGGCACAGCCAGAAATGAGAAACTTAGTGGCCGTGTAAGAAGAGTTATCAACCAACATAGAACTGGAGTCGTCAGTCGCTGGACACTGCGGGACTTGCTGAGGAGGGGATCTGAGCACCTATGGACATGTTCGCAACACAACCGTTTGGTTTCAGTTGTTGAAGTATTGTACGTAAACTACTTATTGGTATGACGTTAAATACACAAATCACTGGGAACCAACAAGGTTTTTTTTTAAATTTTGTCTTATTTCCCGTGTATATAAATAAACACACACAAATTATTTGACTAATGTAAAGAAAATAACAGAATATTTACATATTTAAAAAAAACAAAACAAAAAACCCCAAAAAAAAGTAAAGTACCCCCATCACGCCGAGTCGTGTACAGGGAATATGGTGTTAGTGACCATAAATTGTACAGACCTTCGGCACATGATTTTTGGGGTAATGTGGTCGATATTACGCCCGAGCCGGAGACAAATAATAATAAATGAATATTATTATAGAGGGAAACTTCCGAGGCGATAATCAGCGAATCAATTCAGAGGAAGAGGTATGTTTACAGCACTCGGAAAAAATGACAAATAAACAACAACAGAAAAAAATATGGACCAAAGTAGGATCGAACCCATACTCAGTGGCACAGCGCCTTGCCACGAAAAGCCAAACGCTAGGGAACACTGCCACTCAGCTAACTAAAAAATTAGCTTCGTAGGCAATGTCTTTCGCGCAGGTGTTCTCATGACTATAGCATAAGGTTGCGATCACAGCTCGGACACTTTTCTCACAAAAAAAATCCGGTACCCATTAAAGGCTGGGTGAACCCGGAAGCCGTCGGTTGGGACCGAACCCTACCTCTTGTCCTTTGTAGTCCAGTTCACTAACCACTGATCTATCGTGGCTCTCATTTACAGATTCAACTTGTCAATATTACATGCGGCTTTATACAAATACTTAATTTGCGCACAAATTAGAACTCCCATTGAGCAGGTGACTCGTATAGTGCAAACTTAGTGTCCGTAGTGTCCGCTACAACTAATTTCATTAGTGTTTTGTAAATTTGACGTTGAATAGGAGTAATTGCAATACTCTGAAGATATCATTTTATACTCAACAAACCATTGCGATGAAGATTTACAAATATTTCTGGAAAGACAGAAAACGGGGATTTCTGTATCGTTCTATATCAAACATTGAGAATGCATATTTTGGGATTAAGTAAAGAGTCACCTCATTGCTGCGCCCAAGAATGTTGACGTTTATGTTCACGGAATGATGGAAGTATTTGACAGTTTTGAAAGAGAACATATGAAGCGATATTTGTAAAAATGTATGCCTTGAACGAAGCAGTGGCACAGAAAATTGATTATCCGGCTGCACGTGAGCAATGGTAGTGAAATGTCAAATTTTACCAGATGGAGAGCTGTTAGGAGTTTCACGTTTACAAAGTGTGCTGGCGGAAGAAACGTCATCTGTGAGAAGCCACATCTAGTAGCCTTGGGAAGCAAGCATTTACATGACGTCAAGGAAATGCCTAACGAATGTTGTAACAAAAAAAGTAAAGAGCCCCCCCGTCACGCCAAGTGGCGTATAGGGAATATGGTGTTAGTGACCATAAATTTTACAGACCTTCGGCACATGATTTTTTGGGTAATGTGGTCGGTATTACGCCTGTGCCGCTTTACTTTCCCAGAACAAAAAAAAAAATCCGGTAACCATTAAAGGCTGGGTGAACCCGGAAGCCGCCGACTGGGATCGAACCCTACCTCTTGTCCTTTGTAGTCCAGTTCACTAACCACTGAGCTATCGCGGCTCCCTAACGAATGTAATGGTATTGTATATTTGGATGAAGCGTGGATCGCCAGACAGGAGAAATGGAATGGTAGTTATCAGATGGAACGATTAAGAGGTTAGTATCTAGCAGCAAAGGGCAGCGCTTGATAGTTGCACATGCAGGTAGCAGACATAATGGGCAGGTGAAGAATGCAGAACTCGTTTTTTGTTTCAAAGTCGAGAGACAATCGGGACTATCACTGCGAGATGAACGGGCACATATTTAGAGAGTCTATCTCTATTGTCCTTTCGAACCAAAGACGGCACGTAGGGCAGAACCACAATCTCAAAAACAGAAACCTTGCGTGCCAAAATCTCTTCATGTTGTAGAGATCACTGCTTCTAAAATATATGGCTTTGTTTCCATAACAATACTTTTTACAATGACAGCTTGTTAAGCCATCGACCAACCTCCTTATTCGCCTCTTACGACATGCCTGGAAGGTCACAGTGTCACTATTCTTTAGAGATTGGATAAAGAAAACTCTTCTTCCAACAATTGATCGACCCTCTTGTCTGATTGACAATGCATCATGGCACAGCTTAGTAATGAATGAAGATACAGTCCTGACACGATCCAGTACACAAGATTTAGGGGCTCAAGACAAAGAAATGCACAAAATGACGTGTGTGTATGAGTTGCTTATTGTTTCTGCTGTAGGCCTAATGAGCAACAACGACGTTCAAATTTGTGTTGTCCATTAACTATCATCGGGAGCCGCGATAGCTCAGTGGTTAGTGAACTGGACTACAACGGACAAGAGGCAGGGTTCGATCCCAACCGACGGCTTCCGGGGTTCACCCAGCCTTTAATGGGTACCGGATTTTTATGGGAAAAAAAGCGGCACGGGCGTAATACCGACCACATTACCCCAAAAATGATGTGCCGAAGGTTTGTAAAATGTATGGTCACTAACACCATATTCCCTATACGCCACTTGACGTGACCGGGGCTCCTTACTTTTTTTACTATTAACTACGTAAAGATTTAACCAATCAATTTTTTCCCCATTTCTCCTTTACAAAAGAATAAAGATGTTGCTGACACAGGAACACATACTATTCAACGACATATCCCTGAAACCCAAATTGCTTTCTATTGTAAAGCAGCCACAACGAACATAAATTTAACATATATAGACAAGTTAATGCAACAGCATGGACATAGATGTTTGAAGCTACCAACGTACAATTCACATTTAAACCCGATAGAACAAGTTTGAGCAAACGTCAAAGAACAAGTCATCATCATCAAGTACCGGACCTGCTGGCGTAGGTGATCATGTCTCTCCACAATTTTCGATCTCGACAGTTGTTTATCATTTCTGTTGTTGACCTTCTGCCAAGTCATTCTCTTAAGCTGCCTGGTATCTTTTCTCTTTGCTTCCCTCTATTCGTCCCTCAGTTTTCCCAGTTGTTACAATATATTCCAGTTGTTCTCTTCTCATTACATGCCCAAAAAAAATGATAATTGTTTCTTCCTAATATTGGAAATTCGGGGAGCCCCGATAGTTCAGTGGTTATTGAACTGGACTACAAAAAACAGGAGGTAGGGTTCGATCCCAACCGACGGCTTCCAGTTCACCCAACCCTTAATGGGTACCGGATTTTTTTCTGGGAAAGTAAAACGACACGGGCATAATACCGACCACATTACCCCAAAATGTATGGTCACTAACACCATATTCCCTATACGCCACTTGGCGTGACTGGGGTACTTTGCACTACTTTACTTTGTCGCCCTAACATAGTTGCTTAAACCGTTTCGGCTGCTTTGTTTTAAATGTGTGTTTTAAAAGTGTGGCTATCAATCAAAGGCTAAGGAAAGCAAACCTGAAAAAATGTTGGCTGAAATCGGATGCACTGGGCCACTGGCGCAGAACACAGTGCAACGTATTAACGGGTGTTCAGTCAGAGTGGATCTGGCAGGCTGTAATTGTGATGTTCTGTCTGTGGGGGCGATCAACACACTTAGCCTGACAGCTGACTTCATATGGGAGTCTGGAATCCTACTCTGACTGAGTCCTGATCGCAGAGAGAGAGAGAGAGAGTTTGCCTCGATCACTACCACAACATGGATGCCAATACCAAATGGTAATTATAATATTATAGCTTTTGTTGAGTCACAAATATCAGAAACGAGGTTGTAAGAGAATTGTTGGGTAGAACACGTTTTGAGTTAGATACACAGAGAACAAATGACATGTTTGTATGGTGAGAATACCTGGTGACGCCATATCATACAAGTCAAGTAAAGATCCCCGTCACGCCAAGTGGCCTATAGGGAATATCTTCTTCTGCGATCATGTCTCATACAGACAAGAATTCAAGACTCTCTCATGAAGTCAGCTGTCTGTTTAAGTGATTCGGTTGCCCCGTATAGTTTCTCTTCCAGGGAGATGGGTGTGAGCCACATTGTCCTTCTCAGGTCTGTGTACTGGGGGCAATCCTGTAGAACATGATTTGTTGTCATGTTATCCAGGGTACAGTGGCATAGGCTGGTAGTTCCTATTTTGAGTTTAGTGAACATGTGATTTCTCAAAAATGTTGTGGCCAGTACGTAGGCGAAGTATGATGACTTGATCCCTCCTTGATAGTTGCAGGTATCCATCCCTCTCGTTATACTTTGGGTGTTCTTGTTTCCATTTTTCGTGATACTGACTTTTGGTGATGGATTTGGCTTCATCGTAGATGACCAGGTTCTCTTGCTGTAATCTCCCTTCCTCTTTAGCTAATTTGTCTGCGCGTTCGTTCCCGTGTATATTACAGTGTGATGGTATCCACTGAATGACTACTCTCTGGAAGTTATTGCATATTTGGTCTAGGGTTGTTCTCAAGTCATCTTGCTCACTGTTCGTGGTTTTTTTTTTTTTTTTTAGACCTATTAGGACTGACAGTGCATCGGTCAGTATCACCAAGTATAGGGGATATGATGTTAGTGACCATAATTTTTTATAGATCCTCAGTACATTAATTTTTGGGATAATGTGGTCGGTATTACGCCAGTGTCGCTTTACTTTCCTAGAATAAATCCGGTACCCATTTAAGGCTGGGTGAACCCGGAAGCTGTTGAACAGGATCAAGCTCGACCTCTTGTCCTTTGTAGTCCAGTTCACTAACCACTGAGCTATCGCGGCTCTCATATCATACAATGCATATAAGAGAAGGATAAAGCTCGAGTAACACCTGAAGTACATTGGAGTGAAATCATTCAAGAAACACTAAAGCAGCATCAACTGCCCGTGGCTGTCAGTTGAACAAGAACCAGAACTTTATACTTCCCTCAACACCCAAAGCGATAGAAAGAAGCAGAAAAGAGCAAGACTGCCGTTAAATGTGTCATAAAGGTATGTTACTTTACTCAGTGAACGACACTCCCTGGTTACCGACCGCGTTCTGTAAAAAAATACATATTATTCACCTCGCTTCTTCATACCTCGACTAATGGCAAAGATATATCACTCTTTTCATCTCCATTTGCAGAATCCACCAAAGAACTGTGCCGTCTAAGGTTATCATTATTAAAGACACTGATCCTAGCATGTTAAGGAATTTTAAGATAGGAAAGTTAACAGTTGGCCTTCTAATTGTAAAAGCTTGTGAAGTATTTGATAATATCAATTTTTTTTTACAGGAATGACTTTGGAGAAGAGTGTAAACAATCGATATACAATCTTCAATCGTTCTCTCCTCTCTCCAATCGTTCTCTTTAATCCTTCTCTTGACATAGAGAAAGAATTGAAGAGGCCTGTTATATCACGATTTTCTCGTTTTGATGGGATTGGGTGATATAATTATAATAAACTATATGTATATAATAGAATAATACGGCTTCAATCAATAACCACCAGGCAATGACTACACGAAATGGGTTGATCCTATATGTGCCTGGTATTATAAGTGATAATAGTAATTGGGGCACCTACACCCTCAGCAAAATCGATGCTGTTTAACGCCCATCCTGCACAGAAAGGAAGCGGAAGTAAAAATCTAAGTCTTAATGCCGAACATGTTTGGTATTGAAACGACTGCCAAACACAAAGCAAATATGTACAATAAAGAGCGTATCCGGAAAATATTTAACGGTTGGTCCTTCTAAGCTAAAGGTGAGAATAAAAAAAAAAAAGAACACACATTAAAAACTAAAGAACCTCGTCACGCCTCGTGATATGAAAGAACTCAGTTAGTGCTCGTAGTAAGGTTTATCTTTGGCAAAATGTGGCCAATCTGGCCATCACTACTCCAATGCCGTCTTTCTTTCCCAGAAACAAAAATGGTCATATTTAAAGAGAAGCCTATGTGGCTGAGTGGTTAGTGTGCTCCCTTTCTGATCAGAAATGCCCGGGTTCGGCTCCAAGCAGTGATTTTTTTCGGACCGAAAAAGTTCAAGGGTTTGCCCAGTTTCTACAAACGGAGTAACAGAGATTTTTCCTAGAAGTAAAGGCGGCCTGGCATTATACCGATCACATAACCTAAAAACGTGCCGACTTAATGGAAAAATGCGGTCATTAACATATATATATATATATAGGGTACACCTATGGACATAAAAAGAGGAGTAAGACAAGGATGCATCCTATCACCAAGCTTGTTCAATCTATATACGGAGCAAATCTTTAAAAACATCTCAGAGATACAAGGTCTAAACATTAATGGAAAGATAATCAATAACCTAAGATATGCTGATGATACTGTTCTACTAGCAGAAAATCCTAAAGACATACAACAATTGCTTAATGAAATAAAGACGACAAGCAAAAAATATGGACTAGATATGAATATCAAAAAGACTAAAACTATGATCATAAACAAAGAAAATTCTCAAGACCTGCAAATAAATATCAAAGTTGAAGGAATACATCTGGAGAAAGTTCAGAGCTACAGGTGACCAAATTTATGGTCACTAACACCATATTCCCTATACGCCACTTGGCGTAACGGTGGTACTTTTATTTTTATTTTTTAAGAGAATGTCTTGGTAGAAGGTCAACAACAGAAATGATAAATAACTGCCGAGATCGAAAGTTGTGGAGAAACATGATCACCAACGCCGGCAGGCATGTCACTTGATCATGATGATGATACAAGGAAGTGAGGGATTGTTGGCTTCAATTCGCAGACATGACAGGGTGCGGCTGTTGCGACAAAGCTTAGCGTACGCCAGGTTGACTCCCTTTACAAGTGAAAAGTCAAGAGAGGTAATCACGCGACAATCGCAACTAAACATCAGTCTCCAGGCATGCAACATGACAATTTTGAGACCTCTTAAGAGATGTTCGTTTCTCCCCCCTGACCTGGATAATTGTTTGACTACACCAGTGACCCACATTTCGTTGCCAAACTTACAGTATTCCACGAACAGTGTTCGGCCCCTTATAGAGACCGATGGTTTTCAAACTGTGTAGGGCGCCTCGACTAGATATGAATATCAAATAGACTAAAACTATGATCATACACAAAGAAAATTCTCAAGACCTACAATTAAATATCACAGTGGAGGGAACACATCTGGAGACAGTCCAGAGCTACAACTACCTGGGACATACTATAACCAATGATGGAAAATGGAAAATTGAAATAAACAAAAGAATAGGAATGGCAAAATGTAATTTTAATGCCATGAAAAATGTACTACCATCAAAGCAAATATCACCAGAGCTAAAACTAAGAATGGCAAAATGTTACCTTCTTCATAGTAGTCTAGTTATCTTCTCAATATTTCTATATGGTGCAGAAACATGGACATTAAACAAGAAAACAGAACAGAAAATAGAAGCCTTTGAACTATGGGTATATAGAAGAATAGGTAGAATTGATTGGAAAGAAAAGAAAACAAACGATGAAGTTTTAAAACAACTAAAAATGAAAAGAGAACTACTAAACACAATTAGAACAGGACAAATTACATTTTGGGGGCATGTTAAATATCACAACAGCCTAATAAAAGTAATATTGGAAAGGAAAATACAAGATAAAAGAGGCAGAGACAGACCAAGACTAACATGGACAAGTATCATCAAAAGATGGACAAGTCAGCAAACAACAGCTTGCATCATCAAAGAAAGAGACGGAGTGGAATGGCGCTCCATGGTAGCCAACCTTCGATGCGGAGACGGCATCCAATGATGATGATGATGATGATGATAGCGCCTCACAGCAGCAACAATAAGAAAAATAACCTCTACAGAGATGAAATGTGTTAGACGAATGACAGGAAACAGTCTGAGAGATAAGATCAGAAATGAAGAACTGAGAAAAAAAAGCTAGGAATAGCCCCCGCCATAGAATATATATAAGGAAACAACAGATAAAATGGTTTGACCCCGTGACAAGAGTAGTATAGGTGGCTGTGAACTCACCCTAAAAGTGCACGCACATGCACCGAAAGACAATAGATTTGGCACCGACTTTGCACCAAACATGCACCAAAACCGTGCCAAAAAAAAAAAAAAAAAAAAAAAAAATTTCGAATTCGTTTTTTTTTCGAACTTCATTATTTTTTTGGGGGAAATTTTTTTTGGGGTTCGTCAGTTTGTCCAAACGGTCAACTGTGTCTGAGAGCTTAACGCAGGTAAATTCAAAAGATCGTGTGCTAATCGTCCGGTGATCCCCTCTCGCGGTGTGGCGTGACGGTCGTGCGGCTCTCGCGGTGTGCGTGTTAGATGAAAATGAAAGAGTATTTTAAAAGAGTATATTTGTGAAAGTAAAAATTCAGAATTATTTTAAAAATATGTATTTGTGAAAGTAAACTCAGAATTATTAAAAATAAAAAAAAAAATAAAAAAAAAGTCTCCCTTCAGGATTCGAACACGGGTCTCCTACGTGACAGGGCGACATGTAAAAAAAATGCTGACAAGCAATGACGTTGAAGGTTAGTTTGTCGAAACGGTCAACTGTGTCTCTGAGAGCTTAACGCAGGTAAATTCAAAAGATCGTGACGGCTTATTGTCCGGTGATCGCCCGTCTCTCGCTGTGTGTTAGATGAAAATGAAAGAGTATTTTAAAAGAGTATATTTGTGAAAGTAAAAATTCAGAATTATTTAAAAAATATGTATTTGTGAAAGTAAACTCAGAATTATTAAAAATAAAAAATAAAAAAAAACAGTCTCCCTTCAGGATTCGAACACGGGTCTCCTACGTGACAGGGCGACGTGTAAAAAAAAAAATGCTGACAAGCAATTATATAGTATCGTTAGCGTCATGTACCAGATTATAGCGATTTCTCTCTATTGCATATCCAAGCTAACTCAAGTCAAATAAAAATCATCATCATGTGCCTCAACACTATCCCTTCCAACACCAGCATCAACCCTTCATGTCCTATCATCATCATCATACCACACAAAGTTTCAAACCGATTATTATTCGCCGGCGGTGGGCATGTGAGGTGGAGGGGCGGGTAATAGGCAACAGGAGGCGACATGTAAAAAAAAATGCTGACAAGCAATGACGTTGAAGGGGTATTGTTAGGAAAAGGATTAGATAAATACGACTAGCTCGCGGGCGGAAACGAAGCATAAGCGTTTTCGAGACTGCCTTAACGCCATCTTTAGACAATGGAACTACCCCCTCTGCCTTCATGTCCTATCATCATCATGTGCCACCCTCATTACCATCACCCCTTCATGTCCTATCATCATCAAGCCACACAAAGTATCAACCCCTTCATGGCCTATCATCATCATGTGCCACCCTCAACATCAACCTTCATATCCCATCATCATCTTGTGCCCTACCATTAAATAGTGACTCTCTCTCTCTCTCTCTATCACATATCTAAGCTAACTCAAGTCAAATAAAAAAATCATCACCAAGCCACACAAATTGACACATCATCATCATGTACCACCCTCAACACTATCATCAGCATGTGCCACCCTCAACACTATCATCATCATGTGCCACCCTCAACATCCCCCTTCCTATCATCATCATGTGCCACCCTCAACACTATCATCATCATCATCCACCCTCATCACCCCTTCCTATCATCATCATCATGTGCCACCCTCAACACTATCATCATGTACCACCCTCATCATGCGCCACCCTCAACACCAGCCCTTCATGTCCTATCATCATCATGTGCCACCCTCATCATCAAACCTTCCGGCTTGAACGGAGGAACTGTTTTCCATCAGTCGAGTAAATGAAACAAACCTCGTTACATATGTGTTGAAAGACGATAAGGGGGTCAGAAAACTAGGAAGCAATGTTGAAAACAAGGAGACAAGGGCAGAAACCTAGGAGGCATAGTCAGAAAACTAGGAAGCAAAGGCAGAAACCTAGGAGGCATGGTCAGAAAACTAGGAAGCAAAGGCAGAAACCTAGGAGACAAGGGCAGAAATCTAGGAAGCTGTGTTAGAAAACAAGGAGACAAGGGCAGAAAACTAGGAAGCAAAGGCAGAAATCTAGGAAGCTGTGTTAGAAAACAAGGAGACAAGGGCAGAAAACTAGGAAGCAAAGGCAGAAACCTAGGAGACAAGGGCAGAAATCTAGGAAGCTGTGTTAGAAAACAAGGAGACAAGGGCAGAAAACTAGGAAGCTGTGTTACAAAACAAGGAGGGAAGGTCAGAAACCTAGGAGGCATGGTCAGAAATCTAGGAAGCTGTGTTAGAAAACAAGGAGGCGAGGGCAGAAACCTAGGAGACAAGGGCAGAAACCTAGGAGACAAGGGCAGAAATCAAGGAAGCTGTGTTAGAAAACAAGGAGGCGAGGGCAGAAACCTAGGAGGCGAGGGCAGAAACCTAGGAGACAAGGGCAGAAATCTAGGAAGCTGTGTTAGAAAACAAGGAGGCGAGGGCAGAAACCTAGGAGGCGAGGGCAGAAACCTAGGAGACAAGGGCAGAAATCTAGGAAGCTGTGTTAGAAAACAAGGAGGGAAGGTCAGAAATCTAAGAGGCGAGGGCAGAAACCTAGGAGGCGAGGGCAGAAACCAAAGAGGCAAGGTCAGAAATCTAGGAAGCGGTGTTAGAAAACAGGGAGGGAAGGTCAGAAACCTAGGAGGCATGGTCAGAAATCTAGGAAGCTGTGTTAGAAAACAAGGAGGCGAGGGCAGAAACCAAAGAGGCAAGGTCAGACATTTTCATTATTTGGAGTCTTTGTATTACCTTCTTAGTGAGATTCTCTACGTGTTTCTTCAAAAAGCTACTCTCATTCTCATACTAGTTAGACACATCGAACCGTTCGTTATTTCTAAAGCCAAAAAAAAAAAAAAAAGTTTGGCCAAATCACTAACAATTTACCCACAGAACAAAATAAATATAGACTCATATTAAAAAAGTCGACCTCAAAACCATAAAAATCTACTCCCACACTCATCTAAAAGTTACACCAAAACCGCACGAGATTTGCACCGTGCAAAAACATGCACCAGTTTGGCACGCGCACCAGTTTGGCACAATGCACATTCGTAAGGGGCGTAACAATCATAAAAGTGATTTTTAAGTAAATTTTTGGTATGGGGATGTCTATTGGTGCATTGTGCCAAACTGGTGCGAGTGTCAAACTTGTGCATGTTTTTGCACGGTGCAAATCTCGTGCGGTTTTGGTGTAACTTTAGATGAGTGTGGGAGTAGATTTTTATGGTTTTGAGGTCGACTTTTTTAATATGAGTCTATATTTATTTTGTTCTGTGGGTAAATTGTTAGTGATTTGGCCAAACTTTTTTTTTGGCTTTAGAAATAACGAACGGTTCGATGTGTCTAACTAGTATGAGAATGAGAGTAGCTTTTTGAAGAAACACGTAGAGAATCTCACTAAGAAGGTAATACAAAGACTCCAAATAATGAAATGTCTGACCTTGCCTCTTTGGTTTCTGCCCTCGCCTCCTTGTTTTCTAACACAGCTTCCTAGATTTCTGACCATGCCTCCTAGGTTTCTGACCTTCCCTCCTTGTTTTCAACCTTTGCTTCCTAGTTTTCTGACCTTCCCTCCTTGGTTTCTGACCTTGCCTCTTTGGTTTCTGCCCTCGCCTCCTAGGTTTCTGCCCTTGTCTCCTAGGTTTCTGCCCTTGCCTCTTAGATTTCTGACCTTCCCTCCTTGTTTTCTGACCTTGCCTCTTTGGTTTCTGACCATGCCTCCTAGGTTTCTGACCTTCCCTCCTTGTTTTCTGACCTTGCCTCTTTGGTTTCTGCCCTTGCCTCCTAACTTTTATTTACCAGATTATATTTAAACTAGTCGGATGTGAGACTTCGTGTTATAAGCGCGCTTGATTCACGGACGTTTATTTTCATAGTACTGTTCAGTCTAGCGGTCTGTGTTGTGGAATATTTTACAGTTTTAGGTCGACATTTTTAATATGAGCCTATTTTGTTTTGGTTTATCATGAATGTGAGAGAGACAGAGCGAGAGAGAGAAAGAGAGAGAGAGAGAGAGAGAGAGCGAGAGAGCGAGAGAATTTCGCTGGTTGATACTTTGTGTGGCTTGATGATAGGACATGCCGGGATGATGAGTTTGTCTCCAACTTTTTGAATTTTCGGTGTGTAGAATGACCCCTCTATCTCATCGCCTCCTTGTTTTCTAACACAGCTTCCTAGATTTCTGACCATGCCTCCTAGGTTTCTGACCTTCCCTCCTTGTTTTCTAACACCGCTTCCTAGATTTCTGACCTTGCCTCTTTGGTTTCTGCCCTCGCCTCCTAGGTTTCTGCCCTCGCCTCTTAGATTTCTGACCTTCCCTCCTTGTTTTCTAACACAGCTTCCTAGATTTCTGCCCTTGTCTCCTAGGTTTCTGCCCTCGTCTCCTAGGTTTCTGCCCTCGCCTCCTAGGTTTCTGCCCTCGCCTCCTTGTTTTCTAACACAGCTTCCTAGATTTCTGCCCTTGTCTCCTAGGTTTCTGCCCTCGCCTCCTAGGTTTCTGCCCTCGCCTCCTTGTTTTCTAACACAGCTTCCTTGATTTCTGCCCTTGTCTCCTAGGTTTCTGCCCTCGCCTCCTTGTTTTCTAACACAGCTTCCTAGATTTCTGACCATGCCTCCTAGGTTTCTGACCTTCCCTCCTTGTTTTGTAACACAGCTTCCTAGTTTTCTGCCCTTGTCTCCTTGTTTTCTAACACAGCTTCCTAGATTTCTGCCTTTGCTTCCTAGTTTTCTGCCCTTGTCTCCTTGTTTTCTAACACAGCTTCCTAGATTTCTGCCCTTGTCTCCTAGGTTTCTGCCTTTGCTTCCTAGTTTTCTGACCATGCCTCCTAGGTTTCTGCCTTTGCTTCCTAGTTTTCTGACCATGCCTCCTAGGTTTCTGCCCTTGTCTCCTTGTTTTCAACATTTGCTTCCTAGTTTTCTGACCCCCTTATCGTCTTTCAACACATATGTAACGGGGTTTGTTTCATTTACTCGACTGATGGAAAACAGTTCCTCCGTTCAAGCCGGAAGGTTTGATGATGAGGGTGGCACATGATGATGATAGGACATGAAGGGCTGGTGTTGAGGGTGGCGCATGATGATGATAGTGATGAGGGTGGTACATGATGATAGTGTTGAGGGTGGCACATGATGATGATGATGATAGGAAGGGGTGATGAGGGTGGATGATGATGATGATAGTGTTGAGGGTGCCACATGATGATGATAGGAAGGGGATGTTGAGGGTGGCACATGATGATGATAGTGTTGAGGGTGGCACATGATGATGATAGTGTTGAGGGTGGTACATGATGATGATGTGTCAATTTGTGTGGCTTGGTGATGATTTTTTTATTTGACTTGAGTTAGCTTGGATATGTGATAGAGAGAGAGAGAGAGAGAGAGAGAGAGAGTCACTATTTAATGGTAGGGCACAAGATGATGATGGGATATGAAGGTTGATGTTGAGGGTGGCACATGATGATGATAGGCCATGAAGGGGTTGATACTTTGTGTGGCTTGATGATGATAGGACATGAAGGGGTGATGGTAATGAGGGTGGCACATGATGATGATAGGACATGAAGGCAGAGGGGGTAGTTCCATTGTCTAAAGATGGCGTTAAGGCAGTCTCGAAAACGCTTATGCTTCGTTCCCGCCCGCGAGCTAGTCGTATTTATCTAATCCTTTTCCTAACAATACCCCTTCAACGTCATTGCTTGTCAGCATTTTTTTTTACATGTCGCCTCCTGTTGCCTATTACCCGCCCCTCCACCTCACATGCCCACCGCCGGCGAATAATAATCGGTTTGAAACTTTGTGTGGTATGATGATGATGATAGGACATGAAGGGTTGATGCTGGTGTTGGAAGGGATGGTGTTGAGGCACATGATAATGATTTTTATTTGACTTGAGTTAGCTTGGATATGCAATAGAGAGAAATCGCTATAATCTGGTACATGACACTAACGATACTATATAATTGCTTGTCAGCATTTTTTTTTTACACGTCGCCCTGTCACGTAGGAGACCCGTGTTCGAATCCTGAAGGGAGACTGTTTTTTTTTATTTTTTATTTTTAATAATTCTGAGTTTACTTTCACAAATACATATTTTTTAAATAATTCTGAATTTTTACTTTCACAAATATACTCTTTTAAAATACTCTTTCATTTTCATCTAACACATAGCGAGAGACGGGCGATCACCGGACAATAAGCCGTCACGATCTTTTGAATTTACCTGCGTTAATCTCTCAGATACAGTACACCGTTCGACAAACTAACCTTCACGTCATTGTTTGTCAGCATTTTTTTTTTTAAATGTCGCCTGGCCTGTCACGTAGGAGACCCGTGTTCGAATCCTGAAGGGAGACTGTTTTTTTTATTTTTTTTTATTTTTAATAATTCTTAGTTTACTTTCACAAATACATATTTTTAAAATAATTCTGAATTTTTACTTTCACAAATATACTCTTTTAAAATACTCTTTCATTTTGATCTAACACACAGCGAGAGACGGGCGATCACCGGACAATAAGCCGTCACGATCTTTTGAATTTACCTGCGTTAAGCTCTCAGACACAGTTGACCGTTTCGACAAACTAACCTTCAACGTCATTGCTTGTCAGCATTTTTTTTACATGTCGCCCTGTCACGTAGGAGACCCGTGTTCGAATCCTGAAGGGAGACTGTTTTTTTTATTTATTTTTTTTTATTTTTAATAATTCTGAGTTTACTTTCACAAATACATATTTTTAAAATAATTCTGAATTTTTACTTTCACAAATATACTCTTTTAAAATACTCTTTCATTTTCATCTAACACGCACACCGCGAGAGCCGCACGACCGTCACGCCACACCGCGAGAGGGGATCACCGGACGATTAGCACACGATCTTTTGAATTTACCTGCGTTAAGCTCTCAGACACAGTTGACCGTTTGGACAAACTGACGAACCCCCAAAAAAATTCCCCCCAAAAAATAATGAAGTTCGAAAAAAAAAACGAATTCGAAAAAATTTTTTTTTTTTTTTTTTTGCACGGTTTTGGTGCATGTTTGGTGCAAAGTCGGTGCCAAATCTATTGTCTTTCGGTGCATGTGCGTGCACTTTTAGGGTGAGTTCACAGCCACCTATACTACTGACAAGGCAGAAACATCAAAACACAACACAACGAGCCTTCAGCAAACGTTGTGAGAAAACAAAACCCAAGGGTCGACCACGAAAAAGATGGGTCGATGGAATATTAGAAGCACTAGGAAACATAACAGCAGCAGAGGCGAACAGAAGAGCAAACGAGCGCAAATTATATCTCCCCTCGACGCTGTAAGGCAGATAAGGAAGAAAAGAAGAAAATGAAGTATGGCGCATCACAGCAGCAGAGCTGGAAGTTGTCAGCGACCCACAGCTGAATGGCTTGTGCCAGGAATGGGGAAACAGAACCACCCAGACCCTGCTCCACCTCTCCGCGGTGCTCCTTGTAGCAGACTAACCAGTCTAGTCTGGCCAAGCGAGTAGGGATCGAAGAGGGAAGGCAACCTAGTCCTAAAAAATGATGTGCTGAAGTCGGATGTGTTGGGCAGAAAGGCGCAAATATCACAGCAATACTGCAAACCACAACACAACACAGACACGCCCAAGTAACTTCCTTTTAAGGGCGGATGATGAAGAGGTGTATCTTTTAGTCATCGGGCCAACTCAAGCCAACTTTGTAGAGTCACGGCCCCAATTATATAATGCGGTCGATGTTAGATGTATTAAGGCTAATACTGGGACAATGTGCTACCAATGCCAGACATGGACTCAAGAACGGCAAGAAACATAATCACTACAGAAATTTAATGTGTTAGACGCATGGCAGGAAACACATTCAGAGATAAGATTAGAAATGAAGAAGTGAAAAAAAAAACTAAGAGTAATTTCCGTCCTTGAATAAATTAAAAAAATATATCTCCCCTCGACGCTGAAAGGCAGATGAGGAAGGAAAGAGGAGGAATAAATAAAGAAACAAATATCACATAAAATGGTTTGTCACCTCCAAAGTATATCTGAAAATGCCTTACCATTCAGGGCACACATACGCCAATTTAATATGTGGATATAGACAAAGAAATTAGAATCAGACTGGCTAAAGCAGCAATGTCTTTCAGAAGCCTTGAAAAGTTGTGGAAATCAAAACTCATTAGCACAAACACAAAACTTAGGCTATTCAAATCAAATGTACTATCAACCCTTACGTATGCGTGTGAAAGCTGGAAAACAACAAGAGATATAGAAACAAAGTTTAACGCATTCGAAAATAAATGTCTAAGGAAAATACTTGGTATAGAATGGAACGAATTCAAAACAAACGAGGAAATTAGAGAAATCGCCAATCAACCACTAATATCTTCAGTAATAAAGAAAAGACGATGGTCATACGTTGGACATGTGATGAGAAGAGATAATAATCGAATAGCAAAGCAAGCCCTCATATGGGAAACAACAGGTAAAAGAAAAAGAGGAAGACCCAGGGAGACACTGAGAAGAACATTGATGAGAGAGGCAAGAGCAGCAGGAATCGGCTCCATCAATGAGATAGAACTGCTTGCACAGAACAGAGACAGATGGCGAGATTTGATAAAATATCTTTAAAAGAAAACTGCTAGAACAAAAATTCATATAGGAGAAGGTGTATCTTGGTCTACGCCCTATGGCCGGTTACGGCTCGAAAGGTCAATAGATAGATAGATAGATATAGACCACAAGGAAAAAAATAGAAATGATAGTGGAATGATACTAAAGATTCCTTGCAACAACATCTGTTATCAGGAGAGAGGAAGGATACATCTTCATCAAATCTGGTATAAAGAAAAAAACATCTCCATCAAATCTGGTATAAAGAAAAAACATCTCCATCAAATCTGGTATAAAGAAAAAACATCTCCATCAAATCTGGTATAAAGGAAAAACATCTCCATCAAATCTGGTATAAAGAAAAAACATCTCCATCAAATCTGGTATAAAGGAAAAACATCTCCATCAAATCTGGTATAAAGAAAAAACATCTCTATCAAATCTGGTATAAAGAAAAAACATCTCCATCAAATCTGGTATAAAGAAAAAACATCTCCATCAAATCTGGTATAAAGAAAAAACATCTCCATCAAAACTGGTATAAAGAAAAAACATCTCCATCAAATCTGGTATAAAAAAAAACATCTCTATCAAATCTGGTATAAAGGAAAAACATCTCCATTAAATCTGGTATAAAGAAAAAACATCTCTATCAAATCTGATATCAAGAAAAAATATCTCTATCAAATCTGGTATAAAGCAAAAACATCTCCGTCAAATCTGGTATAAAGAAAAAACATCTCCATCAAATCTGGTATAAAGAAAAAACATCTCTATCAAATCTGGTATAAAGAAAAAACATCTCCATCAAATCTGGTATAAAGAAAAAACATCATCAAATCTGGTATAAAGAAAAAATATCTCCATCAAATCTGGTATAAAGAAAAAACATCTCTATCAAATCTGATATAAAGAAAAAACATCTCCATCAAATCTGGTATAAAGAAAAAACATCTCTATCAAATCTGGTATAAAGAAAAACATCTCTATCAAATCTGGTATAAAGAAAAAACATCTCTATCAAATCTGGTATAAAGAAAAAACATCTCTATCAAATCTGGTATAAAGAAAAAACATCTCTATCAAATCTGGTATAAAGAAAAAACATCTCCATCAAATCTGGTATAAGGAAAAAACATCTCCATCAAATCTGGTATAAAGAAAAAATATCTCCGTCAAATCTGGTATAAAGAAAAAACATCTCCATCAAATCTGGTATAAAGAAAAAACATCTCTATCAAATCTGGTATAAAGAAAAAACATCTCCATCAAATCTGGTATAAAGAAAAAACATCTCCATCAAATCTGGTATAAAGAAAAAACATCTCCATCAAAACTGGTATAAAGAAAAAACATCTCCATCAAATCTGGTATAAAAAAAAACATCTCTATCAAATCTGGTATAAAGGAAAAACATCTCCATTAAATCTGGTATAAAGAAAAAACATCTCTATCAAATCTGATATCAAGAAAAAATATCTCTATCAAATCTGGTATAAAGCAAAAACATCTCCGTCAAATCTGGTATAAAGAAAAAACATCTCCATCAAATCTGGTATAAAGAAAAAACATCTCTTTCAAATCTGGTATAAAGAAAAAACATCTCCATCAAATCTGGTATAAAGAAAAAACATCATCAAATCTGGTATAAAGAAAAAATATCTCCATCAAATCTGGTATAAAGAAAAAACATCTCTATCAAATCTGATATAAAGAAAAAACATCTCCATCAAATCTGGTATAAAGAAAAAACATCTCTATCAAATCTGGTATAAAGAAAAACATCTCTATCAAATCTGGTATAAAGAAAAAACATCTCTATCAAATCTGGTATAAAGAAAAAACATCTCTATCAAATCTGGTATAAAGAAAAAACATCTCTATCAAATCTGGTATAAAGAAAAAACATCTCCATCAAATCTGGTATAAAGAAAAAACATCTCCATCAAATCTGGTATAAAGAAAAAATATCTCCGTCAAATCTGGTATAAAGAAAAAACATCTCCATCAAATCTGGTATAAAGAAAAAACATCTCTATCAAATCTGGTATAAAGAAAAAACATCTCTATCAAATCTGATATAAAGAAAAAACATCTCTATCAAATCTGGTATAAAGAAAAAACATCTCCATCAAATCTGGTATAAAGAAAAAACATCTCCATCAAATCTGGTATAAAGAAAAAATATCTCCGTCAAATCTGGTATAAAGAAAAAACATCTCCATCAAATCTGGTATAAAGAAAAAACATCTCTATCAAATCTGGTATAAAGAAAAAACATCATCAAATCTGGTATAAAGAAAAAATATCTCCATCAAATCTGGTATAAAGAAAAAACATCTCCATCAAATCTGGTATAAAGAAAAAACATCTCTATCAAATCTGATATATAGAAAAAACATCTCCATCAAATCTGGTATAAAGAAAAAACATCTCTATCAAATCTGGTATAAAGAAAAACATCTCTATCAAATCTGGTATAAAGAAAAAAACATCTCTATCAAATCTGGTATAAAGAAAAAACATCTCTATCAAATCTGGTATAAAGAAAAAACATCTCCATCAAATCTGGTATAAAGAAAAAACATCTCTATCAAATCTGGTATAAAGAAAAAACATCTCCATCAAATCTGGTATAAAAAAACATCTCCATCAAATCTGGTATAAAGGAAAAACATCTCTATCAAATCTGGTATAAAGAAAAAACATCTCCATCAAATCTGGTATAAAGAAAAAACATCTCCATCAAATCTGGTATAAGGAGATTTCTTATTTTGGTTCTTACAGCGATTACATTCTCAAAGAGGCCAACACAAAAAGGGAGCCCCTTAAAAACATCAGAAAGAAACAATCGACATTTTTCGGGCACATCATGAAAAGAGGAAAGTTGGAATACTTGGTTACAACTGGCAAAATAAAAGGAAAGAGAGATCGCGGACGACAAAGAGAGAAAATACTGGATAGCTTGGTGTCATGGCATGGAAAACAATCAACAACAGAACTGATACGATGCACTGTAGATAGAAGATTGTGGAAGGTCACGATCGTTTACCCCAACCGGTATGGCACATGATATATATTAAATCTATCAAACAGAGAGGTGTTGCAATCTTGCATCTGATTGTCAGCGGTGGGTCTCCAAGAAGTGTCCCACGGCGTTCTACAGCCATCTATAGTTGTACTAAGGCTTCCGGGCTGAGAGGAAAATCTCGAAATCACCCAAAGCCTATGACATCATCAGCTTTGCAAACTATAGACGCCCAACGTCATTTTACCCACAACCGCCCCTACCTCGCAATGTTGAAAACGTCACAAACTTTGGATGTCTCCTTTCATCCCGCAGGCCTTATTAACCGTATAAATGGACGTTGCTTGTCAATCACCAAATTATTTGGAGACCATGTTTCCGGTGTTAACTCTGTCTAGCTCTCACATGTTTCAGAGACGAGTTGTCCAACTTTCCTTGCGGAGCTCTCAAAAGTGTGTCCTTTTTTTTAATGGAACCCATACAACTTTCTTTCTTTTCTCTTTCACTGATACCTAAAAGGTGTCGTGGTTTATATCATTTGTCGTTCTTGAGCTGCTCGAGCTGTCTGAATTAGTGATTTTCCTTTGTTGTTACATGTCTCTGTCACTGCATCTATCCATCTTCTTCTTTTCTCTTTCTCACTGATACCTAAAAGGTGTCGTGGTTTATATCATTTGTCGTTCTTGAGCTGCTCGAACTGTCTGAATTAGTGATTTTCCTTTGTTGTTACATGTCTCTGTCACTGCATCTATCCATCTTCTTTTCTCTTTCTCACTGATACCTAAAAGGTGACGCGGTTTATATCATTTGTCGTTCTTGAGCTGCTCGAACTGTCTGAATTAGTGATTTTCCTTTGTTGTTACATGTCTCTGTCACTGCATCTATCCATCTTCTTTTCTCTTTCTCACTGATACCTAAAAGGTGACGCGGTTTATATCATTTGTCATTATTGAGCTGCTCGAACTGTCTGAATTAGTGATTTTCCTTTGTTGTTACATGTCTCTGTCACTGCATCTATCCATCTTCTTCTGGGTCTTCCTCTTGGTCTTTTTCCATGCATTCTCGAGAAGAACGCCCTTGATGGTGATTGTTCGAAATCACACACAAGAACACTTGAATTTCTTTTTTTACTATCTATTGACCTATCGAGCTGTAGCCGGCCCATAGGGCGTAGACCATGATACTCCCTCTCTTGTCTGAATTTTTGTTCTAGCAGTTTTCAATTCTTTAAAAGATATTTTATCAAATCTCGCCATTTGTCTCTGTCCTATGCAAGCAGCTCTATCTCATTGAGGGAGCCGATTCCTGCTGCTCTTGCCTCTCTCATCAATGTTCTTCTCAGTGTCTCACTGTGTCTTCCTCTTACCTGTTGTTTCCCACACAAGAGCTTGCTTTGCTATTCGGTTATTATACATACAACAAATATTAATATTTGCGGCTTTGTAGTCAAGAGGTCAGACGTTGATCTCTGGACAGGAAGAGACCTGATTCAATTCCACTTGTAGGGAATATTTTGTCAAAAATAAAGAAAAATTAAATAGTCCTTGATAGGAGTAGAATTAGGTTAAATACAAAAATAAAAACTTTCAACTCCAATGTTAAGTCAGTCCTATTATATAGCTGTGAAACATGGAGAACAACAACATTGATAATAATGAAGATACAGACTTTCATGAATGGATGCAGAATTACGCAGAATAAAAGGATGGAAATGGCAGGACAAAATCACTAACATAGAATTATGGAAATGTACCAGTCAAACACCAGTGGATAAAGAGATACAGCGAAGACGATGGCGCTGGATAGGGCACACACTGCGGAACCCAACTGAGAGTATTACACAACAGGCCCTTTTTTGGAATTCCCAGGGGAAAAGACAAAGAGGAAGACCAAGGAATTCTTGGAGAAGACAGATAGAAGCAGAGATGAAGATGATGGGGAAGACATGGAACGACCTTAAAAGAATGGCTAGAAACAGAACAGCCTGGAAAGTGTTTATTGAAGACCTATGCTCCACAGGGAGCTGAAAGGTAGAAGAAGAAGGAGAAGATAGGAGTAGAATGATTGTAGTTGATTGATCCTAGCCATTGATTTAATGATTGTCATGGTTATGGAAGGCCCCGGTATCACTGCAAACGAATTAAAATCTATAATTGCTCAACCTATCATGCCAGTGGAATCATCCGAATTACTATCTCATCTCCCAAACAAAGAAAGGTAGCTGTAGTCCCCATCGTAGCAGTCTCAGCACGCGCCAAAAGACATAAGGCGAAATCGCACAGAAAGTGAACACAGCCATCTTCTCCTTGTCATACGATATCATCATTCATCGTAAACAATCGGAATATTGAAACATGATTAAAACAGATGAAACGCACATCTCACAGTGATTGTGATGGATTACCTAACTAACAGTGATTGTGATGGATTGACCTAACTAACAGTGATTGTGATGGATTGACCTAACTAACAGGGATTGTGATGGATTGACCTAACTAACAGTGATTGTGATGGATTGACCTAACTAACAGTGATTGTGATGGATTGACCTAACTAACAGTGATTGTGATGGATTGACCTAACTAACAGTGATTGTGATGGATTGACCTAACTAACAGTGATTGTGATGGATTGACCTAACTAACAGTGATTGTGATGGATCGACCTAACTAACAGTGATTGTGATGAATTGACCTAAATGTTATGTAGTGCCAGTCTTAACATATGGACGTGAATCATGGACAATAGGACAACAGACAAGAAAATCACTGGAGGCTGTAGAAATGTGGTTTTACAGAAGAATGTTGAGAACACCATGGACAGCTAAGAAGAGTAATGAAAATGTTCTGAAAGAGACCAAAGCGAGAAGAGAGCTAATTTCTAATATTAGGAAGAAACAATCATTTTTTGGCCATGTCATGAGAAGAGAACAACTGGAATATATTTCGACAACTGGGAAAATTCAGGGTGAAGAGATAGAGGGAAGCAAAGAGAAAAGATACAAGACAACTTAAGAGAATGGCATGGCAGAAAGTCAACAATCGAAATGATAAATAACTGTCGAGATTGAATAGTTGTGGAGAGACATAATCACCTACGCCAGCAGGATCGGTACTTGATGATAATGAAATATTTACAAATAACACTGATTTCACTATCAGAATTGTGAGAAAATAGTAAATAATCAACTTGTAACACTAGTATTTTATTGGACTCATCATTGAGTAGCATCATGGCTGCTGACACAGGTAACCAATCATGTCCCTCCACATGATTTCCATGAACACTTGTAAAAACACAATCTCTATTATTTTCTTGTCTGTTGTCTTAATGGCTCGTCGTATATCCCCAGACCGGCTAAGCGCTAAGCTCACGGTCTGTTGTTTGATGTGCAACGGGGATAATCCGAGGACTGTGTTTTGTATGTTCGGAATTGGAGTCAAGAACGATGTCCTGGCATCATCAAGCGCTATACATTTTAGAAAATGTGACGATCATCATTTTCGGGAGGACGTGGGCTTCCGGTCAATATGGTGGATAGGCGGCAGGAACCAGTGAATTTACTGAATACTGAATGATGGTTAATCTGAACCTGATAACACAACCTTGTTACTGATGTATGATGTAAGACGTATGTGATGATCTTAACCTTGAACACTTTGTCATGTAAACTGCTGCTCGTGATATCGTGGATGGGGGACCTGGAACTGTAAAAATGATCGTATGATCTGTTGATCATAACTTGCTTCTTGTAAACCGTACTTGAAAACCTGACTGGTTTTATTACTAATGAAGCGATGTCTCTAAATACAACTGTCGTGAACCTTTTATCTTTATTTCTGTAATAACTTGTTTATTACTTATATACTGGAGACAAATAATACTAAATAAATATGATTAAATAGGGAAACTTCTGAGGCGATAATAGGGAATCATAGAAGGAAGAGGTATGTGTTAGCACTCTGAAAAAATTGACAAATAAACAACAACACAAAAAAACAAAGAACAATATATGGTCCGAAGCAGGATCGAACCTGAACTCCATGGCACTGCGCCTTGCCACGAGAAGCCGAACGCTTGGTACACAGCCACGCAGCTAACTAAAAAATTAGCTATTGTGAGCAGTGTCTTACACGAAGGCGTTCTCATGACTATAGCATAGGGTTACGATCACAGATCGGAAATAACTTTTATTTCTGTACTTTCCTATTAAGGCAAGTATGTTTATTACTTATAACGAATTTTGAATCAATTGTCAGCCAAAAAACAAAACAAACACTACGTGATCAATTCAACTAAAGTTCAACAATATAAACTTAACAACCAAGATGATTTTATATACAAAACCTGCTTCGAAATATCACAAGTCTATGTTCATCATCATCACGTGCCATACCGGTTGGCGTGGGCGATCATGTCCTTCCACAATCTTCTATCTACAGTGCATTGTATCAGTTCTGTTGTTGACTGTTTTCCATGCCATGACACCAAGCTATCCAGTATTTTCTCTCTTTGTCGTCCGCGATCTCTCTTTCCTTTTATTTTGCCAGTTGTAACCAAGTATTCCAACTTTCCATCTGTCCATGTTCACTCTTTGTTAATTTTTCAGAGAAATCTAACCGACCACAATCCCTTGCACACGTCGCGAAGATAGGGTTATGTCAGATGCTCAGAGGTCAAGACCACACCACACAGGCCCCCTCTGGTCAGTCTCGTCTTGCGAGGAAGGACACTCCTTGACCACGATCTTAGTTGAGACGTCGTTGAGACACTGTTAAACCATCCCAGCGGTGAAGGCAACTGCTCATCAGTACTGCTGGCCCATGCAAACCATCAGTAACACAGGCAGAGTCGCCACAGTTCGACTTCAATCAGGCGACATCAGCTATTGGTTTTCTGTGCATCTGTATTGGCTGCATCACTCAGCAACCATTCCTTTCCACTGCATTGCTCCACCTTCACTCTGGCCTCTCTAACCGACGCTCCCGCAACTTCTCACATTTCTTACTGCCAAAAGCTACGTCATCATATTTTTCATCATCATGTGCCCTACCGGTTGGCGTAGGTGATCATGTCCCTCCACAATCTTCTATCTACAGTGCATCGTATCAGTTCTGTTGTTGGCTGTTTTCCATGCCATGACACCAAGCTATCCAGTATTTTCTCTCTTTGTCGCCCGTGATCTCTCCTTCCTTTTATTTTGCCAGTTGTAACCAAGTATTCCAACTTTCCTCTTCTCATGATGTGCTAGAAAAATGTTGATTGCTTCTTTCTGATGTTTTTTAAGAGCTCCCTTTTTGTGTTGACCTCTTTGAGAACTTCCTCATTGGTCTTTTTAGCTGTCGAGGGAACTTTCAACATTCTTCTGAGAAATCCCATCTTTGTGGCCTCTAATCGTCTTTTCATTTGTTTGTCTACTGTCCATGATTCGCTTCCATAGGTCAGAATTGGTTCTATACAGCACCGATGAGCTCTCTTTCTCATTTTTATTAACATAGATTTGTTGCATAAGATATTTGTCATTTACATATATCATATTTTTACGTCACTTTATTCTCCCTACACACTGCACTGTACCAATTCTGTTTCTACTTATTTTGGTGCGCAACAATTCCGTCTCCTCACATTTTTGGTGCGCAATTTCACGTCTACAACTCAAGAGAGATAAAGAAAACAGTGTTAACAAAATAAGGAATAATAGAACAAAGAAGTATGTGTTAGCACTCGGAAAAATTGACAGACAAACAACAACAGAAAAAAAACGAAGAACAATATATGGTCTGAAGCGGGATCGAACCCGTACTCCCTGGCACCGCGCCTTGCCACGAGAAGCCGAACGATGGCACACTGCCACGCAGCCAACTAAAAAATTAGCTATTGTAGCAGTGTCTTACACGAAGGCGTTCTCAATGACTATAGCATAGGGTAACGATCACAGACCGGAAATAAATTGTATATTTGTACTTTCCTATTAATGCAAGTATCTCCCAGTAGGGCTGAATACTTGTGTTGTAGACAAACATTTATTGGACGAAACAGAACAAATAGTAGTTTCCAGTGGTTATATACTGGATACAAATAATAATACATAAATATTATTATATAGGGAACTTCCGAGGCGATAATAGGGAATAATAGAACAAAGAAGTATGTGTTAGCACTCGGAAAAATTGACAAACAACAATAGAAAAAAACGAAGAACAATATATGGTCTGAAGCGGGATCGAACCCGTACTCCCTGGCACCGCGCCTTGCCACGAGAAGCCGAACGCTTGGCACACTGCCACGCAGCTAACTAAAAAATTAGCTATTGTAGCAGTGTCTACAAAAAATCTCATCATGTACAAACGATGAAGTCTTAAAACAACTAAAAATGAAAAGAGAACTACTTAGCACAACTCAAATAAGACAAATGTGATTTTTGGGACATGTTAA
The DNA here is from genome assembly GCA_032433765.1 of Megaustenia siamemsis. NCBI lineage: Eukaryota > Metazoa > Mollusca > Gastropoda > Stylommatophora > Ariophantidae > Megaustenia > Megaustenia siamemsis. The sequence continues at coordinate 12,835,835 of JAVIAB010000104.1, forward strand.
AAGACACAACAGCCTACTAAAAGTAATTTTGGAAAGGAAAATACAAGGTAAAAGATGCAGACCAAGACTAACATGGACGAGTAACATCAAAAGATGGACAAACCAGCCTATGACAACCTGCACCATCAAAGCAAGAGACAGAGCAGAATGGCGCTCCATGGTAGACAACCTTCGTTGCGGAGATGGCACTTGATGATGAGTGAATGTACTGGCGTGAAGAAAAAAAAATGACAAGACCTATCACAACCATGTCAGCAACACTCTGGGACTTTACTCCAACTCAACAAACCTACAACACCTGTCACTGCCAACAATGAGTGAACTACTCATAACTTCTGTGTTTACATCAACAAAAGATAACATTCTGTAGGAATGTTGAAGCTGAAATGAAGCAACTATAAAATAGAAACAAGATAGTGTCTGTGAGGGGGACATTGTTTTCCGTTACAGCGTGTGTTGTTTTGAAATGTGCCAGTTACAAGTGGTGTGTCCTGCTTGGATTTAATGTTCTGTTCATGCCTGTTGTGGTTGTCTAACTTCTAACAGGCTGGTGGACGGTGGAATTCTTCTTGTTAAGTGGATATTTGTCTTCTTTTCAATTGCGATTGGTCTATCATTCATAGGTCACTGTTTTCACTGCCGCACTGGTGAACACCTATTTCAGACAGCGGCTTTTTTGTCCAGTTCACTCACTCTTCTTCTATCTTTCAGCTCCCTGTGGAGCATAGGTTTTCAGCAAACACTTTCCAAGTCGTTCTGTTTCTTGTCATTCTTTTAAGATCATTTCATGTTTTCCCCATCTTCCTCTCTGCTTCTGTCTGTCTTCTCCAAGAATTCCTTGGTCTTCATCTTTATCTCCCCCCCCCCCCCCCCCTTCCCCTAATTTCTTTAGATTTCCATATGTTTCCCAGTGCAACAAAAGTTCCTCTTGCTTTTGGTATCCTTATTTTGGTATCATTTTCTGTTCCCCCCTCTTTATCTATATGATTAAACCAGATATATGTAAGATTGTACGTCTAGTAGAGGTATTTCTCCTAATTTTATTTGGTTATTGCCAACTGCATTAATTCTCATAATGTTGGTCGTATCTCTATTAATTTTCAGTCCTAGCTGTTGTGATCTCTCATCAAATATGCTCATTTTATCCTATGAGTCGTTAAGGAGTTCGTTGAGAGTGGAAGTGCATTGATTTAGGAGATCGAGCCAGACAGTGTGTCCTCATCTCACCTAGTGGCAGTTGTTGGGGAGTTCGTTAGTTGAAGGGATTCGGTGCTCAGTGGTGCAGCCAAGAAGGGTGCCCAGAAACCTGTTAGTTTGATGTTGTTTGATTAAGTCCAACATGGAAGACTCTCATTGCTTCTAGTCCTGATGGTTTACCTAAGCAAACAGTACCGCCCAGCACCTGCCTTCACTACTGGGACAATTTGACCGTGTCTCAACGACACCTCAACCAGGCTGTGTGGCCTGGCCATGACTTCAGAACATCTTCCACAAATGGACATTTTAATGGACATTTCTGAAGGAGGTTTCTTTTATGTAGAACCATCTTGGTTGTTATTTATTTATTTGAACTTTGCTATGTTGGCTGTTGTATGTGGCCAGGTTTGCTTCAGGGACAGTTATAAGAATTTAGTCAATTGATAAGGTTATTAAGAAACAGTATATTCACAACTTGTGTCGGTTGAATGGTATTGCTTAAATGGTTCTACATTATAATTAAATACAAAAGAAAGATTTGTATAGGCGCTGGAGAGGATGAACACTGCGGAAATCAACTGAGATCATTACACAACAGACCCTCTTTTGGAATTCACAAGGAAAAAGACCAAGAGGAAAACGAACTTATTCTTGAAGAAGACAGATGGAAGCAGAGATGAAGATGACAGGGAAGACATGGAATGATCTTAAAAGAATGGCAAGAAATAGAATGGCTTGGAAAGTGTTTGTTGAAGACCTGTGCTTCACAGGGAACTGAAAGTGTTTGTTGGAGACCTGTGCTTCACAGGGAATTGAAAGTGTTTGTTGAAGACCTATGCTCCACAGGGAATTGAAAGTGTTTGTTGAAGACCTATGATCCACAGGGAGTTGAAAGTGTTTGTTGAAGACCTATGATCCACAGGGAGTTGAAAGTGTTTGTTGAAGACCTGTGCTTCACAGGGAATTGAAAGTGTTTGTTGAAGACCTATGCTCCACGGGGAATTGAAAGTGTTTGTTGAAGACCTATGCTCCACAGGGTGCTGAAAGTGTTTGTTGAAGACTTATGATCCACAGGGAGTTGAAAGTGTTTGTTGAAGACCTAGACCAATGCTCCACAGGGAATTGAAAGTGTTTGTTGAAGACCTATGCTTCACAGGGAATTGAAAGTGTTTGTTGAAGACCTATGCTTCACAGGGAATTGAAAGTGTTTGTTGAAGACCTACGCTCCACAGGGAGTTGAAAGTGTTTGTTGAAGACCTATGCTTCACAGGGAATTGAAAGTGTTAGTTGAAGACCTATGCTTCACAGGGAATTGAAAGTGTTTGTTGAAGACCTATGCTTCACAGGGAATTGAAAGTGTTTGTTGATACCTATGCTTCACAGGGAATTGAAAGTGTTTGTTGAAAACCTATGCTCCACAGGGAATTGAAAGTGTTAGTTGAAGACCTATGCTTCACAGGGAATTGAAAGTGTTTGTTGAAGACCTATGCTTCACAGGGAATTGAAAGTGTTTGTTGAAGACCTATGCTTCACAGGGAATTGAAAGTGTTTGTTGAAAACCTATGCTCCACAGGGAATTGAAAGTGTTTGTTGAAGACCTATGCTTCACAGGGAATTGAAAGTGTTTGTTGAAGACCTATGCTCCACAGGGAATTGAAAGTGTTTGTTGAAGACCTATGCTCCACAGGGAGCTGAAAGTGATTGTTGAAGACCTATGATCCACAGGGAGCTGAAAGTGTTTGTTGAAGACCTATGATCCACAGGGAGTTGAAAGTGTTTGTTGAAGACCTATGCTCCACAGGGAATTGAAAGTGTTTGTTGAAGACCTATGCTCCACAGGGAATTGAAAGTGTTTGTTGAAGACCTATGCTCCACAGGGAATTGAAAGTGTTTGTTGAAGGCCAATGCTCCACAGGGAATTGAAAGTCTTTGTTGATACCTATGCTCCACAGGGAATTGAAAGTGTTTGTTGAAGACCTACGCTGCACAGGGATCTGAAAGGTAGAATAAGAAGATCGGTAGTTAGTGCTTCTCATTTACAATTACTTTCTTTAAATCATCTTCCAAATGTACAGCTTCTACAGACACACCACCCAAGAAATCATGGATCTAGGACTTTGTAAGTAACAATATTGCTGATGTTTTTTTCCTTAGTAGAACTATAATCAACATATTATAATTTTGGAATTATTTCTTACCGTGTTATTATTATTAATATTATTATTATTATTTGTATTATTATTATTAGTAGTAAATTGGGCTTGAGGTCAATCATGAAAAGACTAAAGTCATGAAAAGTTTAATTCCAACAAGTGACAAAATATACATGGAAAACAAACCAGTAGAAGAGATCGATCACTTCATCTATCTTGGAAGTCACATTGATCGAGAAGGGGATACGAGCAAAGAAATTAGAATCAGACTGGCTAAGGCAGCAATGTCTTTCAGAAGCCTTGAAAAGTTGTGGAAATCAAAACTCATTAGCACAAACACAAAACTTAGGCTATTCAAATCAAATGTACTATCAACCCTTACGTATGCGTGTGAAAGCTGGAAAACAACAAGAGATATAGAAACAAAGTTGAACGCATTCGAAAATAAATGTCTAAGGAAAATACTTGGTATAGAATGGAACGAATTCAAAACAAACGAGGAAATTAGAGAAATCGCCAATCAACCACTAATATCTTCAGTAATAAAGAAAAGACGATGGTCATACGTTGGACATGTGATGAGAAGAGATAATAATCGAATAGCAAAGCAAGCCCTCATATGGGAAACAACAGGTAAAAGAAAAAGAGGAAGACCCAGGGAGACACTGAGAAGAACATTGATGAGAGAGGCAAGAGCAGCAGGAATCGGCTCCCTCAATGAGATAGAACTGCTTGCACAGAACAGAGACAGATGGCGAGATTTGATAAAATATCTTTAAAAGAAAACTGCTAGAACAAAAATTCATATAGGAGAAGGTGTATCTTGGTCTACGCCCTATGGGCCGGTTACGGCTCGAAAGGTCAATAGATAGATATTAGTAGTAGTAGTAGTAGTATTAGTATTATTAAGATATGCTGATTATACTGTACTACTAGCAGAAAATCCTAAAGATCTACAACAATTGCAAATGTGATAAACATAACAAGCAAAAAATATGGACTGGGTATGAATATAAAAAAAAGACTAAAACTAAGATCATAAACAAAGAAAATTCTCAAGACCTACAATTAAATATCACAGTTGAGGGAATACATCTGGAGACAGTTCAGAGCAATAACTACCTTGGACATACTATAACCATTGATGGACAATGTAAAATTGAAGTAAACGAAAAAATAGGTATGGCAAAAAGTAATTTTAATGCCATGAAAAATATACTAACATCAAAATAAATAAAACACCAGGGCCAAAACTAAGAATAGCAAAATGTTACATCTCAATATTTCTGTATGGTGCAGAAACATGGACATTAGACAAGAAAACAGAACAGAGGATTGAAGCCTCTCAAATGTGGATTTACAGAAGAATAGGTAGAAATGGATTGAAAGAAAAGAAAACAAACGATGAAGTTTTAAAACAACTAAGAATAAAAAAAAGCACTACTAAATACAATTAAGACAAGACAAATGAAATTTTGGGCCATGTTGAAAGACACAACAACCTACTAAAAGTAATATTGGAAGGGGAAATACAAGGTAAAAGAGGCAGAGGCAGATCAAGACTAACATGGACGAGGAACATCAAAAGATGGACAAGTCAATCTATGACAACCAGCATCATCAAAGCAAGAGACAGAGAGGAATAGTGCTTCATGGTGGCCAACCTTCGATGCGGAGACGGCACTCAATGATGATTAGTATTATTATTATTGAGGATCTGCAATATATTGTTCAGTGGTTAGTGAACTGGACTACAAAGGACAAGAGTTCATGTTCGATCCTGACCGACGGCTCCCGGTTTCACCCAGCTTTAAATGGGTACCATAGGGGACTGGTTGGTCTCGAGGCAAGATGTTGGCCTCGAGACAGAGAGGTTGTGGGTTCAAATCCTGGCTGCACCAGTTGGAATTTTTATCTATGATTTCTCTCTGCGGCAACTACCCCTGGTCTCAGCAGCGAGGCTCGGCTTGAGACGTCAATTACTCATCGACGGTAAAAATATGAGTACCTCCGAAGACGGAGTTATCTGCCTGTGTGGCGAGGGACCCCTGTGCACACGGCTGCCAGGGAAAAATGGATTAACACACAAAATTCAGTTCCTAGTCTCTAGTGACTTCGTCAGAGATCAAAGCTTGCAAACGAAGAAAAAAAAAAAAAAAATTAATCCTGCATCTGTTGATGGCTGTGTGATAGGAGAGCTATATCATCAACAAAGTCTAAATCATCAAGTTGTTTGGTCAGTGATCACTGGATTCCATTTCTGTTGTTTTGAGTTATTTTCATAATCCAATCTATGACCAGTAGAAAGAGAAATAGAGACAGAAGGCATCCCTGCCTTACTCCTGTTCTTATTTCAAATGCTTCTGTAAGCTGCCCTTCATGCACCACACTACATTTCGTTCCTTCATACATTGTTTTTATCAGGTTAATAAACTTTACGGGGATTCCGTAATGACTCAGCAACTTCCAAATCATTCCTCTGTCTAAACTATCAAATGCCTTTTCATAATCTATGAATCTAATATAAAAAAAAAAAAGTAAAGTGCCGCCCCATCATGCCAAGTGGCGTATAGGGAATATGGTGTTAGTGACCCTATATTTTACAGACCTTCAGCACATGATTTTTGGGGTAATGTGGTCGGTATTACGCCCGAGCCGCTTTACTTTCCCAGAAAAAATCCATATCCATTAAAGGCTGGGTGAACCTTGAAGCCGACGGTTGGGATCGAACCCTACCTCTTGTCCTTTGTAGTCCAGTTCACTAACCAATGAGCGATCGCGGCTCCCTGAATCCAATATTAAGTGGGGATTTTAGTTCTAAACTTTGTTCAACTATTATACATAGAGTAGTTATTTGATCACATCTTAAGAACATTGGTAGAAAGATCTATAGAGGTAAAGAAAGATCTATATATGTGCTTTATAGACTACACGAAAGCATTTGATAAAGTAAAGCATGTGGAAATAATCAAAACGCGGGAGAAATTCAACATTGATGGCAAGAATCTGCGAATCATAAAAAACATGTACTGGCAACAAACAGCAACTATACGAATTAACAACCAAACAGGACAATTTCAATTTATAAAACAAGGAGTTAGACAAGGCTGTGTTCTGTCGCCGGATTTGTTTTCACTTTACAGCGAACATATTATGAGATCAATAGTAGACAAAAAAGGAATTGAAGTCAACGGTCACAACATAAATAATTTGCGATATGCGGATGACACATTCTTAATAGTAGAGATAGAGAATGAACTACAAGAAATGATAGACATAATAGTAAAAGAAAGCAACAAGAAAGGTCACAGTCTGGATAGTAAGAAAACAGAAGTAATGGTTATATCGAAGAAACAATCATGCAGCATAAAAATAAACGAGACAAATCTGAAACAAGTGCAACGTTTCAAATACTTGGGCACAATAATAACATCGGATGGGAGATGCACCACAGAAATAAAAAGCAGAATAGCTCAGGCCAAAATAGTATTTCAGAAAATGAAAAATATCTTATGCAACAAATCTATGTCAATAAAAATGAGAAAGAGAGTTCATCGGTGCTATATAGAACCAATTCTGACCCATGGAAGTGAATCATGGACAGTAGACAAACAAATGAAAAGACGATTAGAGGCCACAGAGATGGGATTTCTCAGAAGAATATTGAAAGTTCCCTGGACAGCTTAAAAATGAGGAAGTTCTCAAAGAGGCCAACACAAAAAGGGAGCTCTTAAAAAACATCAGAAAGAAGCAATCAACATTTTTCAGGCACATCATGAGAAGAGGAAAGTTGGAATACTTGGTTACAACTGGCAAAATAAAAGGAAAGAAAGATTGTGGACGACAAAGAGAGAAAACTCTGGATAGCTTGGTGTCATGGCATGGAAAACAGTCAACAACAGAATTGATACGATGCACTGTAGATAGAAGATTGTGGAGGGACATGATCACCCACGCCAACCGGTATGGCACATGATGATGATGATGATGAGTTATTTGATCAGCACATGATCTGTTCTTCCTAACACCTGCTTGTTCATCTCTCAAATTTTTCTCTATGGTCTCTTTTAGTCTGTCCAGAATGATTCTGCTTAATATTTTTTCTGGCACGGATAGTAGCATAATTCCCCTATAATTTGTGCACTCCTGTAAACTTCCTTTCTTTGGTAGTTTGATCATATAACCTTCTTTCCAGTCCTTAGGTATTTCTTCCATCTCCCAAATTTTATCCAATAGATTATGTAGCGTTGCCTGTGGCTTTACCATTTTTTAATAGCTTGATGGCTTTCATTATTTCTTCTTTGCTTGGTTTTCCACAGTTAACGTGTAACTCTTCTTCTGCTGGTAGTATATCTGGAGGATTATTTGAGCCGGGTCTGTTCAAAAGTTCTTCAAAGTGCTCTTTCCATCTCTCCATTTGTTCCCATATATTACTAAGCTGATTTATTTCTTATCTTTAATAAAGGCATTGATCTGTTTGTATTTTCCACTTAATTTCTTTGTGCTGTTGTACAGTTCTTTCATATTCCTTTTATTTGCTGCTTCCTCTGCCTCTTTAGCTAGTTCATCTATATATTTTCTCTTATCCCTTTTAATGCATCTTCTCACTTCTTTGTTCACCTCTGTGTAAGCTTCCTGTGTCTTGGCTTGATTACTTCTCGATTTTGCTTTTATTTATGTCTGCTTTCTAGTTCACTCACTGCCTTGTGAGAAGTCTCGGGAAAGATCGAAGGCTACGGTAGTAAACCCAAACAGAAAATTAAGAGGGAGGGACTCTAAGGCAGTCAGTGGTGTATTATCCATCTTCTGGCATCCCCTGCAACTTAACTTTGGTTCCAAACATAAGGACCTTGTTCCTCCTTCGGAATGCTTCAAAGAGGAGCCAAGAGAGTGTAATGCGATTTGGGCAAAGCGCTACCTCCATATTATTGGCTCAGGCATAGCAAGCAAACATAAATATCAGTTCCATCCTCATTAGGATATAGCAGAAGGAAAACAGCATCTCTCATACTTTGTTCATGGAGCATTAGGACCATGCGTCCTGGATTAAATAACACCAACCTGACAAGTGTAGAAAACATTAAGAAAACAGCGCTCATCGACAAGAAGCTGCAGAGACTACATGTTGATACTGCAGCCCTTCAGGAAACAAGGCTTGCAGATTGTGGTTCAGTCAGGGAGAAAAATTATACCATTTTCTGGCAGGGGCTAAAGCCTGAATAGCCTCGCCTACATGGAGTGGGTTTTGTTGTGCATCATAAGCTCATGCATTTAATTGACTGAACATATCTTTCCTGAGACCCAGTGGCGGTTTAGAGCTGGGTGGTCAACTGTCAATATTATTTTTACTCTCTGCCAACTGCAGGAGAAGTGCAAGGAATAGAGAAGACCTCTATTTATAGCATTCGTTGATCTTACAACACAAGAAGAGATAGAATACCAAATGAAACCATAAGAAAAATGGTAGGAACAAAACCCTGCCAAGAATATATAGAACAACAACAACTTAAATGGTTTGGCCACCTGGTCAGAATGAATTCTCACCAATCACCATCAAGGGCGTTCTTCTCGAGAATGCATGGAAAAAGATCAAGAGGAAGACCCAGAAGAAGATGGATAGATGCAGTGATAGAGACATGTAACAACAAAGGAAAATCACTAATTCAGAAAGTTCGAGAAGCTCAAGAACGACAAATGATATAAACAGCGACACCTTTTAGGTATCAGTGAAAAGAGAAAAGAAAGAAGTTGATCTCACAAAGGCTTTTGACACCGTGAGCAGAACAGGTCTATAAATGTTGGCTGCCCTCCTACATTACTCAAGACGATGAAGTCGTTTCACAACAACATGTCTGCCACCATCCAGTTCGACGGTAGATCTTCCAAGTCCTTGAGATGAACTGTAGAGTCAAGCAAGGATGTGTCCTTGCAAAGTTTCCTTGAGTGAATTCTCTTTCAGTGAAAGAAACTGGGAAAATCTGACTGCAGATTGTAGCATATGGAAAACAAAATAAAAAAATAGCACAGCAACTTTCAAGGCAGTGCTGATATCAATTCAGAAGACAAAAGGCGCAGGAGAAAGGAGACAAGGCCAAGCACTATGAATACATCTTGTTAATTCTGTGGCCGGATCTGTCTATCCAATATTGGCAGATTCAGCCACGAGAGAAGCTGTTCAACAAAGCAGCATCCAGCATAAGACACTAATATTTTTACTAAACTACTGATTTATCATGATTGCCTGCTACCAACCATCTATCTATGATTGCCTGCTACCAACCATCTATCTATGATTGCCTGCTACCAACCATCTATCTATGATTGCGTGCTACCAACCATCTATCTATGATTGCCTGCTACCAACCATCTATCTATGATTGCCTGCTACCAACCATCTATCTATGATTGCCTGCTACCAACCATCTATCTATGATTGCCTGCTACCAACCATCTATCTATGATTGCCTGCTACCAACCATCTATCTATGATTGCCTGCTACCAACCATCTATCTATGATTGCCTGCTACCAACCATCTATCTATGATTGCCTGCTACCAACCATCTATCTATGATTGCCTGCTACCAACCATCTATCTATGATTGCCTGCTACCAACCATCTATCTATGATTGCCTGCTACCAACCATCTATCTATGATTGCCTGCTACCAACCATCTATCTATGATTGCCTGCTACCAACCATCTATCTATGATTGCCTGCTACCAACCATCTATCTATGATTGCCTGCTACCAACCATCTATCTATGATTGCCTGCTACCAACCATCTATCTATGATTGCCTGCTACCAACCATCTATCTATGATTGCCTGCTACCAACCATCTATCTATGATTGCCTGCTACCAGCCATCTATCTATGATTGCCTGCTACCAACCATCTATCTATGATTGCCTACTACCAGCCATCTATCTATGATTGCCTGCTACCAACCATCTATCTATGATTGCCTGCTACCAGCCATCTATCTATGATTGCCTGCTACCAGCCATCTATCTATGATTGCCTGCTACCAACCATCTATCTATGATTGCCTGCTACCAACCATCTATCTATGATTGCCTGCTACCAACCATCTATCTATGATTGCCTGCTACCAACCATCTATCTATGATTGCGTGCTACCAACCATCTATCTATGATTGCCTGCTACCAACCATCTATCTATGATTGCCTGCTACCAACCATCTATCTATGATTGCCTGCTACCAACCATCTATCTATGATTGCCTGCTACCAACCATCTATCTATGATTGCCTGCTACCAACCATCTATCTATGATTGCCTGCTACCAACCATCTATCTATGATTGCCTGCTACCAACCATCTATCTATGATTGCCTGCTACCAACCATCTATCTATGATTGCATGCTACCAACCATCTATCCGTGATTGCTTGCTACCAACCATCTATCTATGATAGCCAGCTACCAACCATCTATCCATGATTGCCTGCTACCAACCATCTATCTAGGAACTTAAACTTTGGAAAAAGACTGAGACCAATAATAGAACTACAGTCAAGCGATTCTCAAATGGGGGTTCCGAAAAAACAGAGGATGTACCGACGCACTATTCACACTAAAACAGCTTGCAGAAAAAACGACAGAACACGACCAAAACTTATACATAGCCTTCATTGACCAGGAAAAAGCATTCGACAGAGTAAACAGAGAACAACTGTGGGAGATACTAACAACATACGGAGTAAGCCAACATCTAACCAACATTATTAAAAGTCTCTACGCCAACAGCAGCTGCAGGGTCAGAACAGCAACAGGCCACACAGACCACTTCGAGTTAGATCAGGTGTAAGACAGGGGTGCGTACTATCCCCCCTACTGTTTATTACATACATAGACCATATATGCAAGCTAGCCAACCCATCAGAGACAGAGGAGATCAACGAGCTTCTATTTGCAGACGACCAGGCACTAATACATGAAACAATAGAAGACCTACAAGAACACTTAAACAAACTCAATATCTCAGGCACAAAATACAACATGAAAATCAACATCAACAAAACAGAAGTCATGAATGTCGCCAAAAATAAACAGAACATCAACATAACTATAGAAGGCAGACAACTAAAACAAGTAGAGGAATTCAAATACCTAGGAAGTCTAATGACAAACGACAATTCCCAACAGCAGAGATAGAATCAAGATGCAACAAAGCTTGTCAAATCATCGGACAGTTATCACCACTATTGTCCAACAAGGAAATAACCCTGGAGGCAAAACGAGCACTCTACAATACAATCTTCATTCCAACGTTGTGCTACCAATGCCAGACCTGGACTCTGGATGCAAGAACAATAAGAAAAATAACCTCTACAGAGATGAAATGTGTTAGACGAATGACAGGAAACAGTCTGAGAGACAAGATCAGAAATGAAGAACTGAGAAAAAAGCTAGGAATAGCCCCAGCCATGGAATATATAAGGAAACAACAGATAAAATGGTTCGGCCACGTGACAAGGCAGAAAGAACAAAACACAACACAACGAGCCTTCAACAAACGTTGTGAGAACAACAGACCCAAGGGTCGACCACAAAAAAGATGGATCGATGGAATATTAGAAGCACTAGGAAACATAACAGCAGAGAGGTGAACAGAAGAGCAAAAGACCGCAATTATATCTCCCCTCGACGCTGAAAGGCAGATGAGGAAGGAAAGAAGAAGTAGAAGAACCATCTATCTGTGATTACCTGCTACCAACCACCTATCTATGATTGCCTGCTACCAACCATCTATCTATGATTACCTGCTACCAACCATCTATCTGTGATTGCCTGCTACCAACCATCTATCTGTGATTGCCTGCTACCAACCATCTATCTATGATTGCCTGCTACCAACCATCTATCTGTGATTGCCTGCTACCAACCATCAATCTATGATTGCCTGCTACCAACCATCTATCTATGATTGCCTGCTACCAACCATCTATCTATGATTGCCTGCTACCAACCATCTATCTATGATTGCCTGCTACCAACCATCTATCTATGATTGCCTGCTACCAACCATCTATCTATGATTGCCTGCTACCAACCATCTATCTATGATTGCCTGCTACCAACCATCTATCTGTGATTGCCTGCTACCAACCATCTATCTATGATTGCCTGCTACCAACCATCTATCTATGATTGCCTGCTACCAACCATCTATCTATGATTGCCTGCTACCAACCATCTATCTGTGATTGCCTGCTACCAACCATCTATCTATGATTGCCTGCTACCAACCATCTATCTATGATTGCCTGCTACCAACCATCTATCTGTGATTACCTGCTACCAACCATCTATCTATGATTGCCTGCTACCAACCATCTATCTATGATTACCTGCTACCAACCATCTATCTGTGATTGCCTGCTACCAACCATCTATCTGTGATTGCCTGCTACCAACCATCTATCTGTGATTGCCTGCTACCAACCATCTATCTGTGATTGCCTGCTACCAACCATCTATCTGTGATTGCCTGCTACCAACCATCTATCTATGATTGCCTGCTACCAACCATCTATCTATGATTGCCTGCTACCAACCATCTATCTGTGATTACCTGCTACCAACCATCTATCTATGATTGCCTGCTACCAACCATCTATCTGTGATTGCCTGCTACCAACCATCTATCTGTGATTACCTGCTACCAACCATCTATCTATGATTACCTGCTACCAACCATCTATCTGTGATTACCTGCTACCAACCATCTATCTATGATTACCTGCTACCAACCATCTATCTATGATTACCTGCTACCAACCATCTATCTGTGATTACCTGCTACCAACCATCTATCTGTGATTACCTGCTACCAACCATCTATCTGTGATTACCTGCTACCAACCATCTATCTATGATTACCTGCTACCAACCATCTATCTGTGATTACCTGCTACCAACCATCTATCTATGATTGCCTGCTACCAACCATCTATCTGTGATTGCCTGCTACCAACCATCTATCTGTGATTGCCTGCTACCAACCATCTATCTATGATTACCTGCTACCAACCATCTATCTGTGATTGCCTGCTACCAACCATCTATCTGTGATTGCCTGCTACCAACCATCTATCTGTGATTGCCTGCTACCAACCATCTATCTATGATTGCCTGCTACCAACCATCTATCTGTGATTGCCTGCTACCAACCATCTATCTATGATTACCTGCTACCAACCATCTATCTGTGATTGCCTGCTACCAACCATCTATCAGTGATTGCCTGCTACCAACCATCTATCTGTGATTGCCTGCTACCAACCATCTATCTGTGATTACCTGCTACCAACCATCTATCTGTGATTACCTGCTACCAACCATCTATCTGTGATTACCTGCTACCAACCATCTATCTATGATTACCTGCTACCAACCATCTATCTGTGATTGCCTGCTACCAACCATCTATCTGTGATTGCCTGCTACCAACCATCTATCTGTGATTGCCTGCTACCAACCATCTATCTGTGATTGCCTGCTACCAACCATCTATCTGTGATTACCTGCTACCAACCATCTATCTGTGATTACCTGCTACCAGCCATCTATCTGTGATTGCCTGCTACCAACCATCTATCTGTGATTGCCTGCTACCAACCATCTATCTGTGATTGCCTGCTACCAACCATCTATCTGTGATTGCCTGCTACCAACCATCTATCTGTGATTGCCTGCTACCAACCATCTATCTATGATTGCCTGCTACCAACCATCTATCTGTGATTGCCTGCTACCAACCATCTATATGTGATTGCCTGCTACCAACCATCTATCTATGATTGCCTGCTACCAACCATCTATCTGTGATTGCCTGCTACCAACCATCTATCTGTGATTGCCTGCTACCAACCATCTATCTATGATTACCTGCTACCAACCATCTATCTGTGATTGCCTGCTACCAACCATCTATCTGTGATTGCCTGCTACCAACCATCTATCTGTGATTACCTGCTACCAACCATCTATCTATGATTGTCTGCTACCAACCATCTATCTGTGATTACCTGCTACCAACCATCTATCTATGATTGCCTGCTACCAACCATCTATCTGTGATTACCTGCTACCAACCATCTATCTATGATTGCCTGCTACCAACCATCTATCTGTGATTGCCTGCTACCAACCATCTATCTATGATTACCTGCTACCAACCATCTATCTATGATTGCCTGCTACCAACCATCTATCTGTGATTGCCTGCTACCAACCATCTATCTGTGATTGCCTGCTACCAACCATCTATCTATGATTGCCTGCTACCAACCATCTATCTGTGATTGCCTGCTACCAACCATCTATCTATGATTGCCTGCTACCAACCATCTATCTGTGATTGCCTGCTACCAACCATCTATCTGTGATTGCCTGCTACCAACCATCTATCTGTGATTGCCTGCTACCAACCATCTATCTGTGATTGCCTGCTACCAACCATCTATCTATGATTGCCTGCTACCAACCATCTATCTGTGATTGCCTGCTACCAACCATCTATCTATGATTGCCTGCTACCAACCATCTATCTGTGATTGCCTGCTACCAACCATCTATCTATGATTGCCTGCTACCAACCATCTATCTATGATTACCTGCTACCAACCATCTATCTATGATTACCTGCTACCAACCATCTATCTATGATTGCCTGCTACCAACCATCTATCTGTGATTGCCTGCTACCAACCATCTATCTATGATTACCTGCTACCAACCATCTATCTATGATTACCTGCTACCAACCATCTATCTGTGATTGCCTGCTACCAACCATCTATCTATGATTACCTGCTACCAACCATCTATCTATGATTACCTGCTACCAACCATCTATCTATGATTACCTGCTACCAACCATCTATCTATGATTGCTTGCTACCAACCACCTATCTATGATTACCTGCTACCAACCATCTATCTATGATTGCCTGCTACCAACCATCTATCTGTGATTGCCTCCTACCAACCATCTATCTGTGATTGCTTGCTACCAACCACCTATCTATGATTACCTGCTACCAACCATCTATCTATGATTGCCTGCTACCAACCATCTATCTGTGATTGCCTGCTACCAACCATCTATCTATGATTGCTTGCTACCAACCACCTATCTATGATTACCTGCTACCAACCATCTATCTATGATTGCCTGCTACCAACCATCTATCTGTGATTGCCTGCTACCAACCATCTATCTATGATTGCTTGCTACCAACCATCTGTCAAGAGGCCATACATACATATACATACACAAAATAGAAAGTGAAATCTCCAAGGACTGATAATATACCACCAGAATGAACACAAACAAATGGGAGATATAATAATCATGGTACCAACCTCAGTTTGCTGACTAGTGTAGAAATAAGAGAAATGCCAATGCATTTTTTCTGTATTTCTTTCTGTTGTTCATCGATGAAAAATATACTAACAACAAAACAAATACCAGCAGGGCTGAAACTAAGAATGGCAAAATGTTATATCTTCTCAATATTCCTGTATGGTGCAGAAACATGGACATTAGACAAGAAAACAGAACAGAAAAATGAAGCCTTTGAAATGTGGATTTATAGAAGAATAGGTATAATTGGATGGAAAGAAAAGATAACAAACGATAAAGTTTTAAAACAAATGAAAATAAAAAGAGAACTACTAAATACAATTAACACAAGACAAATGGCATTTTTGGGGCATGTTAAAAGACACAACAGCCTACTAAAAGTAATATTGGAAGAGAAAATACAAGGTAAAAGAGGCAGGGGCAGACCAAGACTAACATGGACGAGTAACATCAAAAGATGGACAAGTCAATCTATGACAGCCTGCACCATCAAAGCAAGAAAGAGAGTAGAATGGCGATCCATGGTAGCCAACCTTCGATGCGGTGAAGGCACTTGATGATGATGTTGATGTTCATCGATGACTTCTAAAGGAATTGATTGTCTTCTTCATCATCCATCATTAGAAGGATGTTAAATGGGCGTAAATATATTGTGTTGTGGTTTGTAGTAGAACTGTGATATTTGCACCTTTTAGCCCAATACAACCAACTTCAGCATGGTATTATTAAGTATCGGGTTGTCTTTCCTCTTCCATCCCTAATCACTTGGTCAGACTAGACAGGTTAGTCTGTTTCTGGAGGCACTGCGAAGAGGTTGAGTAGAGTCTGGATAGTTCTGGATCACCGATGGTGGTTAAAGCCATCAGCTGTGGGTCGTTGACAGCTTCCAGCCCTGTTCCTGTGAGATGCCTTTATCTCCACAGTGCATTTGAAAACATCATCTATAGTATAGAGAACAAAGTGGTCATATGATGAGAAGAGACAAAAAGAGCATCTTAAAGCAAACACTCAGATGGGAACCAGAGGGTAAAAGAAAAAGAGGCTGGCCTAGAGAATGACTGAAAAGAAACAAAGGTAAGATGCAACAACAGCAGGAAGAGCCCTTGAAAGGCTCACCCATAGCAGGGATATGTGGCGAAATATAATGTGGATTATGTGCAAAGTCTGAAACTTAACAGTGAAGATAATAAAATCATGTTTGCAATTTCTGCCCTATATGCTGTTTTCAGCTTGAGAGGATAATAAACAGATAAAACCTCAGTCAGCTACAAGAACTGAGAGAGAAGTGAATGCTCCAGCTTGGCATTATCACCCTCATTATAACTCTTTTAGATATATTAGTCTGCATCTTTTCAACAGTCACATTTAAGGAAAAATTTTAAAAAACTACATTCTGAAGTTGAGTAGATCATTGCTGTAGAACAAGCAGTTTTATGGACAAAACACAACACCAATAGATCTCTCATCTAATTTATCAACAAATATTGGCAATTCTAAAAAGATCTTTAGCTTTAATTCATCATTATCATTTAGTGCCATATCCGCAATGAAAGTTGGCTACCATGGAGCGCCATTATGCTCTGTCTCTTGCTTTGATGGTGCAGGTTGTCATAGGCTGATTTGTACATCTTTGATTTTACTCGTCCATGTTAGTCTTGGTCTGCCTCTGCCTCTTTTACCTTGTATTTTCCCCTCCAAGATTACTTTTAGTAGGCTGTTGTGTCTTTTAACATGGCCCAAAAATCTCATTTATCTTGTTTGAATTGTGTTTAGTAGTTCTCTTTTCAATTTTAGTTGTTTTAAGACTTCATCGTTTGTTATCTTTTCTTTCCATCCAATTCTACCTATTCTTCTATATATATATCCACATTTCAAAGGATTCAATTCTATGTTCTGTTTGCTTGTCTAATGTCCATGTTTCTGCACCATATAGGAATGTTGAGAAAACATAACATTTTGCTATTCTTAGTTTTAGTCCTGGTGTTGTTTGTTTTGATGTTAGTATGTTCTTCATGACATTAAAAATTACTTTCTTATAGCTTTAATTAGACTTCAAAAACAAGAGCACTAGAAATAGGGTGTCATGTGACTTTAGAGGCAAACATGAAAACATATAACATTAATCCTAACTTCATCCACAGCACAACAGGTATTAAGGTGGTGCACCATCAGTAAGTAAGTAAAGTAAAGATCCCTGTCACGCAAAGTGGTGTATAGGGAATATGATGTTAGTGACCATAATTTTTACAGACCTTTGGCACATGATTTTTGGGGTAATGTGGTCGGTATTACGCCCGTGCCGCTTTACTTTCCCAGAAAAAAATCCGGTACCTATCTAAGGCTTGGTGAACGTGGAAGCTGTTGATCAGGACTGAACCCAACCTCTAGTCCTTTGTAGTCCAGTTTACTAACCACTGAGCTATCGCAGCTCCCACACCATCAGTGTGGTCCTGTTAAATGGTAATCTCTAAGATTCGTTCTGAAAAACTGACTGAAGTTTATCAGGGGCATTTAAGCATCTTTCAAGAAAGAAACATGACATTTAGTCAGTAGTGGTCTCCCTTATATCAAGTCAGACAAATGATTGGAAACCCAAAAGTGCTCAAATTCCTTTGTTCAGAAATCTCACAGGCTGTTGTGACCGATGACACCATCTATATGCTGGTCTACTGTTTCTTCTCTGGCTCCTTTCATGACATTCTTCTGCATTTCTACCCTTCCAATTTGCTATTTATCAATCGAATTATGATTGCAGATACACAATCATGTAGTGAATCATAATTCCCACAGCCTCAATTGATGGCAGAACATTAGTGGGGCGATGGGTGGTCTAGAGGTAAGACACTGGCCTATAGACAAGAAGATCTCTGGTTTAATTTCCACAGTGGAAAATCAAAAAGTGGTTTGTTCATGGCTTTACTCTCCTCTGATCTCTAGGTTGTCAGATCCTATGTCTAGCCCTCTTGGATAAAGGCAAAAAATAGGAGGTCCTGAGTGCATTCTGTGCACATTAAAGACTCCTTGGCCGTTGGAAAATGAAAATAATAGTCCTAGAGTAGTCGTTGGCAAAATTAATAGGAAAAAATGTACCAAAAACCATTAAAACTATTGATGATAAAAATATGAGAGTACCCTTGAAGTCAGAGAAGATTTAATCCATGCTTGCTTGTGTTCACCCAATGACTAAAGGAGTACACCTCTTCATCGTCTGCCCTTAAAGGAACGTAAAGTGGGCGTGTCTTGTCTTGTGTTGTGATTTGCAGTAAGTAAAAAAGTAAAGAGCTCCGTCACGCCAAGTGGCGTATAGGAAATATGGTGTTAGTGCCCATAATTTTTACAGACCTTCAGCACATGTTTCTGGGGTAATGTGGTCGGTTTCACGCCCATGCCGCTTTACTTTCCCAGAAAAAATCCGGTACCCATTTAAGGCTGGGTGAACCTGGAAGCAGTCGATCAGGATCGAACCCAACCTCTTGTCCTTTGTAGTCCAGTTCACTAACCTCTGAGCTGTGGTCTGCTGTATAATCGTGATATTTGCGTCTTTTGGCCTAATGTATCGGCCAGCATGATATTTTTGAGTACCGGGTTGTCTTCCCTTTTTGATTCCTACTTGCTTGGCCAGAGTAGACAGGTTACTGGAGGCACCACAGAGAGATGGAGTAGGGTCTGGATGGTTCTGGTCCACCGATCCTGGTGCAAGCCAGTGAGCTGTGGGTCACTGACAACTTCCAGCTCTGCTGCTGTGAGGCACACCTTCACCTCCAGAGAATATCTAATACTGCCTGCATGGCAGGGGACACCTGAGCATATGGTTGCCGAAGTGGAAAATTGTTAAAAAGTGATAATTATGCAAAATTCAGTCACTCGGGGCTTCGCTAGAGATAAAAAGCTGGCAGACAAAAACAAGAAAAGAACATTAGCACAGAACTATGCACATGTTTGGCTACTGTGACCTGATCACAGTCAGGGGGGAAAAACAAACAGAACCACTGTTACCTCCCATGTATGTGAAACAAAATGATTAACAAGCTTGGTCAACTTGATATCTGTGTCAAAAAAGTTGTACACATCACAAAAATAATAGACATGAATGGGGGGGAGTGGCTCTAGAACCAGCCAGTATTACAAATCTTGCAGTCAAAGCAAGAAAACATGGAAGATCTAGCAATACTTGTAGGAAAGAAGAGTCAAATAAACCCTCAATAAGATTAGTTTACACCTAATGGTAATTGAGAAAGTGACCAAAAATATTTGGAGAGATCTTGACCATAGCTTACGTGCTCAGAAGAGAATACAAATTATTAAGCCCGTGGTGGGGTATAATGTATCCTTCTACAGAGTATGGTGACACAATGGTTTTATGCTATGGTTTTACACAAAAGGAACAAAACAAAATACAGGTGTTTTGGCTTACATATGACGTTCTTCAGAAAACAAAAATAACAACAAACAATGAAACAGAAAAATAAATGACATTGGACAAACATAAAGTAGCAGCTGTAAAAAAATAAGTAGGAAAGAGGCAAATAATTGCAGTGCTGTGGTAAAGCTGTTAGCAAGAACCAAGTGGTTGTTTTTTCTTTTTACTATATCCTAGAGGGCTAGACATTGAATCTCATTACACTGAGAGGGCTAGACATTGGATCTCATTACACTGAGAGGGCTAGACATTGGATCTCATTACACTGAGAGGGCTAGACATTGAATCTCATTACACTGAGAGGGCTAGACATTGAATCTCATTACACTGAGAGGGCTAGACATTGAATCTCATTACCCTGAGAGGGCTAGACATTGGATCTCACTACCCAGAGAGGGCTAGATGTTGGATCTCACTACCCTGAGAGGGATAGATATCGAATCTTACTACCCTGAGAGGACTAGACATTGGATCTCACTACCCTGAGAGGGCTAGACATTGGATCTCACTACCCTGAGAGGGCTAGACATTGGATCTCACTACCCAGAGAGGGCGAGACGTTGGATCTCACTACCCAGAGAATATCAGCAGGGCTGAAACTTAGAATGGCAAAATGTTACATCTTCTCAATATTCCTGTATGGTGCAGAAACATGGACATTAGACAAGAAAACAGAACAGAAAAATGAAGCCTTTGAAATGTGGATTTATAGAAGAATAGGTAGAATTGGATGGAAACAAAAGATAACAAACGATGAAGTTTTAAAACAACTGAAAATAAAAAGAGAACTACTAAATACAATTAAGACAAGACAAATGAAATTTTGGGGCATGTTAAAAGACACAACAGCCTACTAAAAGTAATATTGGAAGGGAAAATACAAGGTAAAAGAGGCAGAGGCAGACCAAGACTAACAAGGACGAGTAACATCAATAGATGGACAAATTAACCTATGACAATCTGCACCATCAAAGCAAGAGGCAGAGTGGAATGGCGCTCCATGGTAGCCAACCTTCGATGAGGAGACGGCACTCAATGATGATGATGAAATTAAACATTAAAGCCATTGATAGTTTAGACAGAGGAATGCTTTGGAAGTTACTGAGTCATTACGGAATCCCCCCTAAAGTTTATTAACCTGATAAGAACAATGTATTAAGGGATGAAATGTAGTGTTCTGGGGCAACTTACAAATTCATTTAAAATAAGAACAGGAGTATGGCAGGGATGCCTTCTGTCTCCATTTCTCTTTCTACTGGCCATAAATTGGATTATGAGAATAACTCAAAACAACAGAAATGGAATCCAGTGGTCAATGACCAAGCAACTTTATGATTTAGGCTTTGCTGATGACATAGCTCTCCTATCACATAATCATCAACAGATGCAAGATAAAATGAGCTTACTTGATGAGAGATCACAGCATCTGGGACTGAATATAGAGATAAGACCAAAATTATGAGAATTAATGCAGTTGGAAATAACCAAATAACAATAGGAGAAATACCTCTACTAGATGTACAATCTTAATTATATCTGGGCAGTAATATAGACAAAGTAGAGGAACAAAGAATTATACCAAAATAAGGATATCAAAAGCAAGAGGAGCATTCATTGCACTGGGAAACATGGATGTCCAAAGAAATAATAAATGAAAATATTAAATACAAAAATAAAAATTGTCCGCTCCTCCAATGTTAAGTCCAATGATCGATCACTTTATCTATCTTGGAAGTCACATTGATCGAGAAGGGGATACAAGTAAAGAAATTAGAATCAGAATGGCTAAAGCAGCAATGTCTTTCAGAAGCCTTGAAAAGTTGTGGAAATCAAAACTCATCAGCACAAACACAAAACTTAGGCTATTCAAATCAAATGTACCATCAACCCTTACGTATGCGTGTGAAAGCTGGAAAACAACAAGAGATATAGAAACAAAGTTGAACGCATTTGAAAATAAATGTCTAAGGAAAATACTTAGTATAGCGTGGAACGAATTCAAAACAAACGAGGAAATTAGAGAAATCGCCAATCAACCACTAATATCTTCAGTAATAAAGAAAAGACGATGGTCATATGTTGGACATGTGATGAGAAGAGATAATAACCGAATAGCAAAGCAAGCCCTCATGTGGGAAACAACAGGTAAGAGAAAAAGAGGAAGACCCAGGGAGACACTGAGAAGAACATTGATGAGAGAGGCAAGAGCAGAAGGATTCGGCTCCCTCAATGAGATAGAGCTGCTTGCACAGAACAGAGACAAATGGCGAGATTTGATAAAATATCTTTAAAAGAAAACTGCTAGAACAAAAATTCAGATAGGAGAAGGTGTATCTTGGTCTACGCCCTATGGGCCGGCTACGGCTCGAAAGGTCAATAGATAGAATGTTAAGTCAGTCCTATTATTTGACTGTGAAACATGAAGAACAACAAAAATGACAATCACGAGGACAGACCTTCATTAATGGATGCTTACGCAGAATAAAAGGATGGAAATGGCAGGACAAAATCACTAACATAGAATTATGGAAAAGTACCAGTTAAACATCAGTGGATAAAGAGATACAGCGAAGATGATGGAGCTGAATAGGACACACACAGCAAATACCAAATGAGTGTATTACACAACAGGCCTTTTTTTGGAATCTCCAAGGAAAAAGACAAAGAGGAAGACCAAAATATTCTTGGAGAAGACAGATGGAAACAGAGATGAAGATGATGGGGAAGACATGGAATGATTTTAAAAGAATAGCAAGAAATAGAATGGCTTGGAAAGTGTTTGTTGAAGATCTATGCTACACAGGGAGCTGAAGGATAGAAGGAGAAGAAATTATACATTTTATAAATTCATACCATATCCTCTCATCTTGAAACTTTAGAAGTGTGATTGTGTTTAATAAAAAAAGAAAATTGGAAAAATAAAGAAAAGAAAATCAGTGAAGATAGAATTTCTCAAAAAATGAAAAAAAAGCGTGTTTGTATAGATTGACAGATAAGTTTAAAATATATACTTCACCAAAGATTTGACTCAACCAGAAATATTTTCTCAGTTCATTTCAGGAGACTGGAGATATGAACTCTATAACAATCTCTAATCTGGATACACCTCCTGTGACCTCTAGTTGGTGGGAGACATAGATATCTTTTCTTGGGAGGATGTCACTAGGAAGGACTTTTTTGGTAATGCCTCAGGTTTGAGTCTGTGTGAAAGAAATCAGTGATAATGTGAAATGTAATGACCTTCTCATTAGGGGATATGACAAAGCTTTAGATTAGCAAGGATTAGATTAGCAAGGATTACATTAGCAAGGATTACATTAGCAAAGATAGGAAAAATGTTGGACCATATATTGTTCTTTGTTTTTTTTTCTGTTCATTATTTGCCATTGTTTCTGTTCATTATTTGCCATTTTTTCTGTTCATTATTTGCCATTGTTTCTGTTCATTATTTGCCATTGTTTCTGTTCATTATTTGCCATTTCTCCCGAGGACTGTAAACATACCTTCTCCTTCTATGATTCTCATTATATTAACACTCTCACCTTTCCCTCTCTGCTCATCCCTCACTTTTTCTGTCTCTTGACCAGTGGTTTCTCATTTCCCATCCAGTATTCCCTTAATGATAAGCTAAGTTTCTTTCTATTATATATTTTTTTTCTTAGTTTTACTAGTTTTAGTTACTTTCCAACTTGTAGTTAGAATATATTTTCCTTGAGTTTCTGTTTGTTTCTGTTGTTGTTTTCTGAGGAAAGGTCACCTGCAGGCCGAAACATCTGTTGTCTGTATTATCTTCCTAAGTAAAGATGTCACCTTACACTGTGTTCAACTTGTTCCCTGAGTACCAGCTTTACAGCAGCAACTGAAACTATTTGCCTGTTCCCATATAACATATCAATATGTACTATGTAACACATGCAGGAGCTACTGAGTTAAGTGCTCTGTGCACACATTGAGCTGTGTGTCTCATCTGTTTTGATCATGTTCCGATATTCCAATTGTTTATGATGAATGATGATATTGTATGACAGGGAACAGTTGGCTGTGTTTACTTTCTGTGCGGTGTCACCTTATGTCTTTTGGCATGTGCTGAGACTGCTACGATGGGGACTACAGTTACCTTTCTTTGTTTGGGAGATGAGATAGTAATTCGGATGATTCCACTGGCACGGGCGGTTGAGCGATTATGGATTTTAATTCGCTTGCAGTGATACCGGAGCCTTCCATAACCAATAACTATGTAACACAGTATACCTGCTAGTAGTGAGGAAAAAACAATGAAACAAACATACCATCCATATGATACATTTTTCCAATATTAAAAAAGCTTTTTATGTGTTTTTTTTAATACGCCCCATACTCTCAATTAATACAGAAAAAAGAGCATTTATTAATGTGAAATTCTGCATTTTGTTTCTAGTTAAAATGTCTCTACACATCAAATTTGTTGAAAAACTGCATATCAGCTAATTCTGGATGTGACAACAATCCTAAACAAACTACAGAGAACGGCTGAAAGGACTCACATTTTAACGCATTTAACAGAAGATATCGGAATATGCCCGGAGACAGTTCAGAGCTACAACTACCTTGGACATACTATAACCAGTGATGGAAAATGTAAAATTGAAATAAACAAAAGAATAGGAATGGCAAAAAGTAATTTTAATGCCATTAAAAATGTACTACCATCAAAACAAATAATACCAGGGCTAAAACTATGAATAGCAAAATGTTATATCTTCTCAACATTCCTGTATAGTGCAGAAACATGGACATTAGACAAGAAAAAGGAACAGAAAATTGAAACCTTTGAAATGTGGATATATAGAAGAAAAGGACGAATTGGATGGAAAGAAAAGAAAACAAATGATGAAGTCTTAAAACAACTAAAAATGAAAAGAGAACTACTAAACACAATTAGAACAAGACAACTGTGATTTTTGGGGCATTTTAAAAGACACAACATCCTACTAAAAGTAATCCTGGAAGGGAAAATACAAGGTAAAAGAGGCAGACTAAGACTAATATGGATGAGTAACATCAAAAGATGGACAAGTCAGCCTATGACAATCTGCACCATCAAAGCAAGAGACAGGTGCTCCTTGGTAGCCAACCTTCGATGGGGAGACAGCACTCAATGGAATGAAAAACCAGAGATATCACGATTAGTGTATACTCTCAAATGTCCAGACAACTGTTTCAACGACACATCTGAACAGTCAGCCGGGAACAGTGCATGCAAGGGAAAGTTCTACGTGTCAGACTGCATTCTCAAATCTCCGGACAACTGTTTGAACGAAACCTGCGGACAGTTAATCGAAGCCTGCGTCTCGTATGTCAATGATTCACACGTTAAGAAGAGTCTGCAGACTAACCCAAGCATATGGATACCTCAATGTGTTTATGTGCTAGACTTGGCTCATTTCTTGGTGTTTTTCCGTGAAGACATGACTCATATCTTAATGTTTTTCTGTGCTAGTCATGGCTCATATCTTGGGGTGTTTCTGTGCTAGCCATGGATCAAATCTTAGCTTAAGTGTATGTTGTGTGTGTGTGTGTGTGTGTGTGCTAGCCATGGCTCATATCTAGATGTGTGTCATCTTAGTCATATCTCATATCTTGGTGTGTCCGTGTTAATCATTTCTCTTATCTTTATGTGCGTCTGAGTTTAGTAATATATCATAACTTAGTGTGTATCTGTGTTAGTCATGTGTCATATCTTTGTGTGTGCATGTCTGGGTTAGGGATATCTCATATCTTTGTTTGCATGTTTATGTTAGTCATATCTCATATCTTTGTGCGTACATGTCTGTGTCTGTCACATCTCATATTCTTGTGTGTGCATGGCTACGTAAGTCACATCTCATATCTTTGTGTGTGCATGCCTATGTTAGTCATATCTTATATCTTTGTGTGTATGTCTATGTTAGGTATGCGTCATATCTTTGTGTGTGCATGTCTAAGTCAGTCATATCTCATAGCTTTATATGCATGTCTATGTTAGTCATGTGTCATATATCTTGATGTGTGTCAGTGTTAGTCATGGCTCGTATCGCTGTGCACTTGTCTGTGTTATTCACATCTCATATCTCTGTGTGTGCATGTCTGTGTTAGTCACCTCTAGTGACTCGGGCAGATGGTGCTCGTAAACCTGGGAGGGTAGACCATCTAAGGGCAGAATCCCCCTACAGAAAAGACAATCTGCTGCCTTGCAGGAAGATTGGGGACAATCAAAGGCTAAGGAAAGCAAACCTGAAAAAATGCTGGCTGAAATCGGATGCACTGGGCCACTGGCGCAGAACACAGTGCAACGTATTAACGGGTGTTCAGTCAGAGTGGATCTGGCGGACTCTAAATGTGACGTTCTGTCTGTGGGGCGATCAACACAGTTAACCTGACAGTTGACTTCATGTGGGAGTCTGGAATCCTACTCTGACTGAGTCCTGATCGCAGAGAGAGAGAGAGAGATATTTTTATAGTCAGAAAGTTGCCACGAATGACTCACATTTTAAAGCATTTAACTAGACATATCACATGGTTAAAAAAAAAAAAAACTATCTTTACGTCACATAGTACCATTGCAGGTGTATGTCGTCATCACATGGTTGTGTTACTAAATATACATCAGGTGAAAGGTGAAGAAAGAAAATAACTTTCCTGGTAATACAACTTAACAATTCACTGGCTACATAGAGCCTAAAGTTACTCAAAATAGTCTCCTCTTTCACTTGTGGATGGAGATTGCGATCTAATAAAACATTAAAGTCTTGGTCTATGACTGAACGGGTCGCGTCTCGCCAAGAAGTTGGCAAAACCCCAAAGACAAGAGTTGAAGATATACACCACAGTACCCTCACTATGTTCCCGTGGCATGGGGTGAAGGTTTCAAGCATTTCATTATTTATTTTAGCTGTAATTATGGTAAACACCCTCCAAACAGATTTATGAACTATTTGTATCCTCAACATTGAACAAATTGCAACTGCAGCACTGTATCAACTATTCCTTGCTACCTCTATATCTCACCACCAGTTTTTGTACATTCCAGAAATCGACTGGGTATTAAAAGTATTAATTTACTGGAATATTTTGTGGAAAAATTCAACTTTAATCAAACTGAGTGGTAAGACTGGCACTCTCTGGCTGCTGATCCTAGCCATAAGGTACAGGCTGTCATGACATGTCTTAAGTGTAGAACTGGCACTCTCTGGCTGCTGATCCCAGCCATAAGGTACAGGCAGTCATGACATGTCTTAAGTGTAGAACTGGCACTCTCAGGCTGCTGACCCTAGCCATAAGATACAGGCAGTCATGACATGTCTTAAGTGTAGAACTGACTCTCTCTGGCTGCTGATCCCAGCCATGAGGTACAGGCAGTCATGACATGTCTTAAGTAATTGTTACCATTGACTTCTCAACTCCTTGAAGAAATTTTGTAACACATGCAGTCATGATCCTATCTGTACTAGATAGAAAATAGGAAGTGATCAATGCTTAAATTGGTAGATGATTTCTTGCTGATTGATCAGTGGACTGATGAGTGTATGGAAGTAAATTTGTAGATGATTTCTTGCTGATTGATCAGTGGATTGATGAGTGTATGGAAGTAAATTTGTAGATGATTTCTTGCTGATTGATCAGTGGACTGATGAGTGTATGGAAGTAAATTTGTAGATGATTTCTTGCTGATTGATCAGTGGACTGATGAGTGTATGGAAGTATATTTGTAGATGATTTCTTGCTGATGAGTGTATGGAAGTAAATTGGTAGATGGATTGAAGGGTTAGTGGATGGATGATTGATTTCTTGATAAACACAAAATGCCTCTGGCCTGATGGAGTAGTTGATTAATGAATGGACGATGGAGTAGTTGATTAATGAATGGATGATGGAGTAGTTGATTAATGAATGGACGATGGAGTAGTTGATTAATGAATGGATGATGGAGTATTTGATTAATGAATGGATGATGGAGTAGTTGATTAATGAATGGATTTGTTTATAAATGAAGGTGTTTTCTACCTGGATGGGGTGTGGGAAACAGGTGGAACTATTTGCACCAACTAAAAAACACCCAAAATGTCCAACGACAGGACTGGCCATGGGTGTAAGAGCCTCATCCAAATACAAAGCTCTATCCATGGAGAGGGACACCCCAGGAAACAAACCACTGCTGCCTAGCAGTTCCCATCAGGAGAAGGAAAGGCTATGGGAGAACAGGAGACAAATAATAATAAATGAATATTATTATAGAGGGAAACTTCCGAGGCGATAATCAGCGAATCAGTTCAGAGGAAGAGGTATGTTTACAGCACTCGGAAAAAATGACAAATAATCAATAACAGAAAAAAATATGGACCAAAGCAGGATCGAACCCATACTCAATGGTACAGCGCCTTGCCACGAAAAGCCAAACGCTAGGGAACACTGCCACTCAGCTGCTGAGTGGCAGTGTGTGCTGCTTCAGTTAGTTGAGTGGCAGTGTTCCCCAGCATTTGGCTTTTCGTGGCAAGGCGCTGTGCCACTGAGTACGGGTTCGATCTTGCTTTGGTCCATATTTTTGTCTGTTGTTGATTATTTGTCATTTTTTCCGAGTGCTGTAAACATACCTCTTCCTCCGAATTGATTCTATGGGAGAACACCCAGACACAGGAGCATCTTATATTAGTTAGTCCATTCTCCAAATTGAGAGCACAGGACTCTGACAATCATTGAGTCCACGTCACTCCATCGGATGAAAGAGGTGGGAGTTAAGATGGGCACAGCCAGAAATGAGAAACTTAGTGGGTGTGTAGGAAGACTTATCAACCAACATAGAACTGGAGTCGTCAGTTGCTGGACACTGTGAGACCTTGCTGAGGAGGAGATCTGAGTACCTATGGACATCAATGATGATGACCTGCAAATAACTCAATAACCCATACAGAAACCACGGGCATGGTGGGTCCAACAGCCCTGGTCGGCATGCACCATACAAGAAGGAAAACACCTAAATCAAACCAAGACCCAGCCTACCAAAGACAAAATCTGTCAGCCATGACATAGGTTTAGGGAGCCATGGTAGCTCAGTGGTTAGTGAACTGGACTACAAAGGACAGAGATTAGGGTTTGATCCCAACCGACGGCTTCAGGGTTCACCCAGCCTTTAATGGGTACCAGATTTTTTTCTGGGAAAGTGAAGCGGCACGGGTGTAATACCGATAACATTACCCCAAAAATCATGTGCCGAAGGTCTATAAAATTTATGGTCACTAACACCATATTCCCTATACGCCACTTGGCGTGACGGGGGCACCTTACTTTTTTTAAAAATATTTTTTATGACATAGGTTAAGAGGAAAAAATAAGGACACACACGCATATACAAGTACTGACCATGTGACTAGCTCATCATGTATCATGATGTTGTCCTAATCCCTCCATCATGAAACAGGACAAAGTGTTAAGTTCGCATGATCACAAGACTTCAATGCTGAAGAAGAAAAATACGTATATTAAATTGATGTATAATTGAGTGATTTCTTGATGGTTTGGAAGATAATGGATGAACAGGTAGATAGATGATCAGTTGAAGAATGGCCATATCTATTACATGATACATGGGCTAAATGAGTGATGTTAGAGTGAATGAACAGGGAGACAGACAAACGAATGTGTATGAATATAAAGTTATGGGTATGTGGAGAATGGGCTAACTGACACTTAGTGAATTGGTTAACTGATATTTGGTGAATGGGTTAATTGATATTTGGTGAATGGGTTAATTGATATTGGGTGAATGGGTTAATTGATATTGGGTGAATGGGTTAATTGATATTGGGTGAATGGGTTAATTGATATTTGGTGAATGGGTTAATTGATATTGGGTGAATGGGTTAATTGATATTGGGTGAATGGGTTAATTGATATTGGATGAATGGGTTAATTTATATTGGGTGAATGGGTTAATTGATATTGGGTGAATGGGTTAATTGATATTGGGTGAATGGGTTAATTGATATTGGGTGAATGGGTTAATTGATATTGGATGAATGGGTTAATTGATATTGGATGAATGGGTTAATTGATATTGGGTGAATGGGTTAATTGATATTTGGTGAATGGGTTAATTGATATTGGGTGAATGGGTTAATTGATATTGGATGAATGGGTTAATTTATATTGGGTGAATGGGTTAATTGATATTGGGTGAATGGGTTAATTGATAATGGGTGAATGGGTTAAATGCTATTTGGTGAATGAGTTAACTGATGTATAGTTAGTAGATTGATTGATGTGTGAAGAATAAATTGTATCATGTATGTTGAATGAGTTGACGTTTTTTTGGTGAATGGATTAATTTATATTTGGTGAATGGGTTAATTTATGTGTCAAGAATTAGTCTGGTGAATGGGTTTGCTAATGCGGTGATTTGGTCGATACAATAAAATGACATTGATAAATGTGGGTGAATGAATAGACTGAGTGAGTGAGTTGATGGATTGACGAATATGTGGTGAGTGGGTTGATGGATGGGTAGTGAATAAATAAATGATGTAAGGTAAATGGATTTATGGATGTGCAACTAGTTGATTGATAGATGTATGACCATTTGTTTGTTAGATGTGAGGTGAATGGACAAATTGATGCATGGTGATTGGATTGATAAATTTATGTGCAATGAATGGGTGGAATGATGTGTGTTGAATGGGTTGATTCATGTGTGGTGCTTTGGTTGATGGATATAAGGTGAATAGATTGATGTGTAGTGAATGGATGGATTGATGAAAAAACATTCTGCAGTGTGTGGGTGCATGTACATGACATAGTAAAAAAAAGTAACAAAGTGCACTATCATACCATGTGGCGTACAGGGAATATGGTGTTAGTGACCATAATTTTTACAGACTTTTGACACAAGATTTTTGTGGTAATGTGTTCGGTCTTACACCCATGCCGCTTTACTTTCCCATAAAAAAATCTGGTACTCATTTAAGGCTGGGTAAACCTGGAAGCCGTCGATCAGGGTTGAACCATGTCCTTTTGTAGTCCAGTTCACTAACAACTGAGCTGTCACGGTTTCCTACACACACGACATGTTTGTCACACATGCCAGACCTGGACCCTAGATGCAAGAACAATAAGAAAAATAACCTCTACAGAGGTTAAATGTGTTAGATGAATGACAGGAAACAGTCTGAGAGATAAGATCAAAATGAAGAACTGAGAAAAAGGCTAGGAATAGCCCCTGCCATAGAATATATAAGGAAACAACAGATAAAATGGTTTGGCCATGTGACAAGGCAGAAAGAACAAAACACAACACAACGAGCCTTCAACAAACGTTGTGAGAACACCAGACCCAAGGGTCGACCATGAAAAAGATGGGTCGATGGAATATTAGAAGCACTAGGAAACATAACAGCAGCAGAGGTGAACAGAAGAGCAAAAGACAGCAAATTATATCTCCCTTCGACACTGAAAGGCAGATGAGGAAGGAAAGAAGAAGAAGGAGAAGAAGAAGGAGAAGAAGAAGATGACATGTTTCCATGTTAACAGCCTAATTTGTATATTAGGACATGTGGGAGCTTATGGCAATGAGAGAGCCAAAATGATGGTGGGACCTACCCTTGTGCAAGAGAGCTTTAAGAATCAGTATGTATGATTTTGTCGGGTGGGGGGGGGGGGGTGTGTGCTTTATAATAACAACTTTCACAGGAGGCGACAACAAAGCTAAAGATAACCCATAAATCAAAGGAATGGTGGAATGTTGCATTATGTGGGTCAAAAGCAGGAAAAGCATCCTTAGCTGAAAAGAAAGTACAAAAATAAAAAGTAAAGTACCCCCATCACGCAAAGTGGCGTATAGGGAATATGGTGTTCTATCTATCTATCTATTGTACTTTCGAGCTGAAGACGGCACATAGGGCAGAATCACAATCTCAAAAACAGAAACCTTGTGTGCCAAAGTGGCACATATTGCAGAGATCACTGCTCTAAAATATATGGCTCTGTTTCCATAACAATGCTTTTTACAATGACAGCTTGTCAAGCCATCGATCAACATCCTTAGTCGCCTCTTACGACATGCCTGGAAGGTCATAGTGTCACTATTCTTTACTTCCCTCATAATAAGGCCCCGGTAACACACAGGAAACACACACATATGGTGTTAGTGACCATAAATTTTACAGACCTTCGGCACATGATTTTTGGGGTTATGTGGTCATATTATGCCTGCGCCGCTTTACTTTCACAGAAAAAAATCCGGTACCCATTAAAGGCTGGGTGAACCGGAAGCCGTCGGTTGGGATCGAACCCTACCTCTTGTCCTTTGTAGTCCAGTTCACTAACCACTGAGCTATCGTGGCTCCCTAACAGAAAATAAAGCAACAACAATCAATATTATTTATTATTTGTACCCAGTATATAAACACTGGGAACTACTATTCGTGCTGTTTCGTCCAATAAATGTTTGTCTACAACACAAGTATTCAGCCCTACTGGGAGATACTTGCATTAATAGGAAAGTACAAATATACAATTTATTTCCGGTCTGTGATCGTTACCCTATGCTATAGTCATTGAGAACGTCATCGTGTAAGACACTACTGCAATAGCCAATTTTTTAGTTGGCTGCGTGGTAGTGTGCCAAGCGTTCGGCTTCTCGTGGCAAGGCGCGGTGCCACTGAGTACGGGTTCGATCCCACTTCGGACTATATATTGTTCTTCGTTTTTTTCTATTGTTGTTTGTCTGTCAATTTTTCCGAGTGCTAACACATACTTCTTTGTTCTATTATTCCCTATTATCGCCTCGGAAGTTCCCCATATAATAATATTTATGTATTATTATTTGTACCCAACAACAATCAATGCAGGACAGGAACAACCAGTAGATGAACACTCGATGGTTGCTGGAATGAGTCTCTGGACAGATAAGGAAATGCTCAGACTGCTGTGATGGTTATCCAATCTAAAGACCAAAAATGGTTGCATTAGTTACTGTGTAGTGAATGGCTTGATGTATCTGTGAGGTTTGGTACTGGAATCATTTATACAAATTCTCAGGTCAAACTCCATATAGAGTCACCTAGGTTTCCTATAATTATTTAAGATTTGTGAAATTGATTATCTCATTCCACCAGAGACAAATAAGTAAATGTAGGTATCACATTCAAATTAAAACAATACAAGAAGTCTCTACATGGCTACCGACGTTCAGACAACATGTATTTGATTCGCACTGAAAGCAGTGTGAATTGTACTCATAGTTGAAAAAAAAAACCTGTGGTCGATCCAGCTGTTGGCAGAAATGGGTACCAGGGTAGTACTCTGGGAAGATGAGGAAAGCCATCTCGCATCGTGAGTTTCGATGCTTGAAGCGACACTATCCAGTGGTCTCCAAACACTTCTGGATAGTTAGCCGAGCACATATGGGTGAAGATTCGCGTGCTAAGATGCTGATTAAAGTCTTGTACATTACTTTGACTTTACAATACAAGAAGATATTGCAGTAAAAAAATCGGATGGAGGCTGTATGCCATTGCCTGGCCAAATTTTCAAAAACAAATAATAAATGAAAACCAATTCAACTTCATTAAAATTTTTACCATATTAACCGGCATTCAGAAATTGCAAGATTCCTATCTGTGCTATGGTTTTGAGAACCGTCTGCTGATCATCCTGTCAAATCAAAAAAAAAAAAAAAAATGACAAAAAAATGAAATTGAACACCAAGAAGATTATTAATGATTATTTCAATATACAAAAATATAGTAACACTCTGTGCTATAAAAGTGATCTGGATGGAAAAGAAATCAGCTATATAGCATATTTAAATTAGGTTTAAAATCAATAACATTTTGATTGATTAACTCTCAAACATGCAGGCTGTGGAAATTTCAAAGAAAAATCTATGATGAATGACAACCTCATTTAGCCATTCATTTTATCAAATATTTTTAAGGAAAAAAAAAATGATAAAAATTACCTGATATAAAAATTAATATGTAAAATCTGAAGAAAATGTAAAAAAAAAAAAAAATTAATATTTTCAATTTTAATTACAAATTTTTTAACTGATAGTATATTGCCAGTTGCCTCAAAATTATTCTGCAAAATCATCATGAATAGAATAAAGGATTCAATAGATACAGTAATATGTGAAGAACAGGCTGGGTTTAGAAAAGGAAGAAGCTGCTTTGACCATATTTTTACTCTGCGACTTATATTGGAGGAACACATTGAAAAGCAAAAACCTTTTGTACTTAACTTAATTGACTTCAAAAAAAGCATTCGACAGCATTCATAAAGATTCTTTGTGGAAAATTCTGAAGCAATATGGCTTACCATTAAAAATCATAAATATTATCATAGACATGTATGATGGATACACATGTGCAGTTCGTGCAGAGGAAGGACTGAGCAAATGTTTTCCAATAGAAACTGGGGTTAAACAAGGATGTATTTTATCACCCTTGTTATTTGGAATTGTTGTGGACTTCATAATGAAGAAATGCTGCACTAGTAACTAAGGCATCGAATGGATACAAGGAGACCATTTGGAGGACCTCAACTTTGCTAATGACATAGTTCTCATCAGCAGTCAGATAAAAACGATGCAGGAAAACACAAATGAACTATCATCAATAGCCAGCAAAATTGGGCTTGAGATCAATCATGAAAAGACTAAAGTCATGAAAAGCTTAATTCCAACAGATGACAAAATATACATGGAAAACAAACCAGTGGAAGAAATCGACCACTTTATCTATCTTGGAAGTCACATTGATCGGGAAGGGGATACAAGCAAAGAAATTAGAATCAGAATAGCTAAAGCAGCAATGTCTTTCAGAAGCCTTGAAAAGTTGTGGAAATCAAAACTCATCAACACAAACACAAAACTTAGACTATTCAAATCAAATGTACTATCAACCCTTACGTATGCGTGTAAGAGCTGGAAAACAACAAGAGATATAGAAACAAAGTTGAATGCATTTGAAAATAAATGTCTAAGGAAAATACTTGGTATAGCATGGAACAAATTCAAAACAAATGAGGAAATTAGAGAAATCACCAATCAACCACTAATATCTTCAGTAATAAAGAAAAGATGATGGTCATACGTTGGACATGTGATGAGAAGAGATAATAATCGAATAGCAAAGCAAGCCCTCATATGGGAAACAACAGGTAAAAGAAAAAGAGGAAGACCCAGGGAGACACTGAGAAGAACATTGATGAGAGAGGCAAGAGCAGAAGGAATCGGCTCCCTCAATGAGATAGAACTGCTTGCACAGAACAGAGACAGATGGCGAGATTTGATAAAATATCTTTAAAAGAAAACTGCTAGAACAAAAATTCATATAGGAGAAGGTGTATCTTGGTCTACGCCCTATGGGCCGGTTACGGCTCGAAAGGTCAATAGATAGATAGAATGTGATTACTTTCCTGTCTGTTACCGGGGCCTCATTATGTGGGAAGTAAGGAATAGTGACACTGTGACCTTCCAGGCATGTTGTAAGAGGTGACTAAGGAGGTTGATCGATGGCTTGACAAGCTGTCATTGTAAAAAAAGCATTGTTATGGAAACAGCCATAGATTTTAGAAGCAGCGATCTCTGCAATATGTGCTATTTTGGCACGCAAGGTTTCTGTTTTTGAGATTGTGGTTCTGCCCTATGTGCCATCTTTGGCTCGAAAGGACAATAGATAGATAGAGATAGATAGAATATGATTACTACTATGCACAAATCGTTAAATTATAAAACAGTGTGTATTGATAGAACAAAGTGTAATAGTATCTTTAAAAAAAAATATTTACCTGCCAGTTGTTATTAGTGATTATAATAAGTATTTGGGAGAATTACTTAGGTTTGATAAATTAATTTCTAAATACAAAGTTCATAGAAAAACCAATAAATACTGGAGAATGTTATTTTATCATTTTGTAGACACAGCTAGGGTTAGCACATTTATATTGTTTCAAGAACATTGAACACAGCGTTAACATTTTGTTGCATATGATTTGTTTACAAGTGATTTACACAGTAAATTGGGCTTGAGATCAACCATGAAAAGACTAAAGTCATGAAAAGCTTAATTCCAACAGACGAAAAAATATACATGGAAAACAACCCAGTAGAAGAGATCGATTACTTTACCTATCTTGTAAGTCACATTGATCGAGAAGGGGATACAAGCAAAGAAATTAGAATCAGAATAGCTAAAGCAGCAATGTCTTTCAGAAGCCTTGAAAAGTTGTGGAAATCAAAACTCATCAGCACAAACACAAAACTTAGACTATTCAAATCAAATGTACTATCAACCCTTACGTATGCGTGTGAAAGCTGGAAAACAACAAGAGATATAAAAACAAAGTTGAACACATTCGAAAATAAATGTTAAAGGAAAATACTTGGTATAGAGTGGAACGAATTCAAAATAAACGAGGAAATTAGAGAAATCGCCAATCAACCACTAATATCTTCAGTAATAAAGAAAAGACGATGGTCAAATGTTGGACATGTGATGAGAAGAGATAATAACCGAATAGCAAAGCAAGCCCTCATGTGGGAAACAACAGGTAAGAGAAAAAGAGGAAGACCCAGAGAGACACTGAGAAGAACATTGATGAGAGAGGCAAGAGCAGCAGGATTCGGCTCCCTCAATGAGATAGAGCTGCTTGCATAGATCAGAGACAAATGACGAGATTTGATAAAATATCTTTAAAAGAATTGAAAACTGCTAGAACAAAAATTCAGATAAGAGAAGGAGTATCTTGGTCTACGCTCTATGGGCCGGCTACGGCTCAAAAGGTCAATAGATAGATAGATTTACACAGTGTGTGTGTTTGTCTGTAGTTCCAGTGTCAGGTCCATGTGTTTGAACTGTACAGAGAGATTGATGTGATAAACAAGCAATAATCATTCATTGTCATCCTGTCTCTTTTTTTTAGTTCCTATGGGAGTCTTTTGGACATCAACATGATGACTTTTTAACAAACTTTCTCCATTTCTTTTTCCTTCTGTCAGCCAGAGTTTGTCCAAACATGTTTCCAACTATGTCTTTAATAACAACCAACTTTTTATTTTTGTTGTGTCTTTGTCTTCCATCCTCTGGGACGGCCCTGAAACCTATTTGGTTTCCCCCACTCCTACCCAGGTTAATAAATAGACAGATAGACAGACAGACAGACAGACAGACAGACAGACAGACAGACAGAGACAGACAGACAGATAGACAGACAGACAGAGACAGACAGGCATGCAGACAGACAGAGACAGGCAGGCAGACAGACAGAGACAGGCAGGCAGGCAGACAGACAGACAGAGACAGGCAGGCAGGCAGACAGACAGACAGAGACAGACAGCCAGACAGGCAGGCAGGCAGACAGACAGAGACAGACAGGCAGGCAGGCAGGCAGGCAGGCAGACAGACAGATAGACAGACAGACAGACAGAGAGACAGAGACAGACAGACAGACAGACAGCCAGACAGACAGACAGACAGACAGACAGACAGACAGACAGACAGACAGACAGACAGACAGACAGACAGACAGACAGACAGACAGACAGACAGACAGACAGACAGACAGACAGATAGATAGATAGACTCCTACCCAGTCCACATTAGTCTGCCAATAATGTATGGCAGCACCATCTCTTGAGCAATGGCTTTGGCTGGCTAACTATTAGGGCAAGTTAAGGAAGGAAGTCCCTGGTCCCCTTCTATTGTACACACAGCTGCTGGCAGAAAAAGCTAACGATCATCTGAGCCGACAACGGTCTCAAAGGCAGGAGCATGAGCAGTCTGGTAATAGTAAAGTAAAGTACCCCCGTCACGCTAAGTGGCGTATAGGGAAATATGGTGTTAGTGACCCTATATTTTACAGACCTTCAGCACATGATTTTTGGGTAATGTGGTCGGTATTACGCCCGTGCTGCTTTACTTTCCCAGAAAAACATCCGGTACCCATTTAAGGCTGGGTGAACCCGGAAGCCGTCGGTTGGGATCGAACCCTACCCCTTGTCCTTTGTAGTCCAGTTTACTAACCACTGAGCTATCACGGCTCCTCAGTCTGGTAATGGGGTAGAGTATAACACAGAGACTTAAGGTGTTAATTGACCAGAATCAATCAGAAAGCAACAGCAAACTAATGACTGTAGACTGCAAAAAGACATGACATAATGGAAGGCATGGTTCATGGATGACATATCAGGGACAGACAAAGAAGACATGACATAATGGAAGGCATGGTTCATGGATGACACATCAGGGGCAGACAAAGAAGACATGACGTAATGGAAGGCATGGTTCATGGATGACGCATCAGAGGCAGACAAAGAAGACATGACATAATGGAAGGCATGGTTCATGGATGACATATCAGGGACAGACAAAGAAGACATGACATAATGGAAGGCATGGCTCATGGATGACACATCAGGGGCAGACAAAGAAGACATGACATAATGGAAGGCATGGTTCATGGATGACGCATCAGGGACAGACAAAGAAGACATGACATAATGGAAGGCATGGTTCATGGATGACACATCAGGGGCAGACAAAGAACACATGACATAATGGAAGGCATGGTTCATGGATGACACTTCAGGGGCAGACAAAGAAGACATGACATAATGGAAGGCATGGTTCATGGATGACACATCAGGGACAGACAAAGAAGACATGACATAATGGAAGGCATGGTTCATGGATGACACATCAGGGACAGACAAAGAAGACATGACGTAATGGAAGGCATGGTTCATGGATGACGCATCAGAGGCAGACAAAGAAGACATGACATAATGGAAGGCATGGTTCATGGATGACGCATCAGGGACAGACAAAGAAGACATGACATAATGGAAGGCATGGTTCATGGATGACACATCAGGGGCAGACAAAGAAGACATGACATAATGGAAGGCATGGTTCATGGATGACACATCAGGGGCAGACAAAGAAGACATGACATAATGGAAGGCATGGTTCATGGATGACACATCAGGGACAGACAAAGAAGACATGACGTAATGGAAGGCATGGTTCATGGATGACACATCAGGGGCAGACAAAGAAGACATGACATAATGTAAGGCATGGTTCATGGATGACACATCAGGGGCAGACAAAGAAGACATGACATAATGGAAGGCATGGTTCATGGATGACGCATCAGGGACAGACAAAGAAGACATGACATAATGGAAGGCATGGTTCATGGATGACGCATCAGGGCAGACAAAGAAGACATGACATAATGGAAGGCATGGCTCATGGATGACACATCAGGGGCAGACAAAGAAGACATGACATAATGGAAGGCATGGCTCATGGATGACATATCTGGTACAGACAAAGAAGACATGACATAATGGAAGGCATGGTTCATGGATGACATATCTGGTACAGACAAAGAAGACATGACATAATGGAAGGCATGGTTCATGGATGACGCATCAGGGGCAGACAAAGAAGACATGACATAATGGAAGGCATGGCTCATGGATGACATATCTGGTACAGACAAAGAAGACATGACATAATGGAAGGCATGGTTCATGGATGACGCATCAGGGGCAGACAAAGAAGACATGACATAATGGAAGGCATGATTCATGGATGACACATCAGGGGCAGACAAAGAAGACATGACATAATGGAAGGCATGGCTCATGGATGACACATCAGGGGCAGAGAAAGAAGACATGACATAATGGAAGGCATGGTTCATGGATGACATATCAGGGGCAGACAAAGAAGACATGACATAATGGAAGGCATGGTTCATGGATGACATATCAGGGGCAGACAAAGAAGACATGACATAATGGAAGGCATGGTTCATGGATGACGCATCAGAGGCAGACAAACAAGACATGACATAATGGAAGGCATGGTTCATGGATGACGCATCAGAGGCAGACAAAGAAGACATGACATAATGGAAGGCATGGTTCATGGATGACGCATCAGAGGCAGACAAAGAAGACATGACATAATGGAAGGCATGGTTCATGGATGACGCATCAGAGGCAGACAAACAAGACATGACATAATGGAAGGCATGGTTCATGGATGACGCATCAGAGGCAGACAAAGAAGACATGACATAATGGAAGGCATGGCTCACTTGGACTTCCGTTTCCAAGATGGCGGAATTGAGTCACGTTCTCTCTATGGCTGCAGAAATTCTGTTGGATTCTTATCAACTTCGGGTTTCCGTTCCAATTTTCTGCATTCCAGTCGAAGTGATGTTCTACTTGTTATATCTGCGCCATTGAATTGGCGTTGCACGCACAGCAATGCTCCGTTTTGACAAGTCAAGTGTTGTGAATGCGCCTTCCAACGTCTAATGTTGATCTGCGTTTTACGTCACACAAAGTGCTGTTCAGTGACCATTTGATGGAGATGGTTGACGCAAGTTATTTACAAGTTACAACGCATTAATGTGGTGGGCTCCGTCAAGTCAGTCAAGTCAGCGTCTTTGGGAAGTTTGTACCATGTTTCGTTCGTTGTAGACTGCATTCAGTAGAGTAATAATGAATACATGGGCGCAGACATTTTGTTCGTGCTACGTCATCATAATGGATCATCAACCATTGCGCTAATCTTGCGATCTGTTGTTTGGTGTGCAACGGGGATAATCTGACGACGAACTGTGTTTTGTATGTTCGGAGTTGGAGTTAAACACGATGTCCTAACATCATCAAGCGCCATACATTTACTATGACGATCATCATTTTCAGGAGGACGTGATCTTCCGGGCAATGTGATGGATAGGCGGCAGGAACCATTGAAGGCTATGTCTGCAAAGTGTTCCTTGTTGCAGTTTCCTCATGTTCCAAGTCCGGCTTGTTGCAGGAGCTACTGAGTTAAGTGCTCTGTGCACACCGTGAGCTGTGTGTCTCATCCATTTTGATCATGTTTCGATACTCCAATTGTGTACGATGAATGATGATATCGTATGACAGGGAACAGTTGGCTGTGTTCACTTTCTGTGTGGTTTCGCCTTATGTCTTTTGGCGTGTGCTGAGATTGCTATGATGGGGACTACAGTTACCTTTCTTTGTTTGGAAGATGAGGTAGTAATTCGGATGATTCCACTGGCACGGGCGGTTGAGCAATTATGGATTTTAATTCGCTTGCAGTGATACCGAGGCCTTGCATAACCAATAACCAATGGCTCATGAATGACGCATCAGGGACAGACAAAGAAGACATGACATAATGGAAGGCATGGTTCATGGATGACGCATCAGGGACAGACAAAGAAGACATGACATAATGGAAGGCATGGCTCATGGATGACGCATCAGGGACAGACAAAGAAGACATGACATAATGGAAGGCATGGTTCATGGATGACGCATCAGGGACAGACAAAGAAGACATGACATAATGGAAGGCATGGTTCATGGATGACACATCAGGGGCAGACAAAGAAGACATGACATAATGGAAGGCATGGTTCATGGATGACGCATCAGGGGCAGACAAAGAAGACATGACATAATGGAAGGCATGGCTCATGGATGACACATCAGGGGCAGACAAAGAAGACATGACATAATGGAAGGCATGGCTCATGGATGACACATCAGGGACAGACAAAGAATACATGACATAATGGAAGGCATGGCTCGTGGATGACACATGAGGGACAGACAAAGAAGATATGACATAATGGAAGGCATGGCTCATGGATGACACATCAGGGGCAGACAAAGAAGATGGTGATTTCAAGACATCAAAGAGACATTGAACATGACAAAAGAAGAAGTGGGAGATCTGGCTAGAGGAAAAGATTCTTTCAGACAGGCGGTTGTAAATGCAACATTTGCAAAGAACATGGAACCTGATGATGATTGTTGAACAAAGCTGGTGATATCTGGCACCTTTGCCATCTATCTGATGCTATCTAGCTGCCATTTTCTCACAATACTGGGAACACCTGATAACAATATTGTTCTAGTACACATGTTTTGTAACAACAACACAATATGGAATACAAGCTATATTTTCTTTACACAATTCTATTAAAATGTCACATCTCTTATTTCTTTTTGAAAGGACATATTTTCCTATATTCTTCATTTTCTGGGTAAAAGAGGCAGAGGCAGACCAAGACTAACATGGACGAATAACATCAAAAGATGGACAAGTCAACCTATGACAACTTGAACTATGAAAGCAAGAGACAGAGTGGAATGACACTCCATGGTAGCTAACCTTCGATGACGAGATGGCACTCAATGATAAAATGAATGATGGTATTTTTCTATCTTCTCATTCCTTTATTAGTGACTGACAAAAGTTGTCTCTAGCAGCTATGTCTTGTGATGTCTCATAAGTCAACTGTATACTTCTTCTACTTCATTAATTTTGTGGCCATCTTTCACAGAGTGCCCTATGTCTGACACCACAGTGTTCATCCTAGCATCTACTGTTCTGCACCAGATTTTCCTTAAATATCTCACTCTTTCAACCTCCCTCTTGAATCAACAATATAGCAGTTCTCGTAATTACTTGTGGATTTTTTTCTGAGCACTTGATTAATCCAGCTCTGCTGTCAGCCTGTTTTCAGCTTAGTTGCTAATTTTGTCTGTCCAAAATAATGTTAGTGTTTTCTTATTCTAGTCTTCTTCCTCCCTAATCTTACCATTAATTATCTAAATTCTATCTATCTATCTATTGACCAATATTGGAACAATATTAAAACAGGTAAATGAATTTAAATATTTGGGAACTTTGTTAACCTCAGACGGAAGATGTAAAAAGAGGTGAGATGTAGAATGGCTCAGGCAAAAGCAGCTTTCCAAAAAATGAGGAAGATACTATGCAATCCATTTTTGACAATAGAAACAAGAAAAGTTCTTAAATGTTACGTAGAGCCAGTCTTAACATATGGATGTGAGTCATGGACAATAGGACAACAGACAAGAAAATCACTGGAGTCTGTAGAAATGTGGTTTTACAGAAGAATGTTGAGAATACCATGGACAGCTAAGAAGAGTAATGAAGAGGTTCTGAGAGAGGCCAAAGCAAAAAGAGAGCTAATTTCCAATGTTAGAAAGAGACAATCATCATTTTTTGGCCATGTAATGAGAAGAGAACAACTGGAATATATTGTAACAACTGGAAAAATTGAGGGACGAAGAGATAGAGGGAAGTAAAGAGAAAAAAATAACAGACAGCTTAAGAGAATGGCTTGGCAGAACGTCAACAACAGAAATGATAAATAGCTGCCGAGATCGAAAGTTGTGGAGAGACATGATCACCTACGCCACTAGGCCCGGTACTTGATGATGATCTATCTATCTATTGACCTTTCAAGCCGTAGC
The DNA here is from genome assembly GCA_032433765.1 of Megaustenia siamemsis. Taxonomy (NCBI): domain Eukaryota; kingdom Metazoa; phylum Mollusca; class Gastropoda; order Stylommatophora; family Ariophantidae; genus Megaustenia; species Megaustenia siamemsis. The sequence goes on from JAVIAB010000104.1 coordinate 12,879,339, forward strand.
CAGCCCATAGGGCATAGACCAAGATACTCCCTCTCTTATCTGAATTTTTGTTCTAGCAGTTTTCAATTTCAACCACTAATATCTTCAGTAATAAAGAAAAGACGATGGTCATACGTTGGACATGTGATGAGAAGAGATAATAATCGAATAGCAAAGCAAGCCCTCATATGGGAAACAACAGGTAAAAGAAAAGAGCAAGACCCAGGGAGACACTGAGAAGAACATTGATGAGAGAGGCAAGAGCAGCAGGAATCGGCTCCCTCAATGAGATAGAACTGCTTGCACAGAACAGAGACAGATGGCGAGATTTGATAAAATATCTTTAAAAGAAAACTGCTAGAACAAAAATTCATATAGGAGAAGGTGTATCTTGGTCTACGCCCTATGGGCCGGTTACGGCTCGAAAGGTCAATAGATAGATAGATAGATAGATAGTTTTCAATTCTTTTAAAGATATTTTATCAAATCTCTAAATTGAATGATCTAAAATGTATATTTTATAACAAATGTTTTAAGAAACATTATTGCGTGCTGTCTCCACATCAAAAGCTACCATTTTATTATGTCTTTTGTCTTGATAATGCATGTTGTCATAGGTTCACCTGTCCACCTTTTAATATTATAAGTCCACTTTAGTCTTGGTCTGCCTCTGGGTCGTCTACATTTTGATATTTCTCTTACTGTCTCTTCTCAGTACATGTCCGACATAGGTCCATCTTCTTTCCTTAATTGTAGATGAGATCTTTGCTTGCATGGCCATTTCTCTTATTTCAATATTAGTCTTGAATCCATTCCATTGTACACAGAGTATTTTTCTTACGCATTTGTCTTCAAAAGTGTTTCATTTTTTCTTAATCTCTTTTAATGTTTTCCAGCTCTCACACGCATAGGTAATTGTTGATAAAACATTTGAATTGAATTCTCTAGTTTTGGTTTTAGTATCTTTGATTTTCATATTTTGTTAGGGTTTTACAAATTCATAGCTGCTTCTGCTATCCTGCTTTTGATCTCTTTCTTTGTTTCACCTTCTTGATCTACATTACTATCAAAATATGTATAGTGGTCTACTCTTTCCAATGCCTGGTGATTGAGATATATATTGCCCTCCGGGGTGTTGTTATTTTTCATTATTTTTGTTTTACCCCTGTTGATTTCAAGTCATCATTTTTCAGCCATGGATGATAAGGTATCTGTAACATTTTGTATCTTGTTGACATTATCGCATAACTTTGCAGATATTAATCTGCAAAATCTAGATCTTCCAAGTAATTTTTGTCATATTATTTAATGCCATTATTGCCTTTGCAACATTTACTCATTATGTCATCAATGGTAATTCCAAATAGTAATGGAGATAGTATTACAGACCACAGAGATGGGATTTCTCAGAAGAATGTTGAAAGTTCCCTGGGCAGATAAAAAGACCAATGAGGAAGTTCTCAAAGAGGCCAACACAAAAAGGGAGCTCTTAAAAAACATCAGAAAGAACCAATCAACATTTTTCGGGCACATCATGAGAAGAGGAAAGTTGGAATACTTGGTTACAACTGGCAAAATAAAAGGAAAGAGAGATCGCGGATGACAAAGAGAGAAAATACTGAATAGCTTGGTGTCATGGCATGGAAAACAGTCAACAAAAGAACTGATACGATGCACTCTGGATAGAAGATTGTGGAGGGACATGATCGCCTACGCCAACCGGCAGGGTACATGATGATGATGATGAATGGTGATAGTATACATCCCTGTTTGAGTCCTGTTTCAGTTTGAAACCAATCACTCATTCCCTCCTGTGTGCGAACAGTGCAAGTATAGCAGTCATATATTATATGTCTTGTATAATGTTGAACAAAGCTGGTATTTAATATTGGTACCGTATGTTACCGGGACAACAACAAGAGATATAGAAACAAAGTTGAACGCATTCGAAAATAAATGTCTAAGGAAAATACTTGGTATAGAATGGAACGAATTCAAAACAAACGAGGAAATTAGAGAAATCGCCAATCAACCACTAATATCTTCAGTAATAAAGAAAAGACGATAGTCATACGTTGGACATGTGATGAGAAGAGATAATAATCGAATAGCAAAGCAAGCCCTCATATGGGAAACAACAGGTAAAAGAAAAAGAGGAAGACCCAGGGAGACACTGAGAAGAACATTGATGAGAGAGGCAAGAGCAGCAGGAATCGGCTCCCTCAATGAGATAGAACTGCTTGCACAGAACAGAGACAGATGGCGAGATTTGATAAAATATCTTTAAAAGAAAACTGCTAGAACAAAAATTCATATAGGAGAAGGTGTATCTTGGTCTACGCCCTATGGGCCGGTTACGGCTCGAAAGGTCAATAGATAGATAGATGTTACCGGGGCCTCATTATGTGGGAAGTAAAGAATAGTAATACTGTGACCTTCCAGGCATGTCGTAAGAGGCGACTAAGGAGGTTGATCGATAGCTTGACAAGCTGTCATTGTAAAAAGTATTGTTATGGAAACAGAGCCATAGATTTTAGAGGCAGTGTTTTCTGCAATATGTGCCATTTTGGCACGCAAGATTTCTGTTTTTGAAATTGTGGTTCTGCCCTATGTGCCGTCTTCGGCTCGAAAGGACAGTAGATAGATAGATAGATAATGTTGGCATTGCTTGTTGATAATTTGGTTTATGGAGTGAAGAGTCCAGCATCTTATCTAAATAGCTGCCATACCATATCTCATCTTAGATGACTACTATAAGGTTCTTAAATGTTATGTAGAGTCAGTCTTAACATATGTATGTGAATCATGGACAATAGGACAACAGACAGAAGAATGTTGAGAATACCATGGATAGCTGAGAAGAGTAATGAAAATATTCTGAAAGAGGCCAAAGCAAAAAGAGAGCTAATTTCCAATATTAGGAAGAAACAATTATCATTATTGACCATGTAATGAGAAGAGAACAACTGGAGTATATTGTAACAACTGGAAAAATTGAGGGACAAAGAGATAGAGGGAAGCAAAGAGAAAAAATACCAGACAGCTTAAGAGAATGGCATAGCAGGTCAACAACAGAAATGATAAATAACTGTCGAGATAGAAAGTTGTGGAGAGACATGATCACCTACACCAGCAGGCCCGGTACTTGATGATGATGACGACTATAAGGTACAGCAAAGAAAGAACATGTTTTTGGAATAGTCAATATGAAAAAAGGATGAGAGTGGGTAAACTCTGCCCAGTGCAAACTGGGGTCAAGGCAAAGAAATGTAGATAAATGCATACAAATGTGAAGCTGCAGTGAATCCAATTTTGAGGAGAAATGAAAAAAAAATAGAGAAAAAAAAATAGAAAAAGAAAATATTTTTTATTATTTTTTTATTTTAAACATATATTTGTATGTGTGGTGTATGTTTGTCCCTGCTGAAGGCCTATTGAGCCGAAATGTTGCTCTGGTTTGTGTTGTCCACTAGTTACGGGAAGCTTTAACCGTATCACTTATTCTATTTTTTTTTTTTTTCATTTCTTCAGCACTAACTGGCAGCATAGATGATGCAATTTTAGTAGCTATGGCACTGTGGACTCATAGGTATCAACTGTCTGTTGTTGAGCAGTATTCCACAACTGGTAAATCTAGAAATGCAGGGCAGCTGATTTTTAAAAAAAAACATTTTAATGTAAAATATCATGATAATATTCCACATTATGACATGAATCTCAGGTGAGTTAGCATCAAGTGTTTAGGTGAGTTAGCATTGAGTGTTTAGGTGAGTTAGCATTAAGTGTTTAGGTGAGTTAGCATTAAGTGTTCAGGTGAGTTAGCATTAAGTGTTTAGGTGAGTTAGCATTAAGTGTTTAGGTGAGTTAGCATTAAGTGTTCAGGTGAGTTAGCATTAAGTGTTTAGGTGAGTTAGCATTAAGTGTTCAGGTGAGTTAGCATTAAGTGTTCAGGTGAGTTAGCATTAAGTGTTTAGGTGAGTTAGCATTAAGTGTTCAGGTGAGTTAGCATTAAGTGTTCAGGTGAGTTAGCATTAAGTGTTTAGGTGAGTTAGCATTAAGTGTTTAGGTGAGTTAGCATTAAGTGTTTTTAGGATAACAGGAACTGTCATGAAGAGGAAACCACCGGGTCTTACAGTGTCTGTACACACACCTGAAAAAATAGATCGAGAAAGAGAGAATAACAGTTCTCAGAAGTCCAAGGAAAGATGATCCACTCAGCGTCAGATTTTAAGGAGCCAGTAGTAGGGTGTGATAAACACTCCAAGGTATGGTGACAGCTTTACAAGGAAGGAACACAACACAATATTGACGTTTCAGCCTGTGGCCTTCTTCAGAATACAGGGACAACGACAACAAATGGTGAAGCACAATTATCTATAACTACATGTTAGATGATCAAGTGGAAGGAGAGGTGGTCAGAGAGAGGAAAGTAAGATGTTGAAATAGGAAAGAAGAAAGAGATGTGTAGTGCTACATGAGGGGATGTAGGATGAGCGTCGAGATATATAAAAAATAGAAAGATTAGAAAATGAGGAGAGCTCGGGACTAAAGAATAGAACGTAAATAGTAAAAAGTGAATAATGTACCATTAAATTACAACTAATTCTCAGATTCCAACTAATTCTCAGATTCCAACTAATTCTCAGATTCCAACTAATTCTCAGATTCCAACTAATTCTCAGATTTCAACTAATTCTCAGATTCCAACTAATTCTCAGATTCTAATTCTCAGATTCTAATTCTTAAATTCTAACTAATTCTCAGATTCCAACTAATTCTCAGATTCCAACTAATTCTCAGATTCCAACTAATTCTCCGATTCTAACTAATTCTCAGATTCCAACTAATTCTCAGATTCTAACTAATTCTCAGATTCCAACTAATTCTCAGATTCTAACTAATTCTCAGATTCCAACTAATTCTCAGATTCTAACTAATTCTCAGATTCCAACTAATTCTCAGATTCCAACTAATTCTCAGATTCTAACTTTGGCTTTGAGGATGTCATGCAGAAAAAAGGGAGACACTTGACCAACACAGTTGAAATTAGTATTTTTCTGACAAAATTTCTTCTTCTTCTTTCCTTCCTTTTTACCTTTCAGCATCGAGGGGAGATATAATATAATTTGCGGGGTCTTTTTTGTTCACCTCTGCTGCTGTTATGTTTCCTTGTGTTTCTAATATTCCATCAATTCATCTTTTTCGTGGTCAGCCCTTGGATCCGGTGTTCTTACAATGTTTATTGAAAACTTATTGTGTTTTGATTTCATCTTTCTGCCTTGTCACATGACCAAACCATTTTATCTGTTGTTTCTTTATATATTCAATGGCAGGAGTTGTTCCTAGCTTTATTCACAGTTATTCATTTCTGATCTTCTCTCTCAGAACTGTTTCCTGTCATTCGTCTAACACATTTATTTTATACACATCTTCATCATTGATCATCATCGAGTGCCGGCTCCGCAATGAAGGTTGGCTACCATGGAGCGCTATTCTGCTCTGTCTCTTGCTTTGATGGTGCAGGTTGTCATATGCTGATTTGTCCATCTTTTAATGTTACTCGTCCATGTTAGTCTTGGTCTGCTTCTGCCTCTTTTACCGTGTATTTTCCCCTCCAGGATTACTTTTAGTAGGCTGCTGTGTCTTTTAACATGGCCCAAAAAACGCATTTGTCTTGTTTGAATTGTGTTTAGTAGTTCTCTTTTCATTTTTAGTTGTTTTAAGACTTCGTCATTTGTTTTCTATTCCTTCCATCCAATTCTACCTATTCTTCTAAATATCCACATTTCAAAGGCTTCAATTCTCATATACACAACTTATAAAATGATAACATTTTTGTATAACCTTCCATTCTGGAAAACACAACTGAAACTGAAAGAAGTGATTGTGCAGTAGTTTATGATGTTTATCTAGTGACAGAATAGCAGTAAAGAGACTAGCTCTAACAGTCTAACTTACTTCTTATATTTTCATTCAATAAAAAAAATATTGAATTGTTAAAAAGATTTGAGTTATTGAGTTATTTGCGGGTCATTATCATCATTGCACTCCGAACGTGTCCATAGGTGCTCAGATCCCCTCCTCAGCAAGTCCCACAGTGTCCAGCGACTGACGACTCTAGTTCTGTGTTGGTTGATAAGTCTTCTTACACTGCCACTAAGTTTCTCATTTCTGGATGTGCCCATCTTAACTCCCATTTCTTTCATTCAAAGGAGTGACGTGGACTCATGGTTGTCCAAGTCCAGTGCCCTTCCTACTTCCCGGAGGGCATTGATGATGTCAGCCCGATCCATTGGTTGCCCGTCCTCAACGACAGCACAGCTAGCCAACCTGTCCGCTCTTCCATTTCCCCGTACTCCCGCATGTCCAGGGACATAGACAAAGGTGACCTTACGTATTTTGGACTTCTGCAATGACTCTACCCATTACATGCATACAGAGCCCGCCTCCACTTTTTTTATCATGCTCATCGAATCACTCAGTATACATGCGTGGGTGTAGTCTTGTGACTCTAACCATTTGAATGCCTTGGTCACTGCCATCGCCTCCATTGTCATGTTACTCGTGGTCATAACGATGATAACGGTATAACGGTATAACGTATATGCACCACTGTCTTCTTTGATCACTATTCTGCCTGCCGAGCGTGCTGCCCATGCATTCCATTTGACTATGTCATATTACAGATCCGTCTGTATAGATGACTGCATCTTTCTCATCGGTGTTATCGCAGATGAGACCGTTGACCTCCGCATTGACCACGACCGGGTTCTGTTCCCTACATTTCCTGTCGTGTGACAATACACGAAAATGTCCCCCTTGAATAGCCGCGTCACCGTTACCGGACCGGCATCAGACACTGGTTCCAGCGTTGATTAACAGAACTATTTTTGATTTATTATACAATATTTCGAAAATCAGATTTAAAAAAAAACCTACCTCTTGAGTCAACTGACTAATATTAGCCTGGAGATGAAACAAGTTTAACAGAAGCATGATTAGATGATGTGTTTGACGAATGGCGGCATCAGCAGTGATCGCGTCTGCTACTGAACTACCAATAGACGGTGTGTGGAGATCTAGTCCATGCCCCAGCAGTCAAATAATTCTTAGATTTAACTGCCAGTTAGGCTCTTAGCTAAGAATAGCAAAAGGTTACATCATCATCATCGAGTGCCCTCTCCGCAACGAATTTTGGCTACCATGGATCGCCATTCTACTCTGTTCCTTGCTTTGGTGGTGCAGGTTGTCATAATATGACTTGTCGATCTTTTGATGTTACTCGTCCATGTTAGTCTTTTACCTTGTATTTTCCCCTCTAATATTACTTTTATTAGACTGTTGTGTCTTTTAACATGACCAAAAATTTCATTTGTCTTGCTCTAATTGTGTTTAGTAGTTCTTTTTTTTCATTTTTAGTTGTTTTAAAACTTCCTCGTTTGTGGAAGTTTTGTTTTCTTTTCTTTCCATCCAATTCTACCTATTCTTCTATAAATCCACATTTCAAAGGCTTCAATTTTATGTTCTGTTTTCTGGTCTAATGTCCATGTTTCTGCACCATACAGGAATATTGATAAGATGTAACATTTTGCTATTCTTAGTTTTAGCCCTTTTTTATGTTAGTATATTCTTCATGACATTAAAATTACTTTTTGCCATTCCTATTCTTTTGTTTATTTCAATTTTACATCTTCCATTACTGGTTATAGTATGTCCAAGGTAGTTATAGTTCTGAACTGTCTCCATGTCTATTCCTTCAACTTTGATATCCACTTGTACGTTTTGAGTATTTTCTTTGTTTATGATCATAGTTTTAGTCTTTTTGATATTCGTATCTAATCCATATATTTTGCTTGTATACGGTATAAGAATAACATAGGCAATGGAGGAAGGATAGAAGAAGAAGAGGAAGAAGAAGGAAATTTTCTAGCCATTATTGGGAGGTGTTTGGATAGAAAATAGTAAGAGAGTGATAAGAGACTTATAATTCAGACAGATGCCAGATCGAGGATGTTGCAAATGGAAATTGTCTAGCTGTTATTGTAAGTCTGGATAAAAACATGACTTGATCCATCAACAAGTCCAGGAATTAGGTTGACAAGCAAAATCAGGGCAGGTTAAGTTGTTGACCAGGAGGGGGTTACTCGTAAGAGTCATGGCTGCTGTTTAGGAACAAGTTAGTAAGGTCAAATTAGGTGTCATGTTGGCGTTTTGTTTTAGCATTCTGTAAACAAAGGTCAGACACAGGTTAATATCGCGACAAATTATTGGTCGCTAGTTCGTCGCGGACGGACAGCGCGACGACTATGCAAATAAATTAGGTAAATGAGACTTGGGTATTTAACCCTCTGCATACAAAGAATCGAGGAAGCCGCGATAGCTCAGTGGTTAGTGAACTGGACTACAAAGGACAAGGGGTAGAGTTTGATCCCAACCGATGGCTTCTGGGTTCACCCAGCCTTAAACGGGTACCGGATTTTTTTCCTGGGAAAGTAAAGCGGCACTGGCGTAATACCGACCACATTACCCCAAAAATCATGTGCTGGAAGTTTGTAAAATGTATGATCACTAACACCATATTCTCTATGGTATCAGGGGGTACTTTACTTTTTTTATGTACAAAGAATCGACAGTTAGTTTTTGAAGATTGAAAAGTTAGAGTAGAACCTAAGAGTTACCGTAGAAATGTAGACCGGAATCAGAATGTAAACTAGACAAGATCAGTAGAAAGTTAAATTAGATTGCTAGATGGAGTAGTAGAATCATCAGTTAGTTGAGAAGTAGATAGAACCAGAAAAGAACACGTGAATTAGAACATATGGTGAACAAGTCCAATGCAGATGAACTATCTATCTATTGACCTTTCGAGTCGTAGCCGGCCCATAGAACATAGACTCAGATACTCTTTCTCTTATCTAAATTTTTATTCTAGCAGTTTTCAATTCTTCTAAAAATATATTTTATCAAATCTCGTCATTTGTCTCTGTTCTGTGCAAGCAGCTCTATCTCATTGAGGGAGCCGATTACTGCGGCTCTTGCTTCTCTCATCAATGTTCTTCTCAGTGTCTCTCAGGGGCGGCCTCTTTTCCTCTTACCTCTTGTTTCCCACATGAGGGCTTGCTTTGCTATTCGGTTATTATCTCTCCTCATCACATGTCCAACATATGACCATCGTCTTTTCTTTATTACTGAAGATATTAGGGGTTGATTGGCGATTTATCTAATTTCCTCGTTTGTTTTGAATTCGTTCCATGTTATACCAACTATTTTCCTTAGACATTTATTTCAAATGCGTTCAACTTTGTTTCTATATCGCTTGTTGTTTTCCAGCTCTCTCATGCATACGTAAGGGTTGATAGTACATTTGAACATTGCAGATGAACTAGAGGTAGCAATAACATAAGGTAGTCGTGAAGTGTTTACTAACAATACATTCAGAAGTTGTGCTCCAAACAAGGAGTAAATAGATTAATAGAAGTGTATCGCAAGACATGAAAAGAGAACTACTAAACACAATTAGAACAAGACAAATGAAATTTTTGGGCCATGTTAAAAGACACAACTGCCTAATAAAAGTAATATTGGAAGGGAAAATACGATGTAAAAGAGGCATAGGCAGACCAAGACTAACATGGACGAGTAACATCAAAAATGGACAAGTCAACCTATGACAGTCTCCACCATCGAAGCAAGAGACAGAGTGGAGTGGCGCTCCATGGTAGCCAACCTTCGATGCGGAGACGGCATTCAATGAATGAAAAATGAAACGCAAGACTGATCGTGAAAAAGTTAGGATTGTATAACTCAGTCTGGGGCAATGCGGAGGTAAATGGTCTCATCTGCGATAACACCGATGAGAAAGATGCAGTCATCTATACAGACGGATCTGTAAGACGACACCAAAGGAGTGCATGGGCATTTACAGCACGCTCGGCAGGCAGAATAGCCAAGGAAGACAGTGGTGCATACGTTATGACCACGAGTAGCATGACAATAGAGGTGATGACAGTGACCAGGGCATTCATCTGGTTAGTGCCACAAGACTACACCCACGCCTGTGTACTGAGTGATTCGATGAGCATGATAAGAAAAGTGGAGGCGGGCTCTGTACGCATGCAATGGTTAGAGGTTTTGCAGAAGTAAAAAATACGACAGGTAACATTTGTCTACATCCCAGGACATGCGGGAGTACGGGGAAATGAAAGAGCGGACAGTTTGGCTAGCGGCACTATTGTTGAGGACGGTCAACCAATGGATCCCGGCGGATATCATCAATGCCCTCCAAAATGTGGTATGAGCACAGGTCTTCGACAACCATGAGTCCACGTCACACCTTCGGATGAAAGAGATGGGAGTTAAGATGGGCACAGCCAGAAACGAGAAACTTAGTGGGCCTGTAAGAAGACTTATCAACCAACACAGAACTAGAGTCGTCAGTCGCTGGACACTGAGGGACTTGGTGAGGAGGGGATCTGAGCACCTATGTACATGTCTGAAGTGAAATGATGATGATCCGCAAATAACTCAATAAATACCGGCGATAGCCTCATGAAATGTGTCCAAAAGAAAGAACAGTAATTATAACTTCAAATAAAAGTAAAGTAAAGTGTCCCCGTCACGCCAAGTGGCGTATAGGGAAATATGGTGTTAGTGACCATACATTTTACAGACCTTCAGCACATGATTTTTGGGGTAATGTGGTTGGTATTTCGCCCGTGCCGCTTTACTTTCCCAGAAAAAAATCAGGTACCCATTTACGTCCACTTAACGTCCTTTTAAGGACGGATGACGAAGAGGAATTCTACTGTCTACAAATACTATAGAATACTTAGTCATCGGGCGAACGCAAGCAAGCAAGCAAGGCTGGGTGAACAGGAAGCCGTCGGTTGGGATTGAGCCCTACCTTTTGTCCTTTGCAGTCCAGTTCACTTACCACTGAGCTATCGCGGCTCCCCGAAGACGGATGAGCCGGGCTAAAAGTCGCAGATATCGTGGCTATGTCGTAAACTAGCGACACAACGCAACCACGCCAATTTAACTAGTGAACACTAAGATGAAGAGTAAATTAATAACACAACTAAAATATCAGTGTTAAGCGACCATGTCCAGCACTCAACATGAACAGTTAGTCTAGAACAGCAAGAAAAATGAAGTCGCGTCCTAGACTGCTCCAGAAATGCGTTCATCTCGGTGTTGTCTTCTGTCAAACCAAGTTGGCAGGAAAAATGGAAAACAACACTCAAAGATACGTGACGTGTTTCTCAATGCAGGACTAAAGTGAGATAACTCTGGTGTTGTGACTTGGGGTCACAACATGGGGTCTCTGGGAACCTCAAAAACATTGACATCGATTTATACAAGTAGAACCGGCTATGATTATGGAAGGCCCCGGTATCACTGCATACGAATTAAAATCCATAATTGCTCAACCGCCCGTGCCAGTGGAATCATCCGAATTACTAGCTCATCTCCCAAACAAAGAAAGGTAACTGTAGTCCCCATCATAACAGTCTCAGCACACGCCAAAAGACATCAGGCGAAACCGCGCAGAAAGTGAACACAGCCAACCGTTCCCTGTCTTACGGTATCATCATTCATCGTAAACAATTGGAATACCGAAACATGATCAAAACGGATGAGACACACAGCTCACGGTGTGCACAGAGCACTTAACTCAGTAGCTCCTGCAACAAGCCGGACTTGGAATATGAGGAAACTGCAACAAGGAACACTTTTCATACATAGCCTTCGATTGTTCTCGCCGCCTATCTTCTTCTAGATCTTTCTCTCTCTTTCGTTCACCTGGAACCATCCCCTCCACAAATATATTCTGTAGACCATTATATCGTTTTACATAACCAACATTGTTATTTTCTTTATTTTTATGTTTTGGATAAACCAATTTTCTGGAATGATAATTTTTGACAAAATTTACAAATTTATTCTTTTCACTGTCTGTAGTTTTCTCATTTTTCCTTGTAACACTTGCATTCAAAGGAATTGTGTGCTTTATGTCAATTTACTTTATCCGTCGATTGTCCCTGTTTCACAGAGGCTTATTTCTTTTTCTTCTTCACTTTTTCTTATTTTTCATTTCTTCTTATCTTCCCTTCTTCTTTTTCTTCCCTTCTTCTTCTTCCCTTCTTCTTCTTTCTTCCCTTCTTCTTTTTCTTTCCTTCTTCTTCCTTTCTTCTTTTTCTTCCCTTCTTCTTCTTCAATTCTTCTTTTTCTTCCCATCCACCTCTTCCCTTCTTTTTCTTCCCTTCTTCTTTTTCTTCCCTTCTTATTTCTTCCCTTCTTCTTTTTCTTCCCTTCTTCTTTTTCTTCCCTTCTTCTTCTTCACTTCTTCTTTTTCTTCACATTCACTTATTCCCTTCTTCTTTTTCTTCCCTTCTTCTTTTTCTTCACATCCACTTCTTCCCTTCTTTTTCTTCCCTTCTTCTTTTTCTTCACATCCACTTCTTCCCTTCTTTTTCTTCCCTTCTTCTTTTTCTTCACATCCACTTCTTCCCTTCTTTTTCTTCCCTTCTTCTTTTTCTTCACATCCACTTCTTCCCTTCTTTTTCTTCCCTTCTTCTTTTTCTTCACATCCACTTCTTCCTTTCTTCTTTTTCTTCCCTTCTTCTTTTTCTTCCCTACTTCTTCTTCTTCACTTCTTTTTCTTCACATCCATTTCTTCCCTTCTTTTTCTTCCTTTCTTCTTTTTCTTCCCTTCTTCTTTATCTTCCCTTCTTCTTTTTTTCTTCACATCCACTTCTTCCCTTCTTCTTTTTCTTCACATCCACTTCTTCCTTTCTTCTTTTTCTTCCCTTCTTCTTTTTCTTCACATCCACTTCTTCCTTTCTTCTTTTCTTTCCTTCTTCTTCCTTTCTTCTTTTTCTTCCCTTCTTCTTTTTCTTCCCTACTTCTTCTTCTTCACTTCTTTTTCTTCACATCCACTTATTCCCTTCTTTTTCTTCCCTTCTTCTTCTTCTTCCCTTCTTTTTCTTCCCTTCTTCTTTTTCTTCCCTTCTTCTTTTTCTTCCCTTCTTCTTTTTCTTCCCTTCTTCTTTTTCTTCCCATCTTTTTCTTCACATCCACTTCTTCCCTTCTTCTTTTTCTTCACATCCTCTTCTTCCCTTCTTCTTTTTCTTCACATCCTCTTCTTCCCTTCTTTTTCTTCCCTTCTTCTTTTTCTTCACATCCACTTCTTCCCTTCTTTTTCTTCCCTTCTTCTTTTTCTTCACATCCACTTCTTCCCTTCTTCTTTTTCTTCACATCCACTTATTCCCTTCTTCTTTTTCTTCACATCCACTTATTCCCTTCTTCTTTTTCTTCACATCCACTTATTCCCTTCTTCTTTTTCTTCACATCCTCTTCTTCCCTTCTTCTTTTTCTTCCCTTCTTCTTTTTCTTCACATCCACTTCTTCCCTTCTTCTTTTTCTTCTCATCCACTTCTTCCCTTCTTCTTTTGCTTTCCTTCTTCTTCACTTCCTCTTTTTCTCCCATTCTTCTTCACTTCTTCTGCTTCATTTCTTCCTCATCCTCTTCTTCTTCTACTTTTCAGCTCCATGTGGAGCATAGGTCTTCAACAAACACTTTCCAAGCCGTTCTGTTTCTTGCCATTCTTTTACGATCATTCCATGTCTTCCCCATCATCTTCATCTCTGCTTCCATCTGCCTTCTCCAAGAATATTTTGGTCTTCCTCTTTATCTTTGTCCTTGGGGATTCCAAAAAAGGACCATGTAGTGTAATACTCTCAGTTGTCTAACGTAGTGTGTGTCCTATCCAGCGCCATCATCTTCGCTGTATCTCTTTATCCACTGGTCTATCTCATCACGTTACCCGTCATTAGGACACCGACTACCAATGAAGAAGAATAATGAGATTGCCAGTAATCAGATACCGTCTTCTAAATGTGAAATCAATTGGCAGACACCTTTAACGGGAGAGGTCAATGACTGTTTATGTTCCCTCTTCATTAATGATTTACTTCTCTTTTACTGCCGGCTTGTCGACGCTGAAGAAGCATATCAGCTGTCTCTGAACTTGACCAAGTTTTGGATGTGCTTGCTTATTCCACTCAACAAACCTTAAACATCTTTCCAAATTTCTGCTTCTTCTATTCCTTCCACGATTTTTTCTTCTACTTTCTCTTCTTCTTCGTCTTCTTTATTCTCTTTTTCAACTTCTTCCCTTTCGCCCTCTTCTTCTTCTTCTTCTTCTGTTTCCTCAAACCTCTTCTTCTTCTTCTGTTTCCTCTACCTCTTCTTCTTCCCTTTTGTCCTCCTCTTCTACTTCTTCTGTTTCCTCTACCTCTTCTTCTTCCCTTTCGTCATCCTCTTCTACTTCTGTTTCCTCTACCTCTTCTTCTTCCCTTTCGTCATCCTCTTCTACTTCTTCTGTTTCCTCTACCTCTTCTTCTTCCCTTTCGTCATCTTCTTCTACTTCTGTTTCCTCTACCTCTTCTTCTTCCCTTTCGTCATCCTCTTCTACTTCTGTTTCCTCTACCTCTTCTACTTCTGTTTCCTCTACCTCTTCTACTTCTGTTTCCTCTACCTCTTCTACTTCTTCTGTTTCCTCTACCTCTTCTTCTTCCCTTTTGTCCTCCTCTTCTACTTCTTCTGTTTCCTCTACCCCTTCTTCTTCCCTTTCGTCCTCCTCTTCTACTTCTTCTGTTTCCTCTACCTCTTCTTCTTCCCTTTTGTCCTCCTCTTCTACTTCTTCTGTTTCCTCTACCTCTTCTTCTTCCCTTTCGTCCTCCTCTTCTACTTCTTCTGTTTCCTCTACCTCTTCTTCTTCCCTTTTGTCCTCCTCTTCTACTTCTTCTGTTTCCTCTACCCCTTCTTCTTCTCTTTCGTCCTCCTCTTCTACTTCTTCTGTTTCCTCTACCTCTTCTTCTTCCCTTTCGTCCTCCACTTCTACTTCTTCTGTTTCCTCTACCTCTTCTTCTTCCCATTCGCTCCTCCTCTTCTACTTCTTCTGTTTCCTCTACCTCTTCTTCTTCCCATTCGCTCCTCCTCTTCTACTTCTTCTGTTTTCTCTACCACTTCTTCTTCCCTTTCGTCCTCCTCTTCTACTTCTTCTGTTTCCTCTACCCCTTCTTCTTCTCTTTTCGTCCTCCTCTTCTACTTCTTCTGTTTCCTCTACCTCTTCTTCTTCCCTTTCGTCCTCCTCTTTACTTCTTCTGTTTCCTCTACCTCTTCTTCTTCCCATTCGCTCCTCCTCTTCTACTTCTTCTGTTTCCTCTACCTATTCTTCTTCCCATTCGCTCCTCCTCTTCTACTTCTTCTGTTTTCTCTACCTCTTCTTCTTCCCTTTCGTCCTCCTCTTCTACTTCTTCTGTTTCCTCTACCTCTTCTTCTTCCCTTTCGTCATCCTCTTCTACTTCTTCTGTTTCCTCTACCTCTTCTTCTTCCCATTCGCTCCTCCTCTTCTACTTCTTCTGTTTCCTCTTCCTCTTCTTCTTCCCTTTTGTCCTCCTCTTCTACTTCTTCTGTTTCCTCTACCTCTTCTTCTTCCCTTTTGTCCTCCTCTTCTACTTCTTCTGTTTCCTCTACCTCTTCTTCTTCCCATTCGCTCCTCCCCTTCTACTTCTTCTGTTTCCTCTACCTCTTCTTCTTCCCTTTCGCTCCTCCTCTTCTACTTCTTCTGTTTCCTCTACCTCTTCTTCTTCCTTTTGTTCTCCTCTTCTACTTCTTCTGTTTCCTCTACCTTTTCTTCTTCCCTTTCGTTTCTCCTCTTCTACTTCTTCTGTTTCCTCTACCTCTTCTTCTTCCCTTTCGTCCTCCTCTTCTACTTCTTCTGTTTCCTCTACCTCTTCATCTTCCCTTTTGTCCTCCTCTTCTACTTCTTCTGTTTCCTCTACCTCTTCTTCTTCCCTTTTGTCCTCCTCTTCTACTTCTTCTGCTTCCTCTACCTCTTCTTCTTCCCTTTCGTCCTCCTCTTCTACTTCTTCTGTTTCCTCTACCTCTTCTTCTTCCCTTTCGTCCTCCTCTTCTACTTCTTCTGTTTTCTCTACCACTTCTTCTTCCCTTTCGTCCTCCTCCTCTACTTCTTCTGTTTCCTCTACCCCTTCTTCTTCTCTTTCGTCCTCCTCTTCTACTTCTTCTGTTTCCTCTACCTCTTCTTCTTCCCTTTCGTCCTCCTCTTCTACTTCTTCTGTTTCCTCTACCTCTTCTTCTTCCCATTCGCTCCTCCTCTTCTACTTCTTCTGTTTCCTCTACCTCTTCTTCTTCCCATTCGCTCCTCCTCTTCTACTTCTTCTGTTTCTCTACCTCTTCTTCTTCCCTTCGTCCTCCTCTTCTACTTCTTCTGTTTCCTCTACCCCTTCTTCTTCTCTTTCGTCCTCCTCTTCTACTTCTTCTGTTTCCTCTACCTCTTCTTCTTCCCTTTTGTCCTCCTCTTCTACTTCTTCTGTTTCCTCTACCTCTTCTTCTTCCCATTCGCTCCTCCTCTTCTACTTCTTCTGTTTCCTCTACCTCTTCTTCTTCCCATTCGCTCCTCCTCTTCTACTTCTTCTGTTTTCTCTACCTCTTCTTCTTCCCTTTTGTCCTCCTCTTCTACTTCTTCTGTTTCCTCTACCTCTTCTTCTTCCCTTTCGTCCTCCTCTTCTACTTCTCCTGTTTCCTCTACCTCTTCTTCTTCCCTTCGCTCCTCCTCTTCTACTTCTTCTGTTTCCTCTACCTCTTCTTCTTCGCATTCGCTCCTCCTCTTCTACTTTTTCTGTTTCCTCTATCTCTTCTTCTTCCCTTCGTCGTTCTCTTCTTCTTCTGTTTCCTATACCTCTTCTTCTTCCCTTTCGTCATCCTCTTCTACTTCTGTTTCCTCTACCTCTTCTTCTTCCCTTTCGTCATCCTCTTCTACTTCTGTTTCCTCTACCTCTTCTTCTTCCCTTTCGTCATCCTCTTCTACTTCTTCTGTTTCCTCTACCTCTTCTTCTTCCCCTTCGTCATCCTCTTCTACTTCTGTTTCCTCTACTTCTTTAACTTCTGTTTCCTCTACCTCTTCTTCTTCCCTTTCGTCATCCTCTTCTACTTCTGTTTCCTCTACCTCTTCTTCTTCCCTTTCGTCCTCCTCTTCTACTTCTTCTGTTTCCTCTACCTCTTCTTCTTCCCTTTCGTCATCTTCTTCTACTTCTGTTTCCTCTACATCTTCTTCTTCCTTTCGTCATCCTCTTCTACTTCGGTTTCCTCTACCTCTTCTACTTCTGTTTCCTCTACCTCTTCTACTTCTGTTTCCTCTACCTCTTCTACTTCTTCTGTTTCCTCTACCTCTTCTTCTTCCCTTTTGTCCTCCTCTTCTACTTCTTCTGTTTCCTCTACCCTTCTTCTTCCCTTTCGTCCTCCTCTTCTACTTCTTCTGTTTCCTCTACCTCTTCTTCTTCCCTTTTGTCCTCCTCTTCTACTTCTTCTGTTTCCTCTACCTCTTCTTCTTCCCTTTCGTCCTCCTCTTCTAATTCTTCTGTTTCCTCTACCTCTTCTTCTTCCCTTTTGTTCTCCTCTTCTACTTCTTCTGTTTTCTCTACCTTTTCTTCTTCCCTTTTGTCCTCCTCTTCTACTTCTTCTGTTTCCTCTACCTCTTCTTCTTCCCATTCGCTCCTCCTCTTCTACTTCTTCTGTTTCCTCTACCTCTTCTTCTTCCCTTTTGTCCTCCTCTTCTACTTCTTCTGTTTCCTCTACCTTTTCTTCTTCCCTTTCGTTCTCCTCTTCTACTTCTTCTGTTTCCTCTACCTCTTCTTCTTCCCTTTCGTCCTCCTCTTCTACTTCTTCTGTTTCCTCTACCTCTTCTTCTTCCCTTTTGTCCTCCTTTTCTACTTCTTCTGTTTCCTCTACCTCTTCTTCTTCCCTTTTGTCCTCCTCTTCTACTTCTTCTGTTTCCTCTACCTCTTCTTCTTCCCTTTCGTCCTCCTCTTCTACTTCTTCTGTTTCCTCTACCTCTTCTTCTTCCTTTTGTCCTCCTCTTCTACTTCTTCTGTTTTCTCTACCTCTTCTTCTTCCCTTTCGTCCTCCTCTTCTACTTCTTCTGTTTCCTCTACCCCTTCTTCTTCTCTTTCGTCCTCCTCTTCTACTTCTTCTGTTTCCTCTACCTTTCTTCTTCCCTTTCGTCCTCCACTTCTACTTCTTCTGTTTCCTCTACCTCTTCTTCTTCCCATTCGCTCCTCCTCTTCTACTTCTTCTGTTTCCTCTACCTCTTCTTCTTCCCATTCGCTCCTCCTCTTCTACTTCTTCTGTTTTCTCTACCACTTCTTCTTCCCTTTCGTCCTCCTCTTCTACTTCTTCTGTTTCCTCTACCCCTTCTTCTTCTCTTTCGTCCTCCTCTTCTACTTCTTCTGTTTCCTCTACCTCTTCTTCTTCCCTTTCGTCCTCCTCTTTTACTTCTTCTGTTTCCTCTACCTCTTCTTCTTCCCATTCGCTCCTCCTCTTCTACTTCTTCTGTTTCCTCTACCTCTTCTTCTTCCCATTCGCTCCTCCTCTTCTACTTCTTCTGTTTTCTCTACCTCTTCTTCTTCCCTTTCGTCCTCCTCTTCTACTTCTTCTGTTTCCTCTACTCTTCTTCTTCCCTTTCGTCCTCCTCATCTACTTCTTCTGTTTCCTCTACCTCTTCTTCTTCCCATTCGCTCCTCCTCTTCTACTTCTTCTGTTTCCTCTACCTCTTCTTCTTCCCTTTTGTCCTCCTCTTCTACTTCTTCTGTTTCCTCTACCTCTTCTTCTTCCCTTTTGTCCTCCTCTTCTACTTCTTCTGTTTCCTCTACCTCTTCTTCTTCCCATTCGCTCCTCCCCTTCTACTTCTTCTGTTTCCTCTACCTCTTCTTCTTCCCATTCGCTCCTCCTCTTCTACTTCTTCTGTTTCCTCTACCTCTTCTTCTTCCCTTTTGTCCTCCTCTTCTACTTCTTCTGTTTCCTCTACCTTTTCTTCTTCCCTTTCGTTCTCCCTCTTCTACTTCTTCTGTTTCCTCTACCTCTTCTTCTTCCCTTTCGTCCTCCTCTTCTACTTCTTCTGTTTCCTCTACCTCTTCTTCTTCCCTTTTGTCCTCCTCTTCTACTTCTTCTGTTTCCTCTACCTCTTCTTCTTCCCATTCGCTCCTCCTCTTCTACTTTTTCTGTTTCCTCTATCTCTTCTTCTTCCCTTCGTCGTTCTCTTCTTCTTCTGTTTCCTATACCTCTTCTTCTTCCCTTTCGTCATCCTCTTCTACTTCTGTTTCCTCTACCTCTTCTTCTTCCCTTTCGTCATCCTCTTCTACTTCTGTTTCCTCTACCTCTTCTTCTTCCCTTTCGTCATCCTCTTCTACTTCTTCTGTTTCCTCTACCTCTTCTTCTTCCCCTTCGTCATCCTCTTCTACTTCTGTTTCCTCTACTTCTTCTTCTGTTTTCCTCTACCTCTTCTTCTCCCTTTCGTCATCCTCTTCTACTTCTGTTTCCTCTACCTCTTCTTCTTCCCTTCGTCATCCTCTTCTACTTCTTCTGTTTCCTCTACCTCTTCTTCTTCCCTTTCGTCATCTTCTTCTACTTCTGTTTCCTCTACCTCTTCTTCTTCCCTTTCGTCATCCTCTTCTACTTCTGTTTCCTCTACCTCTTCTACTTCTCTTTCCTCTACCTCTTCTACTTCTGTTTCCTCTACCTCTTCTACTTCTTCTGTTTCCTCTACCTCTTCTTCTTCCCTTTTGTCCTCCTCTTCTACTTCTTCTGTTTCCTCTACCCCTTCTTCTTCTCTTTCGTCCTCCTCTTCTACTTCTTCTGTTTCCTCTACCTCTTCTTCTTCCCTTTCGTCCTCCTCTTCTACTTCTTCTGTTTCGTCTACCTCTTCTTCTTCCTTTCGTCCTCCATTTCTACTTCTTCTGTTTCCTCTACCTCTTCTTCTTCCCTTTCGTCCTCCTCTTCTACTTCTTCTGTTTCCTCTACCTCTTCTTCTTCCCTTTGTCCTCCTCTTCTACTTCTTCTGTTTCCTCTAACTTTTCTTCTTCCTTTTGTCCTCCTCTTCTACTTCTTCTGTTTCCTCTACCTCTTCTTCTTCCCTTTTGTTCTCCTCTTCTACTTCTTCTGTTTCCTCTACCTTTTCTTCTTCCCTTTTGTCCTCCTCTTCTACTTCTTCTGTTTCCTCTACCTCTTCTTCTTCCCTTTTGTCCTCCTCTTCTACTTCTTCTGTTTCCTCTACCTCTTCTTCTTCCCTTTCGTCCTCCTCTTCTACTTCTTCTGTTTCCTCTACCACTTCTTCTTCCCTTTTGTCCTCCTCTTCTACTTCTTCTGTTTTCTCTACCTCTTCTTCTTCCCTTTCGTCCTCCTCTTCTACTTCTTCTGTTTCCTCTACCCCTTCTTCTTCTCTTTCGTCCTCCTCTTCTACTTCTTCTGTTTCCTCTACCTCTTCTTCTTCCCTTTCGTCCTCCTCTTCTACTTCTTCTGTTTCCTCTACCTCTTCTTCTTCCCATTCGCTCCTCCTCTTCTACTTCTTCTGTTTCCTCTACCTCTTCTTCTTCCCATTCGCTCCTCCTCTTCTACTTCTTTCTGTTTTCCTCTACCTCTTCTTCTTCCCTTTCGTCCTCCTCTTCTACTTCTTCTGTTTCCTCTACCCTTCTTCTTCTCTTTCGTCCTCCTCTTCTACTTCTTCTGTTTCCTCTACCTCTTCTTCTTCCCTTTTGTCCTCCTCTTCTACTTCTTCTGTTTCCTCTACCTCTTCTTCTTCCCATTCGCTCCTCCTCTTCTACTTCTTCTGTTTCCTCTACCTCTTCTTCTTCCCATTCGCTCCTCCTCTTCTACTTCTTCTGTTTTCTCTACCTCTTCTTCTTCCCTTTCGTCCTCCTCTTCTACTTCTTCTGTTTCCTCTACCTCTTCTTCTTCCCTTTCGTCCTCCTCTTCTACTTTTTCTGTTTCCTCTACCTCTTCTTCTTCCCATTCGCTCCTCCTCTTCTACTTCTTCTGTTTCCTCTACCTCTTTCTTCTTCCCATTCGCTCCTCCTCTTCTACTTTTTCTGTTTCCTCTATTCTTCTTCTTCTTCGTCGTTCTCTTCTTCTTCTGTTTCCTATACCTCTTCTTCTTCCCTTTCGTCCTCCTCTTCTACTTCTGTTTCCTCTACCTCTTCTTCTTCCCTTTCGTCCTCCTCTTCTACTTCTGTTTCCTCTACCTCTTCTTCTTCCCTTTCGTCATCCTCTTCTACTTCTTCTGTTTCCTCTACCTCTTCTTCTTCCCCTTCGTCATCCTCTTCTACTTCTGTTTCTCTACTTCTTTAACTTCTGTTTCTCTACTCTTCTTCTTCCCTTTCGTCATCCTCTTTCTACTTCTGTTTTCCTCTACCTCTTCTTCTTCCCTTTCGTCATCCTCTTCTACTTCTTCTGTTCTGTTTCCTCTACCTCTTCTTCTTCCCTTTCGTCATCCTCTTCTACTTCTGTTTCCTCTACCTCTTCTTCTTCCCTTCGTCATTCCTCTTCTACTTCTGTTCCTCTACCTCTTCTACTTCTGTTTCCTCTACCTCTTCTACTTCTGTTTCCTCTACCTCTTCTTCTTCTTCTGTTTCCTCTACTCTTCTTCTTCCCTTTTTCTCCTCTTCTCTCTACTTCTTCTGTTTCCTCTACCTCTTCTTCTTCCTTTTGTCCTCCTCTTCTACTTCTGTGTTTCCTCTACTCTTCTTCTTCCTTTTGTCCTCCTCTCTCTTCTACTTCTTCTGTTTCCTCTACCTCTTCTTCTTCCCTTTGTCCTCCTCTTCTACTTCTTCTGTTTCCTCTACCTCTTCTTCTTTTCTTCTTCTTCTTTCCCTTTTTGTTTCTCTCCTCTTCTATTCCTCTCTTTCTTCTGTTTCCTACTCTTCCTGTTTCCTCTTACTCTTCCTTTTGTCTCCTCTCTCTTCTTCTACTCTCTTCTTTTTTTCTGTATCCTCTACTCTTCTCTACTTCTTCTTTCCCTTTCTGTTCCTCTTCTTCTTTCCCTTTTCCCTTCCTTCTACTTCCTCTCTTCTCTCCTTCCTTTCTGTTTCCTCTTTTGTCCTCTCTTCTACCTTCTTCTTCCTCTTTTCTTCCTCCTTTTTCCTCCCTCTTTCTCCTTCTTCTTTGTTCCTCTACTCTCTTTTCCTTGTTCCTCTTCCTGTTCTCCTCTCCTCTTCTTCTGTCCTCTACTTTTTCCTCTTTCTCTTCTACTCTTTCTACTCTTCCTTTCTTTCTTCTGTTTCCTCTACTCCTTTTCTTACTTCTTCTCCCCTACCTCTTCTTCGTCCTTCCTACCTCTTCTATTCTTCTTCTCCTGTTTCCTCTACCTTCTTCTTCTTTTCCTCTTTGTCCCCTCCTCTTCTACTTCTCTTCTTCTGTTTCCTCTACCTCTTCTTCTTCCCTTTCGTCCTCCTCTTCTACTTCTTCTGTTTCCTCTACCTCTTCTTCTTCCCTTTTGTCCTCCTCTTCTTGTTCTGTTTCCTCTACCTCTTCTTCTTCCCTTTTGTCCTCCTCTTCTACTTCTTGTGTTTCCTCTACCTCTTCTTCTTCCCTTTCGTTCTCCTCTTCTACTTCTTCTGTTTCCTCTACCTCTTCTTCTTCCCTTTTGTCCTCCTCTTCTACTTCTTCTGTTTCCTCTACCTCTTCTTCTTCCCTTTTGTCCTCCTCTTCTACTTCTTCTGTTTCCTCTACCTCTTCTGTTTTTAAATACATACCGATGTTTTTTTTCTATTTTTTATTTTCTTTCTTTCTCTTCACTTTGAAAATAAAATCATCAACGTGTGCCGTCTCCGCATATTAGGTTGGCTACCATGGATCGCCATTCATTGAATGCCGTCTCCGCATCGAAGGTTAGCTACCATGGAGCGCCATTCCACTCTGTCTCTTGCTTTGATGGTGGAAATTGTCATAGGTTGACTTGACCAGCTTTTGATGTTACTCGTCCATGTTATTCTTGGTCTGCCTCTGCCAGTTTTACCTTGTATTTTCCATTCCAATATTACTTTTACTAGGCTGTTGTGTCTTGTAACAAAGTAAAGTAAAGTACCCCCGTCACGCCAAATGGCGTATAGGGAATATGGTGTTAGTGACCATACATTTTACAGACCTTCAGCACATGATTTTGGGGTAATGTGGTCGGTATTACGCCCGTGCCGCTTTACTTTCACAGAAAAAAAAATCCAGTACCCATTTAAAGCTGGGTGAACCCGGAAGCTGTCGGTTGAGATCGAACCCTACCTCCGGTCCTTGTCTTTTAACGTCCCAAAAATTTCATTTGTCTTGTTCTAATTGTGTTTAGAAGTTCTCTTTTCATTTTAATTGTTTTAAATTTCATCGTTTGTTTTCTTTTCTTTCCATCCAATTCTACATATTCTCAATAAAATAGAAAATCAAAAGAAGAATTTATCTTTTATCTACATGGAAAGTTACAATCTCAGTAAATGAACTAAAGTATCAGCTACAAACTGCTGTGCACATGGAAGATTCTCTGTTTGTGAATAAATGCCATTGAGTAGCAAGTCACGTGTCACCAAACACGAGTGTTGTCTCAAGTATGGACAGAAGGTTCCGGTCGGCGCGTACCGAGGGAGACACGATCTGTGCCTGGGGACTAGTGGTAGTTGGGCGATCGGTGCCGTTTTAGTGAGGAAATTGTGGCGGAGATTGGGAATGTGCAATTATTTCTTTCTCTCTCTCTCTCTCTCTCTCTCTCTCTCTCCCTCCCCCTTCCTTCCTTCCTTCCTTCCTTCCTTCCTTTCTCTCTCTTTCTCTCTCTCTCTCTCCCTTTTAGAATTTTAGCGAACAATTCTAAGAGGAAAGAATAAAAACACATTACCAAACAGAAAAGTAAGAGTCGTAAAATTATGACCTTTACAACAAAAACGTAACAAAACATAAAAAAAGAAAGAAATTGGAAAAAAAATGAGATAAGCACATATATCAAACATATAAAAACAATATTAATTACTCTGCGTGGCACGAGTATAACTGTTTTTCTACTAGTCTAAGTGCTCAATACTATTAAATGTTTATCTTAGATGAAACGAAGAAATGCACATGATGATGATGATCGAATGCTAATTACACCTGTCAGATACAAGTACAATTATGAAGGATCAAAGAGGTTTGTCGGCAACAAATACCTGGACAATTGAAATACAGAACACCAGGACTAAAAGATAAATGATGCCTGCGACCATCTCAACAGAAAAGAAAATGTTTACATTTTTAAACTCCGAGCAGGTCACAACAGATTGAAGTACTACCTTTTCAAAACATGAAGGATTGTAATCTCTGATCAACGTGACTGTGGCACAGGCAAAATGACTGCTGGGCATTGTTACAATATTATCCAACATATGAAGAACATGCCTGCATACTGAGTGATTCGATGCGCATGATAAAAAATGTGGAGGCGGGCTCTGTACGCATGCAATGGGTTGAGTTATTGCAAAAGTCAAAAATACGTAAGATCAACTTTGTCTATGTCCCTGGACATGCGGGAGTACGAGGAAATGAAAGAGCGGACAGGATGGCTAGCTGCGCTATCGTTGAGGACGGTCAACCTATGGATCGGGCGGACATCATCAATGCCCTCCGAGATCTGGGAAGAGCACAGAAATTCGACAACCACAGACCCACGTCACTTCTTCGGATGAAAGAGATGGGAGTTAAGATGGGCACAGCCAGAAATGAGAAACTTAGTGGCCGTGTAAGAAGACTTACCAACCAACACAGAACTGGAGTCGTCAGTCGCTGGACACTGCGGGACTTGCTGAGAAGGAGATCTGAGCACCGACGGACATGTTCGGAGTGCAATGATGATGACCCGCTAATATTTGGTTATATGGAAGGCCTGGGTATCACTGCAAACGAATTAAAATCCATAATTGCTCAACCGCCCGTGCCAGCGTAATCATCGATTTAATATCTCACAAGGCGAAACCGCGCAGAAAGTGAACACAGCCAACTGTTCCCTGTCTTACGATATCATCATTGATTGTAAACGATGACCTGCTAAGAACTCAATAACTCAATAACTCAACGAAGAACAGAGAAGGCACAAGTGGCTATCCCTCGGTACGATACCGGGACAAGCTGTACAGACGAGGCAGAGACAGACCAAGACTAAAGTGGGCTAATAACATCAAAGGTGGACAGGTGAACCTATGACAACGCGTACCATCAAAACAAAACAAAGATGTGCTCCATGGTAGCAAACCTACGATGAGGAGACGGCACACAATGAATGAATGACGTCCTACAATTTGAGAGGGAAATCCCACAATTATCCAAAGTTTGCGCCATCTTCAGCTATGCGAACTACAGATGGTTGACGGCTGTATCACCCACAACCACCCAGCTCACGGAGCTGAAAACGTCACAAACTTTGGTTGATTCCCTTCAGCTGACGGGCCGTATTAACTGGCTCAAAACAAAGAAATGCTTCAACAAGCGAAGCTGCAGTAAAGCCTAATTGTAAGGAGACAAACAAATATCTAGAACAAAAATAAAATAAATGGTATGGTTAAAGCTTTACGTACTAAGTGGACGACACAAATCAGAACAACGTTTCGGCTCAACATACCTTCAGCAGGAACACACACACACACACACACTCAGATATTTATTTTAAAATTTTAAAATTATAAAATTATAAATAATAAAGACATTTATAATTTCAAACTAAAATAAGAAATAAAAATAAGAATTAAAGAAGAGTAAAAATGAGAAATAAAAATAACAGAAGAAAATAAAAATTAGAAATTTTAAA
>JAVIAB010000104.1:12909984-13032484 GCA_032433765.1 Megaustenia siamemsis
TGGGGCAATCGAATCACTTAAACAGACAGCTGACTTCATGAGGGAGTATGGAATCCTATTCAGATTGAGTCTTGATCGCAGAGAGAGAGAGAGAGAGAGAGAGAGAGAGAGAGAGAGAGAGAGAGTTGATTCCTTTTAAGGTAAATGAGTTTAAATATATGGTTACATTGTTAACCTCAGATGGTAGATCTACAACAGAGATGAGATGCTGAATGGCTCAGGCAAATAATATGCAATTAATTTTTGAAAAAAAAAAAAAAACAAGAAAAAAAGTTCTTAAATGTTATGTAGAGCTAGTATTAACATAATGATGTGAATCATGGACAATAGAACAACAGACAAGAAAATCGCTGGAGGTTGTAGACATGTGGTTTTACAGAAGAATGTTGAGAATACCATGGACAGCTAAGAAGAGTAATGAAAACGTTCTGAAAGAGGCCCCTGAACAAAAAGAGAGCTAATGTCCAATATTAGGAAGAAACAATCATAATGTTTTGGTCATGCAATGAAAAGGGAACAACTGGAATATATTGTAACAACTGGAAAAATTGAGGGACGAAGAGATAGAGAGAAGCAAAGAGAAAAGACACCAGACAGCTTAAGAGAATGACTTGGCAGAAAGTGAAGAACAGAAATGATAAATAACCGTCGAGATCGAAAGTTGTGGAGACACATCATCACCTACGCCAGCAAGGCATGGTACTTGATGATGATGATACGTTAGGGAAGTGGTTTCAGTTTGTGGCACCACACAGAGAACGTAGAATATGTTAGCTAAAGTCAATGTGTGGATGATATTTTAGTAGAATATAGTTGCAGTTAATTGAAGGCCCCGGTATCACAGAAAACGAATTAAAATCCATAATTTCCCCAACCGACCGTGTCAGTCTATCTTTCGTTCGCCTGAACTATTGTCTATATATATATATATACCTATATATATACTATATATATACCTGCAACGCCCGTGCCAGTGGAATAATCCGAATTAACATCTCATCTCAATGACATATCCAAACAAATAAAGGCAGATGTAAACCCCATCATAGCAGCTACAGCATACGCTAAAAGACATAAGGTGTAGCCGCACCGAAATTGAACGCAGCCGAACTGTCCTTCGTCATGCGATCTCATCATTCATAGTAAATAATCGGAATGCCGATACACGATCCGGATGAAAATCACAGCTCACGGTCTGCACAGAGCACTAAACTCACTAGCTCTAACACCCAGCCGGACGTGGAATATGAGGAAACTGCAACAAGGAACACTTTTCAAACAGTCTAACGGCTCATGTCGCCTAACCACCATATTGACCGGAAGTCCATTTAAGTAGAATAATGCCCGTTACTAAAACATCACGGGCTGGCAACATCGGCAGCTTGTGTAACGCAATATTTCATTTTTAACCACACAAGTTGTTATATTTTAAGATACAGCTTCTAATCAATTTGAATTTGTGGTAGGAGAAGCCAGAGTATTTCATCTGAATCTTGACACTTTCGTTCTTTCTTTCTTCTCTCCTTCCTTCATTCATTTCTGTCTTTTTTTCCGTTCTTTCTTTTTTCCCTCCTTCCTTCTCTCCTTCCTTCCTTCCTTCCTTCCTTCCTTCCTTCCTTCCTTCCTTCCTTCCTTCCTTCCTTCCTTCCTTTCTTTCTTTCTTTCTTTCTTTCTTAGTTACTTACTTTCATTCTTTCTTGTTTTCTCTCTTTTTTAATCTCTTTTCTCTTATTTCTATCTCTCTCGCCCTCTGCCTATCTATTTTTTCTTTCGATCAAATCCACATCTTGGAAGTGGATAATTAAAACTTTGGACTTCTCTTATTTATTCTTCTATTTTGCAAATTTGCGGTGGGGAAACTCCCAGCAGGCGCTAATAATGGAGAATGGCTAGCATTTTGTCTGGTTCCTATCTAGCGCCAGCCTTATAATCAAATCGGCGAGCGTAGATGGACGGGCAATTTTAGATTGAACTCGCTTCAAGAAGAAACACGATTTTAATTTCACCAATCTTCCATTTGACTGAAAACCGCAGGGTAATCGGCCAGTGGTAGAAGTGGAGGTTAGAGCCACGTGACTAAGTCTCAAGATTACCGCTAAAAGTAGTTAATGGTTAAATTGAGAGTGACAGTTACAGCCCGACGGCTCGTGATTTTACGACACAGCACGTAAGTTTATAACTCTCGGCCGTTGTCTCGTGGAATGGTCTTTGACGTTTCATTCAGTCTCTGTTGAGTACTCGTGGATCGCCAGAGAGTTACCGAGGATAGCTCGAGTGCCGTGCTGTTACTAAAACTCACGAATTGAGAGTACTTTTTGTTTCGTGTGACCGCTCTCGTATCTATTCTTTTAATGGATTCTTGATTTCGTCCCGAATTCTAAAAACAGCGACAGGGGAATGTGAATACTTAAATAACAAAATAATAGTACTCGTCAGGCCCAGTGGCTTTTGGAGTATATATTACCAACTCATCTACCAAACTATAAACACACATATACACGGTCATTGCACAGCTGTACGTTGATGATATTTTAGTACCGTTACTCATTCAGCAATAAAGAAAAGACGGTGGTCATATGTTGGACATGTGATGAGAATAGATAAAAACCAAATAGCAAAACAAGCCCTCATGTGGGAAACAACAGGTAAGAGAAAAAGAGGAAGACCCAGGGAGACACTGAGAAGAACATTGATGAGAGAGGCAAGACCAGCAGAAATCGGCTCCCTCAATGAGATAGAGCTGCTTGCACAGAACACAGACAAATGGCGAGATTTGATAAAATATCTTTAAAAGAATTGAAAACTGCTAGAACAAAAAAATTAGATAAGAGAAGGAGTATCTTGGTCTACGCCCTATGGGCCGGCTACGGCTCGAAAGGTCAATAGATAGATAGACTCAATCATTCCTTTCAGAAAAATAAATGTGCTTAATACGAATATTTAAACATGACAATTATGAAGAAAATAACAATAAATAATAATGTGAACAAGGGTACAGGTAACAGCAGAGACATTTATTTCAGTTAAGAGATTTCAACAATTGACGTAATTGGGAAATTCTTTCTTTCTTTCTTTCTTTCTTTCTTTCTTTCTTTCTTTCTTTCTTTCTTTCTTTCTTTCTTTCTTTCTTTCTATCTTTCTTTTTTTTCTTTCCTTCTTTCTTTCTTTCTTTCTTTCTTTTTTTCTTCTTTCTTTCTTTCTTCCGATCGACTTAAATGTATCATAGAAGAAATCAAACAGATGAAACAAATCCAAAGTGAGCAAATTGGCATGAAAATTAAAATACAATGATTAAACTGTTGTGACTAGAGATTGTTCATCTGTGTCAACTTTGACAATCTACTCTCGTAAGCTTGATCTACTTAATTATCACCAACGCAACAATCAATAGGTTCTGGATTGAAATTGTTTTATGCGGCAATTATTGCAAATGAAAATAAAGTTGTTTATATTGTACTTAGGACTTCCGTCTCAAAGATGGCGGATCTAATCCACGTCCTCTCGCTCACTGCAGAAAGTGCATCCAGGGTCTGATTAATTTCGGTTCTCCGTTGCACTTTCTGCGTTAAAGTCAAAATGATGATACTCTTAATACATCTGTGCCGCTAAAGCGAGGTTGTACGCCGGCAACAGTCCGTTTTTGACAAATCAAGTGTTGTGAATGAGACCCTCCACCGTCTAGACTTGATCTGCGCTTTACGTTACATTGGTGCTGTTCATGACCGTTGTTGGAATTCCTTGAAGCAAGTTATTTCCATGTTACTCATTAATGTAAACTACTTTGTCAGCCGCAAATTTATCTCTTTAGGGAATTTGCTTCGTGTTTTGTTCGTCGTAGGCTGCTTACACTAGAGTAATCAGAAATCTAAAGGGAGCGAGATTGTGTGTTCGACATTGTTGTGTGCTACGTCATCGTAATGGTTCCATAGACCGGCTGTGGAGCTAATCTTACGGTCTGCTGTTTGATGTGCGACGGGGATAATTTGACGACTAACTGTGCGTCTATATGTTCGGAATTGGAATCAACAACGATGGCCTAACATCATCAAGTGCTACGACGATCATCATTTTCAAGAGGACGTGAATTATCGGTATATGGGGATAGGCAGCGGGAACAATTGAAGGCTATGCATAAAAAGTGTTCCTAGTTGCAGTTTCCTCATATTACAAGTCGCATGTCTGTGTTAGTCACTTCTAGTGACTCGGCAGATGGTGCTCATAAACCTGGGAGGGCCGACCATCTAAGGGCAGAATCCCCCTACAGAAAAGACCATCTGCTGCCTTGCAGGAAGATTGGGGACAATCAAAGGCTAAGGAAAGCAAACCTGAACAAAATGCTAATCGGATGCACTGGACCACTGGCGCACAACATAGTGCAGCGTTTTAACGGGTGTTCAATCGGAGTGGATCTAACAGGCACAGACAGCTGTCTTCGTGTGAGAGTCTGGAGTCCTACTCTGATTGAGTCCTGATCGCAGAGCGAGAGAGAGAGAGAGAGAGAGAGAGAGAGAGAGAGAGAGAGAGAGAGAGAGAGAGAGAGAGAGAGATTGTACTTACTCCAATTCAAATTCAATATGACAACAGACAAGAAAATCAGTGGAGTCTGTAGAAATGTGGTTTTACAGAAGAATGTTGAGAATACCATGGACAGCTAAGAAGAGTAATGAAAACGTTCTGAAAGAAGTCAAAGCGAAAAGTGAGCTAATTTCCAATATTAGGAAGAAACAATCATCATTTTTTGGTCATGTAATGAGAGAAGAACAACTGGAATATATTGTAACAACTGGAAAAAATGAGGGACGAAGAGATAGAGGGAAGCAAAGAGAAAAGATACCAGACAGCTTAAGAGAATGGCTTGGCAGAAGGTGAACAACAGAAACGATAAATAGCTGCCGAGATCGAAAGTTGTGGAGAGACATAATCACCTACGCCAGCAGGCTGGTACTTGATGATGATGATGGTGATGAAGATATTCAAAGTGTTTACAATGTTTTTATTCCATTTGAAAATTCAAATCGTTTATGCCTCTATGGTGTTTTCCCATTTCTTGAGTTTTCGGGTTGGGGGGGGGGGGGGGGGGAATGGATGGGTTGTTATGTGAATGGCGAATAAAGGCCGTATTTTCAAATGCAGTCTCCACATGTGTGTGTGTTATTATGTTATGTATGTGGTGTCTTTGTTCAATCCCTGATTTTAAAAAAACAAAATCTTTTCACTCTACCGAGATTCGAACAAGCTCTCTCCTCGTTTGGAGCTCTATATGTTATCATTTGTGTGCGAGTCTACAAGAACGAGACAGATCACGTATGTTGTATCAGTTTCAATAATGAGTTATTGAGTAATTTGCGGGTCATCATCATTGCACTCCGAACATGTCCATAGGTGCTCAGATCCCCTCCTCAGCAATTCCCTCAGTGTCCAGCGACTGACGACTCCAGTTCTATGTTTGTTTGATAAGTCTTCTTACACGGCCACTAAGTTTCTCATTTCTGGCTGTGCCATTAATGAGTGGAAATTAATAGACTTATGTTATTTTGTATCATAATATGTTAACGGATACAAAGCCGATTGGTTCATATTCTTCTCTCTATCATTTTAGACAATCGAACTGCTCAGGCGAAACAACCGGACGTTTTTAAAGATTAATTTAAAAAATGATTATACCCGTTTTTAATAACGATAGGAGGCAAAACAAAAAAAATGAGGATTTCAACTGGAAGTTGTCAGCGACCCACAGCTGATGGCTTGCGCCAGGGTCGGTTAACCAGAACCACCCAGACCCTGCTCCACCTCTCTGTGGTGCCTCTAATAACAGACTGACCTGTATAGTCTTGACAAGTGAGTAGGGATCGAAGAGGGAAGACAAACCGGTACTCAAAAATTACATGCTGAAGTCGGATGTGTTGGGCCGAAAGGTGCAAATATCACAGTTTTACTGCAAAGCACAACACAACGCAGACACGCCCACTTAACGTCCTTTTAAGGGCGGATGATGAAAGGTATACTCCTTTAGTCATCGGGCGAACGCAAGCAAGCAAATACCTAGGAAGTTTGGTAATAAACGACAATTTACAAGCAGCAGAAATAGACTCAAGAAGCAACAAAGTTTGTCAAATCATTGGATAATTATTACCACTGTTGTCCAACAAGGAAATAACTCTAGAGGCAAAATGGTAACTCTTCAACTCAATCATCATCCCAACGTTGTGCTACCAATGCCAGACCTGGACCCTATATGCAAGAACAATAAGAAAAATAACCTCTACAGAGATGAAATGTGTTAGACGAATGACAGGAAACAGTCTGAGAGATAAGATCAGAACTGAAGAACTGAGACACAAAACAATAGCTAGGATTAATTCATGTCACTGAATAAAAAAAAAAAAAGCATAAAATGGTTTGATAAACGTGATAAGACATAGTACCAAAACGCAACAGGCCTCCAATAAACGTTGGGAGAACACGAGACTCAAAGGCCGACCACAAAAATTATGAATTGATGGAATATTAGTAAACACAACAGCAGGAGAAGAGAAGAGCAAAAGACCGTGAAGTATATATTATCATGATATTGCCTTGAGCACACAACATACAATCCTGAAGGATAGAAACAGAGTTGATCAATTATCTTGTAAACTGTGTCATGAATTTCTGTAATTCTTTTTCATGAAATCTTTGTTTTTTCACCGACCTTCAGATTTGATAACATTGAAATACAAAGGTAGTCTGAATTTTGCACAAATCGTTTTTTGTTATATAATTTTAGGAAAATATCAAACCGCGTGTTCTAAACATTAGATTTTACTGTAAATTATGTTAATGTTATAACAATGCAAGCCAAAGGCGTATCCGTATTACATTGAATAGTAATATAACCGACCCTTTTAGATTCCTTGCAAAAGTGCATGTACAATAACACAGTTACCTTTTGCATAGTGATGAATTTACACTTTAAACTCTTCATGGTTTTAAAAATCAAGTAGTCACTTCACAACAGCTTACAAATTATCACACATACAGGAATATTCATTAATAGTAAATATTTTGTCAAAATACGCGTCTGGACCAATTTGAAAAGAAACCGGAAATGAAATTACCCAAAAAAACCTCGGAGTGGCGTGAAAAAAAAATTACACTTACTTAATAGTGTGAAACGGTGCTAAGATTGTGTGGTGTGCACATGACATTTGCCTTTTTTAACTGGTGAGTTGATTACAACAAATGTGGGTATTATAAAATCCTAAAATTTAGGACAAGCAAGAAAATAATCGCCCGTGCGCTGCCGTGGCCCGAAAGGGGAGTAAAGAATAGCGGCGCTGTACCCTACAAGGCATGTTCGTAAGAGGCGAGAAAGGAGGGTTGGGCATGGGACTGGCTATCCCATACTGTAAAAAAATCAGGCGAAAAAACTTCACAAACATGGACAAGTCAAAGAGAGAAAAAGTAAATCCGCCATCCAGGAAAGAGAAGGGCTCTCTATATAAGAGACATATGACGCAAGCCGGAGAAAGCCGTAAGGAGTCCGGGTTGCCGACTCACCCTTTGTCTACCAGGAAAGAGAAGGGCTCTCTATATAAGAGACATATGACGCAAGCCGGAGAAAGCCGTAAGGAGTCCGGGTTGCCGACTCACCCTTTGTCTACCAGGAAATCCTCCAGAATTGGCACCTGGAATGTACGTACCCTAAACGAACAGGGAAAAGCTGCGCAGGTAGCAGCAGAAATGACAAACTACAAGATAGATATTCTGGGAATGTGTGAAACAAGATGGCTAAGAACGGAAAGAATCAAATTAAATATAGGAGAGATGATTTTATCATCAGGACACCAGGAACCTGGAGCACAACATGAAGGGGTAGCTATAATGTTATCAAGGAATGCACAGAAGACACTAATAGAATGGGAAGCAGTAGGACCGAGACTAATGAGAGCAACATTTAAAACAACCAAAAACAAAATAAAATACA
Organism: Megaustenia siamemsis; assembly: GCA_032433765.1. Lineage (NCBI taxonomy): Eukaryota > Metazoa > Mollusca > Gastropoda > Stylommatophora > Ariophantidae > Megaustenia > Megaustenia siamemsis. The sequence goes on from JAVIAB010000104.1 coordinate 12,917,951, forward strand.
CATTATCCAATACTATGCACCAACCAACGATAAAGATGATTTAGTTAAAGATGATTTCTATAAACAGCTACAATGTCAGATGGATGCAAGACGAGCCAAGGATATTATAATCTTTATGGGAGACCTAAATGCTAAAGTAGGATCAGACAACAGAGGCTTCGAAGAGATTATGGGAAAACATGGACTTGGAGATATAAATGAGAATGGAGAGATATTTGTGATTTTCTGCGCCCTTAATCAAGTGAGCCTAGCAGGAACAATATTCCAACATAAAAGAATACACAAAGCTACATGGGTGTCACCAGATCATAGAACGGAAAATCAAATTAATCACATATGAATTATTAATAAATTTAAGTCATCCTTACAGGATGTAAAAGTATATACAGGGGCAAATGTAGCTTCAGATCATCATCTTCTGATAGCCAAACTTAAAATTAAACTAAAATGGTACACTACAACGAATAAGGGTAGAAAGTATTTCAATGTAGGGTTTCTTAAAGAACAAGGAATTAAAGATAAATTCGCAGTCACAATATCAAACAAATACCAAGTCCTCCAACAACTAGAAAATACAATAAATATAGAAGATCATTGGAAACAGGTAAAAGATATATGGAAAGAGACATGTGAAGAAACACTAGGGAAAAGAGAACGCCAGAATAAGGCATGGATGACAGCAGAGACCCTGGATAAAATTAAAGAAAGAAAGAACAAGAAAGCAGACATAAATAAAAGCAAAACGAGAAGTAATAAAGCCAAGACACAGGAAGCTTACACAGAGGTGAACAAAGAAGTGAGAAGATGCATTGAAAGGGATAAGAGGAAATATATAGATGAACTAGCTAAAGAGCAGAAGAAGCAGCAAATAAAGGGAACATGAAAGAACTGGACAACAGCACAAAGAAATTAAGTCGAAAATACAAACAGATCAATGCCTTTATCAAAGATAAGAAAGGAAATATGTTTATTAATATAAGGGAACAAATGGAAAGAGCACTTTGAAGAACTTTTGAATAGACCCGGCTCAAATAATCCTCCAGACATACTACCAGCAGAAGAACACGTTAACTGTGGAAAACCAAGCAAAGAAGAAATAATGAAAACCATCAAGCTATTAAAAAATGGTAAAGCCACAGGACCAGATGAAATTCCTTCGGAAGCCATCAAAGCAGATATTAACACCTCTACCAAGATGTTACATAATCTATTAGATAAAATTTTGGAGAGGGAAGAAATACCTAAAGACTGGAAATAAGGTTATATGATCAAACTACCAAAGAAAGGAAGTTTACAGGAGTGCACAATTATAGGGGAATTATGCTACTATCAGTGCCAGGAAAATATTAAGCAGAATCATTCTGGAGAGACTAAAAGAGGCCATAGAGAAATATTTGAGAGATGAAAAAGCAGGTTTTAGGAAGAACAAATCATGTGCTGATCAAATAACTACTTTACGTATAATAGTTGAACAAAGTTTAGAACTAGAGTACCCACTTTATATTGGATTCATAGATTACGAAAAGGCATTTGATAGTTTACACAGAAGAATGGTTTGGAAGTTGCTGAGTCATTACGGAATCCCCATAAAGTTTATTAACCTGATAAAACAATGTATGGGGGAACGAAATGTAGTGTGGTGCATGAAGGACAGCTAACAGAAGCATTTGAAATAAGAACAGGTGTAAGGCAGGGATGCCTTCTGTCTACATTTCTATTTCTACTGGCCATAGATTGGATTATGAAAATAACTCAAAACAACAGAAATGGAATCCAGTGGTCACTGACCAAACAACTTGATGATTTAGACTTTGCTGATGATATAGTTCTCCTATCACACAGCCATCAACAGATGCAGGATAAAATGAGTATATTAGATGAGAGATCACAACAGCTAGGACTAAAGATTAATAGAGATAAGACCAACATTATGAGAATTAATGCAGTTGGCAATAACCAAATAAAATTAGGAGAAATACCTCTACTAAACGTACAATCTTACATATATCTGGGCAGTAATATAGATAAAGAGGGAGGAACAGAAAATGATACCAAAATAAGGATATCAAAAGCAAGAGGAGCTTTAATTGCACTGGAAAACATATGGAAATCCAAAGAAATGAGGTTAAATACAAAAATAAAAATGTTCAACTCAAATGTTAAGTCGGTCATATTATATGACAGTGAAACATGGAGTACAACAAAATTGACAATCACGAAGATACAGACTTTCATTAATGGATGCTTACGCAGAATAAAAGGATCGAAATGGCAGGACAAAATCACTAACATAGAATTATGGAAATGTACCAGTCAAACACCAGTGGATAAAGAGATACAGCGAAGACGATGGCGCTGGACACACACTACAGAAGCCAACTGAGAGTATTACTCAACATGCCCTTTTTTAGAATCCCCAGGGGAAAAGACAAAGAGGAAGACCAAGGAATTCTTGGAGAAGACAGATAGAAGCAGAGATGAAGATGATGGGGAAGACATGGAATGATCTTAAAAGAATGGCAAAAAAACAGAACGACTTGGAAAATGTTTGTTGATGACTTATGCTCCACTGGGATCTAAAAAGTAGAAGAATAAGAAAATAATATATTTATATACCTCAAATAAGCAAAAATCTTTACTAAATGCACGACAGTAGGGCAAAAAAATCAGACCGAAGGTCGGTGAAAAAATAAGATTTCACGAAAAAAAAATTACAGAAATTCATCAAACAGTTTATGAGATAATTATATTAAACTCTGTGTGAACGAATTTGTGAACGAACTATAGGATTTACACATACCGTGTAACCACTTGAAACCATTCGTCTTCGGACCCGTTCACAGTTGGCGTATCGTACACAAGAAACCAACAATTGCAAATTAATGAAGAAAACTTAACACCACAGAGATGAGATGTATGGGGAAAGTGCTTGGAGTGATCAGAAAAGACAGTATCAGAAAAGATGTTATAAGAGACAGAGTATGCATAGAACCGATCTACATACAGAAACAACAAATAAACTGGTTTGTCCAACTAGAAAGAATTGCACGCCATTCATTACCATACAGTAGTAGTCTCCGTCAGTCATAGTTGTCTCCGTCAGTCATAGTTGTCTCCGTCAGTCATAGTTGTCTCCGTCAGTCATAGTAGCTTCCGTGAGTCATAGTAGCCTCCGTGAGTCATAGTTGTCTCCGTGAGTCATAGTAGCCTCTGTCAGTCATAGTTGTCTCCGTGAGTCATAGTTGCCTCCGGCAGTCATAGTTGTGTCCGTGAGTCATAGTTGCCTCCGTCAGTCATTGTTGTCTCCGTGAGTCATAGTAGCCTCCGTCAGTCATAGTAGCCTCGTCAGTCATAGTAGCCTCCGTCAGTCATAGTTGCCACCGTCAGTCGTAGTTGACACCGTCAGTCATAGTTGCCTCCGTCAGTCATAGTTGTCTCCGTCAGTCATAGTAGCTTCCGTGAGTCATAGTAGCCTCCGTGAGTCATAGTTGTCTCCGTGAGTCATAGTAGCCTCTGTCAGTCATAGTTGTCTCCGTGAGTCATAGTTGCCTCCGGCAGTCATAGTTGTGTCCGTGAGTCATAGTTGCCTCCGTCAGTCATTGTTGTCTCCGTGAGTCATAGTAGCCTCCGTCAGTCATAGTAGCCTCGTCAGTCATAGTAGCCTCCGTCAGTCATAGTTGCCACCGTCAGTCGTAGTTGACACCGTCAGTCATAGTTGCCTCCGTCAGTCATAGTTGACACCGTCAGTCATAGTTGCCTCCGTCAGTCATAGTTGCCTCCGTCAGTCATAGTTGCCACCGTCAGTCATAGTTGCCTCCGTCAGTCATAGTTGCCTCCGTCAGTCATAGTTGACACCGTCAGTCATAGTAGCCTCCGTCAGTCATAGTAGCCTCGTCAGTCATAGTAGCCTCCGTCAGTCATAGTTGCCACCGTCAGTCGTAGTTGACACCGTCAGTCATAGTTGCCTCCGTCAGTCATAGTTGCCTCCGTCAGTCATAGTTGCCACCGTCAGTCATAGTTGACACCGTCAGTCATAGTTGACACCGTCAGTCATAGTTGACACCGTCAGTCATAGTTGACACCGTCAGTCATAGTTGACACCGTCAGTCATAGTTGACAATGGATGACATCACCCCTAAGAAAGGTTATTTCTTCTTTTCACGCGCCTTGAAGTTTCTTTGTATATGAATCTGTCAACTCAAACAAGACAAATGAGATTTTTGGGCCATGTTAAAAGACACAACAGCCTACTAAAAGTAATCCTGGAGGGGGAAATAAAAGGTAAAAAAGGCAGAGGCGGACCAAGACTAACATGGACGAGTAGCATCAAAAGATGGGCAAATCAGCCTATGACAACCTGCACCATCAAAGCAGACCATTTATCTCTTCAAAAGACAGAGCAGAATGGCGCTCCATGGTAGCCAACCTTCATTGCGGAGATGTCACTAGATGATGATGATGAATCTGTCTGCTTTTTGCTTGAGTTTGAGTTGTAGAGAGTGTTTCCAAAGATTGCGGTCTGCAGCTATTTCTTCCCAGGCTGCAGGGTTTATGTTCAGAGCCTCCCTGTCACGTTCACACGCGTCTACAAATCGAAGTTTTGGGCGCCCCCTAACTCATTTGCAATCTGCTAGATGTCCATAAAGTATCTATTTTGGTATGCAGCCATCTTTCATGCGGTGTGCATGGCCAAGTGTTTGAGTAGCGGTCGAAACTGTCTATGTTAGGCACGTGTCATATCTTTGTGTGTACATGTCTATGTCAGTCATATCTCATATCTTTATGTGCATGTTTATGTTAGTCATGTGTCATATATCTTGATGTGTGTCAGTGTTAGTCATGCCTCGTATCGCTGTGTGCATGTCAGTGTTAGTCACATCTCGAATCTTTGTGTGTGCATGTCAGTGTTAGTCACATCTCATATCTTTGTGTGTGCAAGTCTGTGTTAGTCACATCTCATATCTTTGTGTGTGCATGTCTGTGTTAGTCACATCTCATATCTTTGTGTGTGCAAGTCTGTGTTAGTCACATCTCATATCTTTGTGTGTACATGTCTGTGTTAGTCACATCTCATATCTTTGTGTGTACATGTCTGTGTTAGTCACATCTCATATCTTTGTGTGTGCATGTCTGTGTTAGTCACATCTAGTGACTCGGGCAGATGGTGCTCATAAACCTGGAAGGGCCGACTCCCCCTACAGAAAAGATCATCTGCTGCTTTGCAGGAAGATTGGGGACAATCAAAGGCTAAGGAAAGCAAACCTTAATAAAATGCTGGCTGAAATCGGATGCACTGGGCCACTGGCGCAGAACACAGTGCAACGTTTTAACGGTGTTCAATCAGAGTGGATCTGGCAGACTCTAATTGTGATGTTCTGTCTGTGGGGGCGATCAACACACTTAACCTGACAGCTGACTTCATGTGGGAGTCTGGAATCCTACTCTGAATGAGTCCTGATCGCAGAGACAGAGACAGAGACAGAGACAGACAGACAGAGAGAGAGAGAGAGAGAGAGAGAGAGAGAGAGAGAGAGAGGGGGGGGGGGAAAGCCTGTGCGAGTGAGGACCTCTACGTTTGTCGCTTTGTCCTTCCAAGCGATATCAAGAAAACGGATCTCGCATCACATACATAATGTATTTAGCCTTCTCTCTTGTTTTGCATAAGTTGTCTATGATTCGCTACCATACAAAATGGACACTGATGATCCAGACGTTGTTTGTAAACTGCGACCTTTGTTTTAGTTGTCAATTTACAATTTTTGCAGACGTGTTTAGATCGGCGGGCGAAGGTGGTAGCAGGTTTACCAGTTCGGGTGTCCTTCCTTAACACACAGAGCATGTGTTAAAAATAGAGAAGGGAGACGAGCGAGAGGAAGACCAAGAGTAAGACAACATCAAAGAAACGCTACAACAACATCAATAAGCAATGACTGAAGCCACCAAAAGGACGAGAACCAGAACTTTAAATCTCCCTCTATTCCCTAAAGGAAACAAGGGGAAGTGAAGAAAGGAGAAAAAAAAGAAGACAACTTAATTAGTTGGACTTAAGTTCCTGATGTACTCCTCAGAGTGACGGTTGATTTGTTTTAATGACGGTTTCTCAGACATCTGCAGTATTAATGATTAATGGGAAAACTATAGTGGGCCGTTATCTTTCTTTATTTCTTTCTTTTTGCCTGCCTGTCTGCCTATCCATCCATCCATCATATCTATAAATCCATCCATCCATCATATCCATAAATCCATCCATCCATCATATCCATCCATCCATCATATCCATAAATCCATCCATCCATCATATATATCCATCAATCATATCCATAAATCCATCCATCCATCCATCATATCCATAAATCCATCCATCCATCATATCCATAAATCCATCCATCCATCATATCCATAAATCCATCCATCCATCATATATATCCATCCATCATATCCATAAATCCATCCATCCATCATATCCATAAATCCATCCATCCATCATATCCACCCACCAACCTTCCTTCCTTCCTTCCTTCCTTCCTTCCTTCCTTCCTTCCTTCCTTTCTTCTTTCTTTCTTTCTTTCTTTCTTCTTTCTTTCTTTCTTTCTTTCTTTCTTTCTTTCTTTCTTTCTTTCTTTCTCCCGTCCTTTGCCTTTCAGCGTCGAGGGGAGATATGGTTCTCGGTTTCATGCTTTTTTATTGTGCTTTTCTTCTGTTATTCCTTCGAGTGTTTCTAACATTCCTTTATTCACCTTTTCTTGATCGGTCTCTTGGTCCAGTGTTCTCCATTTGTTGATAACAAGTTGTAGAGATTTACTTCAGATGGCTATGTTTTTTGTCTAAATGATTAGTTCAGTGATTGCCCTCTCTCCTAATACAATGCAAGTCATTGCATGTTATCTAAGACATGATACAGACCATCTCCTAATACAATGCAAGTCATTGTATGTTATCTAAGACATGATGCAGACCATCTCCTAATACAATGAAAGTCATTGCATGTTATCTAAGACATGATGCAGACCATCTCCTAATACAATGCAAGTCATTGCATGTTATCTAAGACATGATGCAGACCATCTCCTAATACAATGCAAGTCATTGTATGTTATCTAAGACATGATACAGACCATCTCCTACTACAATGCAAGTCATTGTATGTTATCTAAGACATGATACAGACCATCTCCTAATACAATGCAAGTCATTGTATGTTATCTAAGACATGATACAGACCATCTCCTAATACAATGCAAGTCATTGTATGTTATCTAAGACATGATACAGACCATCTCCTAATACAATGCAAGTCATTGCATGTTATCTAAGACATGATGCAGACAATCTCCTAATACAATGCAAGTCATTGTATGTTATCTAAGACATGATGCAGACCATCTCCTAATACAATGCAAGTCATTGCATGTTATCTAAGACATGATGCAGACCATCTCCTAATACAATGCAAGTCATTGTATGTTATCTAAGACATGATGCAGACCATCTCCTAATACAATGCAAGTCATTGCATGTTATCTAAGACATGATGCAGACCTGCTACTGTCCCTGCACTTTTACGTGACTGCTAGTAATCACCCACAACATGCTACATGGAAACAATCTTTTTAGGTAGCTGAGTTGGTCATGTGCTCTAACGTTTTGTTATTGTGGCAAGGCGCTGTGCTGAGGAGTACGGATTCGATCCTGTTACAGACCATCTATTGTTCTTTGTTTATTTTCTGTTGTTGAGTTTTTATGATTTTCTTCTCCCCCGGAGAGTTGTAAACATACCTCTTCCCTTGATATGATTTGCTAGGGGGGTAAGGTAGGCGGGGTGGTGGGGAGGTGAGGTAGGCTGGATGGGGGGAGGTGAGGTAGGCTGGATGGGGGGAGGTGAGGTAGGCGGGGTGGCGGGGTGGTGGGGAGGTGAGGTAGGCGGGGTGGTGGGGAGGTGAGGTAGGCTGGATGGGGGAGGTGAGGTAGGCGGGGTGGGGAGGTGAGGTAGGCGGGGTGGGGGAGGTGAGGTAGGCGGGGTGGTGGGGAGGTAAGGTAGGCGGGGTGGTGGGGAGGTGAGGTAGGCTGGATGGGGGAGGTGAGGTAGGCGGGGTGGGGGGAGGTGAGGTAGGCGGGGTGGTGGGGAGGTGAGGTAGGCGGGGTGGGGGAGGTGAGGTAGGCGGGGTGGTGGGGAGGTGAAGTAGGCGGGGTGGTGGGGAGGTGAGGTAGGCTAGATGGGGGGAGGTGAGGTAGGCGGGGTGGAGGGGAGGTGAGGTAGGCGGGGTGGGGGAGGTGAGGTGGGCGGGGTGGTGGGAGGTGAGGTAGGCTGGATGGGGGGAGGCGAGGTAGGCTGTATGGGGGGAGGTGAGGTTGTCGTGGTGGGGGAAGGTGAGGTAGGCTGGATGGGAGGAGATGAGGTAGGGGGTGGTGGTGGGGAGGTGAGGTAGGCGGGGTGGTGGGGAGGTGAGGTAGGCTGGATGGGGGAGGTGAGGTAGGCGGGGTAGTGGGTAGAGGGGTTAAAGTAGGCGGGGGGAGGTGAGGTAGGCGGGGTGGTAGGCAGGTGAGATACGCGGGGTGGTTGGGAGGTGAGGTAGGCGGGGTGGTGGTGTGGGGGGAGAGGTTAATGTAGGCGGGGTGGGGTGGGAGGTGAGGTAGGCGGGGTGGTGGGGATGTGAGGTAGGTGGGGTGGTGGGGAGGTATGGTAGGCGCTGTAGTGGGGAGGAATGATAGGCGGTGTGGTGGGGAGGTATGGTAGGCAGGGTGGTGAGGAGGTGAAGTAGACGGTGTGGTGGGGAGGTGAGGTAGGCGGTGTCGTGGGGAGGTAAGGTAGGCAATGACGTGGGGAGGTGAGGTAGGCGGAGTGGTTGGTGGAGGGGTTAAGGTAGAAGGGGGGAGTTGAGGTAGGCGGAGTGGTAGGCAGGTGAGATAGGCGGGGTGTTTGGGTGGTGAGGTAGGCGGGGTGGTGGTGTGGGGGGAGGGGTTAATGTAGGCGGGGTGGGGTGGGAGGTGAGGTAGGCGGGATGGTGGGGTATGTGAGGTAGGCGGGGTGGTGGGGAGGTATGGTAGGCGCTGTAGTGGGGAGGTATGGTAGGCGGTGTGGTGGGAAGGTAAGGTAGGCGGTGTGGTGGGGAGATATGGTAGGCGGTGTGGTGGGGAGGTAAGGTAGGCAATGAGATGGGGAGGTGAGGTAGGCGGTGTGGTGGGGAGGTAAGGTAGGCAATAAGATGGGGAGGTAAGGTAGGCGGTGTGGTAGGGAGGTATGGTAGGCGATGTGGTGGGGACGTAAGGTAGGCAATGAGATGGGGAGGTGAGGTAGGCTGTGTGGTGGGGAGGTAAAGTAGGCGGTGTGGTTGGGAGGTAAGGTAGGCGGTGTGGTGGGGAGGTATGGTAGGCTGGGTGGTGGGGAGGTGAGGTAGGCGGTTTGGTGGGGAGGTAAGGTAGGCAATGAGGTGGGGAGGTCAGGTAGGCGGTGTGGTTGGGAGGTGAGGTAGGCGGTGTGGTGGGGAGGTAAGGTAGGCAATGAGATGGTAGGGTGACAGCTTTACAAAAAAAAAGGAACACAACAAAATACTGACGTTTCGGCCTACATGAGGCCTTCATCAGAGGACGGGAACAACGACAGCAAGGGTGAGGCACAGATAACAATTGGGAACCGCGATAGCTCAGTGGTTAGTGAACTGGACTACAAAGGACAACAGTTCGATGCTGATCGACGGCTTCCAGGTTGATCCAACATTAAATGGGTACCGGATTTTTTTTCTGGGAAAGTAAAGCGGCACGGGCGTAATACCGACCACATTACCCCAAAAATCATGTGCTGAAGGTATATAAAAATTATGTTCACTAACACCATATTCCCATACGCCACTTGGCGTGACGGGGGCTCTTTACTATTACTACTACACAGATACCCTATTACTACATCTAGGATGATTAAGTTAGAGTGAAGTGGACCGAGGGTTAAGAGATGGGATGATGAGATGAGAGAGAGAGAGAGAGATGGGTTACATGTTAAAGTGTAGGTGAAGTGTAGAGATATACAAATATAAGTATACAGAAATAATTGAATATAAAAATTAGACTTAGCTGATGGCAGTCACTCCGCTCACGGTGGAAGATGGCTATCAAATTTTGGGGAGAGAAGAGCCACATGGATAATCAGTCATATGATTAGACCAGAGGTGCAACGGGTTATGAAGCAGTCAAGAGTGACGCAGGTAAGGACTCGAGGTTGCAAAAGTGACCAGACTCAGCCGACATAGCCCAGGTTCCCTAGGTGATAAGTTGGGTAAAATGAGGGACATGTGTTGATGAAGACGAGCCAATTAGTTACTGGCTCCTTGCTACCAGCTTTACCACAGCACTGTAATTATTTGCCTGTTTCCTACTCAGCATTTCAGATCACAGATTATCGGGCAACATCACAGCTCACATGACTCTCCTGATGACGCATATAAAAAGATAACAGCGTGGGAGGAACAATAAAAGTCAATTCACACCACTTCAACCGGAAGCTAATACTCTAATTCCAGAATGCACCGTGTCTTTATGAATTTCTTTTCCCTCCAACGCGCCCATGTTTACATAATCTATCTCCATGGAGACGGTGCTATTTTCCCGCCATTTTTAGCACATCGCTGCCAGATTAGCCTATGATGTTGATGACCTGATCACTTCCCGCCTTCTGGTTGGGAGATTCCCAAAGAGGAACGTCTGACCCAGAACAATACAGCATAACAATTTATTGTTATGGGGAGACTCGACTGGGCGGTGTGAACTGCCAATGGCAAAGCCAGAGTTGTTCTTTCCTTGTGTGTGAAATCCGCTTTCAGGGAAGGGTGTTCTGAGATATTGAAAACCATCAATTAATAAATCAATAATTACTTCGATTACTGTGTGGGCATCCGTATTCTTTACGTTGGATATTTGACGTGTTTGTCAGGAGGGTCACGACCAGTACAACCTTAAATATCTCTTCGTGTGTTATGTTAGATGTCATCATATGTTAGATGTTATGTTAAATGTTACGTTAGGTGCTAGGTTAGATGTTATGTTATATGTTATCTTAGGGGCTATCATATGTTAGATATGTTAAATGTTGCGTTAGGTGATAGGTTAGATGTTATGTTATATGTTATGTTAGGTGCTATGCTGGATACTATGTTAGATGTTATGTTAGATGTTATGCTGGATACTATGTTATATGTTATGTTAGATGTTATGTTAGATGTTATGTTAGATGTTATGTTAGATGTTATGTTAGATGTTATGCTGGATACTATGTCAGCTGTTATGTTAGATGTTATGTTATATGTTATGTTAGGTGCTATCATATGTTAGATATGTTAAATGTTGCGGTAGGTGCTAGGTTAGATGATATGTTATATGTTATGTTATGTTAGGTGCTAGGTTAGCTGTTATGTTATATGTTATGTTAGGTGCTATCATATGTTAGATATTATGTTAAATGTTGCGTTAGGTGCTAGGTTAGATGTTATGTTATATGTTATGTTATATGTTATGTTATATGGTATGTTAGGTGCTACGTTAGATGTTATGTTTATGTTATGTTATATGTTATGTCAGGTGCTATCATATGTTATATATTATGTTAAATGTTGCGATAGGTGTTAGGTTAGATGTTATGTTATATGTTATGTTAGGTGCTATGTTAGGTGCTAGGTTAGATGGTATGTTATATGTTATGTTAGGTGCTATCATATGTTAGATATTATGTTAAATGTGCGTTATGTGCTAGGTTAGATGTTGTGTTATATGTTATGGTTAGGGTTAGATGTTATGTTACAACAGATGCTATGTTACATTAGACGTGATATTAGATGTTATGTTATATGCTATGTTACGATATATGCTATGTTGTGTTAGATGTTATGTTAGATGTGATATTAGATGTTATGTTAGATGTTATGTTACGTCAGATGTTATGTTACAAATTATGTCAGATGTTATGTTAGATGTTATGTTAGATGTTATGCTAGATGTTATGTCAGATGTTATGTTAGATGTTATGTTAGATGTTATGTCCGATGTTATGCTGGATACTATGTCAGCTGTTATGTTAGATGTTATGTTAGATGTTATGCTGGATACTATGTCAGCTGTTATGTTAGATGTTATGTCAGATGTTATGCTGGATACTATGTCAGATGTTATGTTCGATGTTATGTCAGATGTTATGCTGGATACTATGTCAGCTGTTATGTTAGATGTTATGTTAGATGTTATGTCAGATGTTATGCTGCATACTATGTCAGCTGTTATGTTAGATGGTATGCTGGATACTATGTCAGCTGTTATGTCAGATGTTATGCTGGATACTATGTCAGCTGTTATGTTAGATGTTATGTTAGATGTTATGTCAGATGTTATGCTGCATACTATGTTAGATGTTATGTTAGATGTTATGCTGGATACTATGTCAGCTGTTATGTCAGATGTTATGTTAGATGTTATGTTAGATGTTATGTTAGATGTTATGTCAGATGTTATGTCAGATGTTATACTGGATACTATGTCAGCTGTTATGTTAGATGTTATGTTAGATGTATGCTGGATACTATGTTAGATGTTATGTTAGATGTTATGTTAGATATTATGTTAGATGTTATGTTAGATGTTATGTTAGATGTGATATTAGATGTTATGTTAGATGTTATGTTACGTCAGATGTTATGTTACAAATTATGTCAGATGTTATGTTAGATGTTATGTCAGATGTTATGCTGGATACTATGTCAGCTGTTATGTTAGATGTTATGTCAGATGTTATGTCATCTGTTATGTTAGATGTTATGTTAGATGCTATGTTAGATGTTATGCTGGATACTATGTCAGCTGTTATGTTAGATGTTATATTAGATGTTATGTTAGATGTTATGTTAGATGTTGTGTTAGATGTTGTGTCAGATGTTATGTTAGATGTTATGTTAGACGTTGTGTTAGATGTTATGTTAGATGTTATGTTAGATGTTGTGGTAGATGTTATGTTAGATGTTATGTCAGATGTTATGTCAGATGTTATGTTAGATGTTATGTTAGATGTTGTGTTAGATGTTATGTTAGATGTTATGATAGATGTTATGTTAGATGTTATGTTAGATGTTATGTTATGTGTTATGCTAGATGTTATGTTAGATGTTATGTTATGTTAGATGTTATGCTTTGTTATGTTACATGTTATGTTATACGTTATGTTATATGTTACTTGAGATATAGTGTTGGATGTTATATTATGTTATATGTTATGTTATGTTGTATACAATGTTTGATGCTATGTTAGATATTATGTTTAATGTTATGTTATATGTTATGTTCGATGGTATGGTACGCTAAATGTTATGTTAGATGTTATATTGCATGGTTAGATGTTATGTTTGATGCTATGTTGTATATTATGTTACATCATTTTGGATGCTATGTTTGATGTTATGTTAGGTGCATGTTATATTAGATTCTATGTTATATTTTACGTTAGACGTTTTGATAAATCTTTTAGATATTATGTTAGATACTATGTTAGATGTTATGGTAGATGTTATGTTATGGTAGATGTTATGTTAGATGTTATGTTAGATGTTATGTTAGATGTTATGTTAGATGTTATGTTAGATGTTATGTTATGGTAGATGTTATGTTATGGTAGATGTTATGTTAGATGTTATGTTATGGTAGATTTTATGTTATGGTAGATGTTATGTTCGATGTTATGTTATGTTCGATGATATGTTATGGTAGATGTTATATTATGGTAGATGTTATGTTAGATACTATGTTAGAAGTTATGGTAGATGTTATGTTATGGTAGATGTTATGTTATGTTCGATGTTATGTTATGGTAGATATTATGTTAAATACTATGTTAGATGTTATGGTAGATGTTATGTTATGGTAGATGTTATGTTATGGTAGATGTTATGTTATGGTAGATGTTATGTTATGGTAGATGTTATGTTCGATGTTATGTTATGGTAGATGTTATGTTATGGTAGATGTTATGTTAGATGTTACGTTAAATGAACATATAAAATTCTTATTTTTCTTCTTCTTCTATCCTTCCTCCATTGCCGTTAGCGTCAAGGGGAGATACAATCTGCGATTTCTTTACTCCTCAATTGGCCTCTTCTGGTGTTATCCCTCCTAGTGACTCTAGTATTCCCTTTATCCATCTCTTTCTCGGTCTTCCTCTTAATCTGGCGTTTTCGTAGCGTTTGTTTATGGCTATTTGAGTCATTGTTAGTTCTTTTTACAAACAACATTAAACATTGCAAACAAGGACACTGTCTAAGTCTAAAAATAACAATAAATGAGAAGGTAGAAGAGTAGTTGGAGGCAGGCCCAGAGTCAAACCGGCAGACACGATCCGATAAAGGTTACAACTTTAGCTGATAATGGTTAAGGCTGCTAGAAGGTCAAGACAAGAACTTTGCATCTCCATCGTCACCTGAAGGGGTATAAGCTCGACACCTGAAAGGGTATAAGCTCGTCACCTGAAGGGGTATAACCTCGACACCTGAAGGGGTATAACCTCGACACCTGAAGGGGTATAAGCTCGAAACCTGAAGGGGTATAAGCTCGACACCTGAAGGGGTATAAGCTCGACACCTGAAGGGGATATATATATATATATATATATATATATATATATATATGACAATAGAAACAAGAAAAAGAGTTCTTAAATGTTATGTAGAGCCAGCCTTAACATATGGATGTGAATCATGGACAATAGGACAACAGACAACGAAATCACTGGAGTCTGTAGAAATGTGGTTTTACAGAAGAATGTTGAGAGTACCATGGACAGCTAAGAAGAGTAATGAAAGCGTTCTGAAAGAGGGCAAAGCAAAAAGAGAGCTAATTTCCAATATTAGGAAGAAACAATCATTATTTTTTGGCCATGTAATGAGAAGAGAACAACTGGAATATATTGTAACAACTGGGAAAATTGAGGGACGAAGAGATAGAGGGAAGCAAAGATAGAAAATACCAGACAGCTTAAGAGAATGGCTTGGCAGAAAGTCAACAACAGAAATGATAAATAACTGTCGAGATCGAAAGTTGTAGAGAGACATGATCACCTACGCCAGAAGGCTTGGTGCTTGATGATGATGATGATGATGATATATATATATATATATATATATATATATATATATATATAAGAGAGAGAGAGAGAGAGAGATAGAGAGAGAGAGGTAGAGCGAGAGGTAGAGAGAGGTAGATAGATAAAGAGAGAGGTAGAGAGAGAGGTAGAGATAGATAGATAGATAGATAGATAGATAGATAGATAGATAGATAGATAGATAGATAGATAGATAGATAGATAGATAGATAGATAGATAGATAGATAGATAGATAGATAGATAGATAGATAGATAGATAGATAGATAGATAGATAGATAGATAGATAGATAGATAGATAGATAGATAGATAGATAGATAGATAGATAGATAGATAGATAGATAGATAGATAGATAGATAGATAGATAGATAGATAGATAGATAGATAGATAGATAGATTAGATAGATAGATTAGATAGATAGATAGATAGATAGATAGATAGATAGATAGATAGATAGATAGATAGATAGATAGATAGATAGATAGATAGATAGATAGATAGATAGATAGATAGATAGATAGATAGATAGATAGATAGATAGATAGATAGATAGATAGATAGATAGATAGATAGATAGATAGATAGATAGATAGATAGATAGATAGATAGATAGATAGATAGATAGATAGATAGATAGATAGATAGATAGATAGATAAAGGACTGTGTTAACTGCATAGTGACAACGCGCTGATTCCGCGATGAAGTAAACAAGGGTTAGAATCTTTTTTAGAACTTCCAGTCAACACAGCTGAGCAATGAATGTATTGTTGAGGAAGGCAGTGATAGCAAAGTGGAGCACTGGCCCTTTTACCAAGAATTTGCCAGTTCCTTGAGAAATTTCCTGAAATTGCTTGATCTCTTAGCATTTAGTGATTCCTTAAAGCTTGAGTAGGGTCTTAGAATTTGGTGATCTCTTCAATAGGGTTTTAGAATTTGGTGATCTCTTCAATAGGGTCTTAAAATGTGGTGATCTCATCCAGAGGGTCTTAGAAATAGGTGATCTCTTCAATAGGGTCTTAGAATTTGGTGATCTCTTCAACAGGGTCTTAAAATGTGGTGATCTCTTCAACGGGGTCTTAGAACTTGGTGATCTCTTCAATAGGATCTTAGAACATGGTAAACCTTTT
This sequence comes from Megaustenia siamemsis, assembly GCA_032433765.1. Classification (NCBI taxonomy): domain Eukaryota; kingdom Metazoa; phylum Mollusca; class Gastropoda; order Stylommatophora; family Ariophantidae; genus Megaustenia; species Megaustenia siamemsis. The sequence continues at coordinate 12,934,202 of JAVIAB010000104.1, forward strand.
AGTACGGTCTTAGAATTTGGAGAAGAGTAGGACTTTGTTAACCCTGATTTCTCAACCATTCGCAATATACATTAGACAATTACGGTTTTCCAACCTTTGTAATCAGACATTAGACAAATCTAATTTCTCGACCTTTACAATAAGACACTAGACAATTCTAATTTCTCCACCTTCACAATAAGACACTAGACAATTCTAATTTCTCGACCTTCACAATAAGACACTAGACAATTCTAATTTCTCCACCTTCACAATAAGACACTAGACAATTCTAATTTCTCGACCTTTACAATAAGACACTAGACAATTCTAATTTCTCGACCTTCACAATAAGACACTAGACAAATCTAATTTCTCGACCTTCACAATAAGACACTAGACAATTCTAATTTCTCGACCTTTACAATAAGACACTAGACAAATCTAATTTCTCGACCTTTACAATAAGACACTAGACAATTCTAATTTCTCGACCTTTACAATAAGACACTAGACAATTCTAATTTCTCGACCTTACAATAAGACACTAGACAATTCTAATTTCCCAACCTTCACAATAAGACACTAGACAATTCTAATTTCCAACCTTTACAATAAGACACTAGACAATTCTAATTCTCGACCTTTACAATAAGACACGAGACAACTCTAAATTCTCCACCTTCACAATAAGACACTAGACAATTCTAATTTCTCGACCTTCACAATAAGACACTAGACAATTCTAATTTCTCGACCTTTACAATAAGACACTAGACAAATCTAATTTCTCGACCTTTACAATAAGACACTAGACAATTCTAATTTCTCGACCTTTACAATAAGACACTAGACAATTATAATTTCTCCACTTTCACAATAAGACACGAAAAAATTCTAATTTCTCGACCTTTACAATAAGACACTTAGACAATTCTAATTTCTGGACCTTTACAACAAGACACTAGACAATTCTAATTTCTTCACTTTCACAATAAGACACTAGACAATTCTAATTTCTGGACCTTTACAACAAGACACAAGACAATTCTAATTTCTCCACCTTCACAATAAGACACTAGACAATTCTAATTTTCCAACCTCCACAATAAGACACTAGACAATTCTAATTTCTCCACCTTCACAATAAGGCATTAGTCAATTCTAATTTCCCAACATCCATAATAAGACATTAGACAATTCTAATTTCCCAACCTTCACAATAAGACACTAGACAATTCTAATTTCCCAACCTTCACAATAAAACACTAGACAATTCTAATTTCCCAACCTTCACAATAAGACATTAGACAATTCTAATTTCCCAACCTTCACAAAAAGACACTAGACAATTCTAATTTCCCAACCTTCACAATAAGACACAAGACAATTCTCATTTCCACCTTCACAATAAGACACTAGAATTATAATTTCCCAACCTTCACAATAAGACACTAGACAATTCTAATTTCCCAACCTTCACAATAAGACACTAGACAATTCTAATTTTCCAACCTTCACAATAAGACATTAGTCAATTCTAATTTCCAACCTTTAAAATAAGACACTAAACAATTCTAATTTCCCAACCTTCACAAAAGACACTAAACAATTCTAATTTCCCAACCTTCACAATAAGACACGAGACAATTCTAATTTCCCAACCTTCACAATAAGACATTAGACAATTCTAATTTCACAACCTTCACAATAAGACATTAGACAATTCTAATTTCCCAACCTTCACAATAAGACACTAGATAATTCTAATTTCCCAACCTTCATAATAAGACACTAGATAATTCTAATTTCTCCACCTTCACAATAAGACATTAGACAATTCTAATTTCTCAACCTTCACAATAAGACACTAAACAATTATAATTTCACAAACCTTCATAATAAGACACTAGATAATTCAAATTTCCCAACCTTCACAATAAGACATTAGACAATTCTAAATTCCCAACCTTCACAATAAGACATTAGACAATTCTAATTTCCCAACCTTCACAATAAGACACGAGACAATTCTAATTTCCCAACCTTCACAATAAGACACCAGACAATTCTAATTTCCCACCTTCACAATAAGACACAGACAATTCTCATTTCCCAACCTTCACAATAAGACACTATATAGACAATTCTAATTCCCTAATTTCCCAACCTTCACAATAAGACATTAGACAATTCTAAATTCCCAACCTTCACAATAAGACATTAGACAATTCTAATTTCCCAACCTTCACAATAAGACACGAGACAATTCTAATTTCCCAACCTTCACAATAAGACACCAGACAATTCTAATTTCCCAACCTTCACAATAAGACACAAGACAATTCTCATTTCCCAACCTTCACAATAAGACACTATAAGACAATTCTAATTTCCCAACCTTCACAATAAGACACTAGACAATTCTAATTTCCCAACCTTCACAATAAGACACTAGACAATTCTAATTTCCCAACCTTCACAATAAGACACTAGACAATTCTAATTTCCCAACCTTCACAATAAGACACTAGACAATTCTAATTTCCCAACCTTCACAATAAGACACTAGACAATTCTAATTTCCCATCCTTCACAATAAGACACTAGACAATTCTAATTTCCCAACCTTCACAATAAGACACTAGACAATTCTAATTTCCCAACCTTCACAATAAGACACTAGACAATTCTAATTTCCCAACCTTCACAATAAGACACTAGACAATTCTAATTTCCCAACCTTCACAATAAGACACTAGACAATTCTAATTTCCCAACCTTCACAATAAGACACTAGACAATTCTAATTTCCCAACCTTCACAATAAAACACTAGACAATTCTAATTTCCCAACCTTCACAATAAAACACTAGACAATTCTAATTTCCCAACGTTTGCCTCAACTCTAATTTTTCTACCATTTTGGATGAGACATTGAGAAACTCTGATTTACTAATCAAATGACTAGGATCTCGATCAATTCAGATTTACAAATCCTGACAACAGAAAAAACCGTATTGATTCTCTGACAACTATCAGCATCTGACCCACTCGATCACCTTCTCCTGTCCCACGTTTCCTTAAGGCTCCTCACAGTCTGACCCCAATAAATATAACCCTGGACAAAACCACTCTCTTAAATTCTGTGCGCCAGGCATAAATCACAGCTTCGGACGTGACCGCTCAAACACCAACATCACGATATTAAAACACTTCCATCACTCATATTTGATTGCGGGAAACACATGGACATTTTCATCTTATAACTGTCATCTTTATCTCCCCCTTGATGCTTCCTGCGACGCCAGGTGTCGCTTAGAGGTTGTTGTGTTTTTAGCCACTCATCTCTATTCTTGGCGAGATGTTTGGTCTTATCTAATGAGTCTATGCCTGCCAACTTTGCTTCTCTTATAAGTGTTCTTTATAGTGTCTCTTTCGGTCATCCTATTTTTCTGTTTCCTGATGTTTTCCATTGAAAAAGGTTCAGGCATAAAAATGCGAAGCTGCAGTAAAGCTGAATGTGAGAAAAATTAAAAAATTAAAAAATTAAAAATTGGTATGTAAGAAGCTTTACGTAAGTTTATGTAAGTTGTTTAGTCTGTGTCATCCACTTATCACGTAAAGCTTACGTAAGTTGTTTAGTCTGTGTCATCCACTTATCACGTAAAGCTTACGTAAGTTGTTTAGTCTGTGTCATCCACTTATCACGTAAAGTTTACGTAAGTTGTTTAGTCTGTGTCATCCACTTATCACGTAAAGTTTACGTAAGTTGTTTAGTCTGTGTCATCCACTTATCACGTAAAGCTTACGTAAGTTTTTTAGTCTGTGTCATCCACTTATCACGTAAAGCTTACGTAAGTTGTTTAGTCTGTGTCATCCACTTATCACGTAAAGCTTCTTATATACCATTTTATTTATTTTTTTTTTTTCCTTTCCATTAAAAAGTTGTTTTGGAATTCTCTTCTTGTTTCTTCTCAGCACATGTCCCACATATGTCCATCTTCTTCTTCTCTATTTGTCTTCCGCTATCTCTCTTTCCCCGTATTTTGCCAGTTGTAACCAAGTATTCCAACTTTCCTCTTCTCATGATGTGTCCGAAAAATATTGATTGTTTCTTTCTGATGTTTTTAAGAGCTCCCTTTTTGTGTTGGCCTCTTTGAAAAAGCTCCTCATTGGTCGTTTTAGCTGTCCAGGGAACTTTCAACATTCTTATAAGAGATCCCATCTCTGTCGTCTCTAATCGTCTTTTCATGTGTGTGTCTACTGTCCATGATTCGCTTCCATAGGTCAGAAATGGCTCTATATAGCACCGATGAACACTCTTTCTCACTTCTATTGGCAGAGTTGTTGCATAAGATATTTTTCATTTTCTTAAATGCTATTTTGGCCTGAGCCATTCTGCTTTTTATTTCTGCAGTTCAACTTCCTTTCATGTAACACAATACACAACTAAACTTTATCTTAGAAGAGAAGACACAAGATGGACGAGGCAGAGACAGACCACTACTAAAGTGGGCTGGTAACATCAAAAGATGAACAGGTAAACCCATGACAACATGCACCATCAAGGAAAAAGACATTGAAATATTGTAATCAGCCTTCGATGTGGGGAGGGCACCCAATGAATGAGTCAATGAATGAATGAATGAGTGAATGAGTGAATGAATGAGTGAATGAATGAGTGAATGAATGAATGAATGAATGAGTGAATGAACGAATGAATGAGTGAATGAATGAATGAATGAGTGAATGAATGAGTGAGTGAGTGAATGAATGAATAAGTAAATGAATGAATGAGGGAATGAATGAGGGAATGAATGAGTGAATGAGTGAATGAATGAATGAGTGAATGAATGAATGAATGAATGAATGAATGAATGAATGAATGAATGAATGAATGAATGAGTGAATGAATGAGTGAGTGAGTGAATGAATGAATAAGTAAATGAATGAATGAGGGAATGAATGAATGAATGAATGAATGAATGAATGAGTGAATGAATGAATGAATGAATGAATGAGGGAATGAATGAATGAGTGAATGAATGAGTGAGTGAATGAATGAGTGAATGAATGAATGAATGAATGAGTGAATGAATGAGTGAATGAATGAATGAGTGAATGAATGAGGGAATGAATGAATGAATGAATGAATGAATGAATGAATGAATGAGTGAATGAATGAGTGAGTGAATGAATGAGTGAGTGAATGAATGAGTGAATGAATGAATGAATGAATGAATGAATGAATGAGTGAATGAATGAGGGAATGAATGAATGAGTGAATAAATGAGTGAAAGAATGAATGAGTGAGTGAATGAATGAATGAATGAATGAGTGAATGAATGAGTGAATGAATGAATGAATGAGTGAATGAATGAATGAATGAATGAATGAATGAATGAGAGAATGAATGAATGAATGAGTGAATGAATGAATGAATGAATGAGGGAATGAATGAATGAGGGAATGAATGAATGAGTGAATGAATGAGTGAGTGAATGAATGAATGAGTGAGTGAATGAATGAATGGGTGATGAATGAGTGAATGAATGAATGAGTGAGTGAATGAATGAGTGAGTGATGAATGAGTGAATGAATGAGTGAGTGAATGAATGAGTGAATGAATGAATGAATGAATGAGTGAGTGAGTGAATGAATGAATGAATGAGTGAATGAATGAATGAATGAGTGAGTGAATGAATGAATGAATGAATGATGAAGTGAGTGAATGAATGAATGAATGAATGGATTCTGTCCAAAAAGTTCCTAACCGGAAATGTTGTCCTCGTTGCTATAACGACACCTCGTTCTCACATTAAAAACTCACCTCATCATTACCACATATCTCAAGTCTATTTTCCCAGTTCCGTTTAAAAAGTCCTAAATAGAAAAGAATTTCCCAAGCGATTTTAAATAGTGACGTCCCCCAGGTCGTGAAATTCTCAAATTCTGATTGTTTGGGCACGGAATGCGCTCACCAGGGAGTCCAAATTATGTGTGCAAATTAAATCAGTGGTTTGAACCAATGTCTCCGACGTTGATAAATGGAAGAGTTTTGCATTCTCACCATCACGTGATCTTAGTTGGTGCTTATTACTGGTCTCCTGTCAGTCTGGGGGGGCGGAGAATTGCTGGTATTTGGCAGGGGCGTGGCAACTTCATTTTGTTAAGGGGGAATTCCAAAATTTCGAGTCAACTCTGATGAACTGAATTATTTTTTTTAAAAGCAGAAATAGAGTTTTACAAATTACGATTGTTACATAATGTAAATATTATTTGATTATTATTTTAATAGCCTGTGGGTTTTATATAAAGTACATTTTACAGAATGTACAATCTGTAAAATATATAATTTTATGACAGTAAGAGTTTTACTAACTGTTAATTTGACAGAGTGTTTTACAGAACGGGATTTACGACACGTGATTTTTCTTAGAACGTTAATTTAGAAATCTTAATTTTACACGATGTGAGTTTTAACGAATATTAATTTTGTTGAATATCGTTTTAAATTATAAATTGGTTTATCTAAATATTTGCCTAGGTTGTGTGCAGTAGTAACTGGTCGTCATTAGAGTCTCAGTAGTGGAGGATGTTTGAATATGATTACAGTGTCAGTAGTGGAGGATGTTTGAATATGATTACAGTGTCAGTAGTGGAGGATGTTTGAATATGATTACAGTGTCAGTAGTGGAGGATGTTTGAATATGATTACAGTGTCAGTAGTGGAGGATGTTTGAATATGATTACAGTGTCAGTAGTGGAGGATGTTTGAATATGATTACAGTGTCAGTAGTTGAGGATGTTTGAATATGATTACAGTGTCAGTAGTGGAGGATGTTTGAATATGATTACAGTGTCAGTAGTGGAGGATGTTTGAATATGATTACAGTGTCAGTAGTGGAGGATGTTTGAATATGATTACAGTGTCAGTAGTGGAGGATGTTTGAATATGATTACAGTGTCAGTAGTGGAGGATGTTTGAATATGATTATAGTGTCAGTAGTGGAGGATGTTTGAATATGATTATAGTGTAAGTAGTGGAGGATGTTTGAATATGATTACAGTGTCAGTAGTGGAGAATGTTTGAATATGATTACAGTGTCAGTAGTCGGGATGTTTGAATATAATTACAGTGTCAGTAGTTAGGCTGTTTGAATATGATTACAGTGTCAGTAGTGGAGGCTGTTTGAATATGATTACAGTGTCAGTAGTGGAGGCTGTTTGAATATGATTACAGTGTCAGTAGTGGAGGCTGTTTGAATATGATTACAGTGTCAGTAGTGGAGGCTGTTTGAATATGATTACAGTGTCAGTAGTGTAGGCTGTTTGAATATGATTACAGTGTCAGTAGTGTAGGCTGTTTGAACATGATTACAGTGTCAGTGGTGGAAGCTGTTTGAATATGATTACAATGTCAGTAGTGGAAGCTGTTTGAATATGATTACAATGTCAGTAGTGGAAGCTGTTTGAATATGATTACAATGTCAGTAGTGGAAGCTGTTTGAACATGATTACAGTGTCAGTAGTGGAAGCTGTTTGAACATGATTACAATGTCAGTAGTGGAAGCTGTTTGAATATGATTACAATGTCAGTAGTGGAAGCTGTTTGAATATGATTACAGTGTCAGTAGTGGAAGCTGTTTGAATATGATTACAGTGTCAGTAGTGGAAGCTGTTTGAATATGATTACAATGTCAGTAGTGGAAGCTGTTTGAATATGATTACAGTGTCAGTAGTGGAAGCTGTTTGAATATGATTACAGTGTCAGTAGTGGAAGCTGTTTGAATATGATTACAGTGTCAGTAGTGGAAGCTGTTTGAATATGATTACAGTGTCAGTAGTGGAAGCTGTTTGAATATGATTACAATGTCAGTAGTGGAGGCTGTTTGAATATGATTACAGTGTCAGTAGTGGGGGCTGTTTGAATATGATTACAGTGTCAGAAGTGGAGGCTGTTTGAATATGATTACAGTGTCAGTAGTGGAGGATGTTTGAATATGATTACAGTGTCAGTAGTGGAGGATGTTTGAATATGATTACAGTGTCAGTAGTGGAGGCTGTTTGAATATGATTACAGTGTTAGTAGTGGAGGATGTTTGAATATGATTACAATGTCAGTAGTGGAGGATGTTTGAATATGATTACAATGTCAGGAGTGGAAGATGTTTGAATATGATTACAGTGTTAGTAGTGGAGGATGTTTGAATATGATTACAGTGTCAGTAGTGGAGGATGTTTGAATATGATTACAGTGTCAGTAGTGGAGGCTGTTTGAATATGATTACAGTGTTAGTAGTGGAGGATGTTTGAATATGATTACAATGTCAGTAGTGGAGGATGTTTGAATATGATTACAATGTCAGGAGTGGAAGATGTTTGAATATGATTACAGTGTTAGTAGTGGAGGATGTTTGAATATGATTACAGTGTTAGTAGTGGAGGATGTTTGAATATGATTACAGTGTTAGTAGTGGAGGATGTTTGAATATGATTACAGTGTTAGTAGTGGAGGATGTTTGAATATGATTACAGTGTTAGTAGTGGAAGATGTTTGAATATGATTACAGTGTCAGTAGTGGAGGCTGTTTGAATTTGATTACAATGTCAGTAGTGGGGGCTGTTTGAATATGATTACAATGTCAGTAGTGGGGGCTGTTTGAATATGATTACAATGTCAGTAGTGGAGGCTGTTTGAATATGATTACAATGTCAGTAGTGGAGGCTGTTTGAATATGATTACAATGTCAGTAGTGGAGGCTGTTTGAATATGATTACAATGTTAGCAGTCGTTGAATATTTGAATATTATTACAGTGTTAGCACAGGGAGCTGAACGTGTTTGCTGATGCCCTATGCTCCACAGGGAGCTGAAAGGTAGAAGAAAAATAACGGTGTCAGCAGTAATGACTTACATCTGAACCCTCAGTCTGTCTTTGCCTAGAATTTAGCTTCATTTTTATAAGGTATAATACCATTTTATAAGTTATTATTATAAGGTATTTTTAAAGGTATTTTTAAAGGATTTTATATATAGGTAGGTTTATTCTTCTTATTGTTCTTCTGTTACTGCTTCTTCTTCTTCTGCTGCTTCTACTTTTTGTTCTTCCTCCTCTTCTTCTTCTTCGTCCTATTTTTTCTTCTTCTTCTTCTCCTTTCTTCTTTTTCTTCATCATCCTCCTCCTCTTCTTATTATTCTTCATCGTCTTATTCTTCTCCTTTTTCTTCCTACTCTTCTTCTTCCTCTTCTTCTTCTACTACTTCCTCCTACCCCTGTTCATTTCTCCTTCTTCCTCTTCCTCTTCTACTACTTCCTCCTACCCCTGTTCATTTCTCCTTCTTCCTCTTCCTCTTCTACTACTTCCTCATACCCTTGTTCATTTCTCCTTCTTCCTCTTCTTCTTCTACTACTTCCTCCTACCCCTGTTCATTTCTCCTTCTTCCTCTTCCTCTTCTACTACTTCCTCCTACCCCTGTTCATTTCTCCTTCTTCCTCTTCCTCTTCTACTACTTCCTCATACCCTTGTTCATTTCTCCTTCTTCCTCTTCCTCTTCTACTACTTCCTCCTACCCCTGTTCATTTCTCCTTCTTCCTCTTCTTCTTCTACTACTTCCTCCTACCCCTGTTCATTTCTCCTTCTTCCTCTTCCTCTTCTACTACTTCCTCCTACCCCTGTTCATTTCTCCTTCTTCCTCTTCCTCTTCTACTACTTCCTCCTACCCCTGTTCATTTCTCCTTCTTCCTCTTCCTCTTCTACTACTTCCTCCTACCCCTGTTCATTTCTCCTTCTTCCTCCACTTCTTCTACTACTTCCTCCTACCCCTGTTCATTTCTCCTTCTTCCTCCACTTCTTCTACTACTTCCTCCTACCCCTGTTCATTTCTCCTTCTTCCTCCACTTCTTCTACTACTTCCTCCTACCCTGTTCATTTCTCCTTCTTCCTCCACTTCTTCTACTACTTCCTCCTACCCCTGTTCATTTCTCCTTCTTCCTCCACTTCTTCTACTACTTCCTCCTACCCCTGTTCATTTCTCCTTCTTCCTCCACTTCTTCTACTACTTCCTCCTACCCCTGTTCATTTCTCCTTCTTCCTCTTCTTCTTCTACTACTTCCTCCTACCCCTGTTCATTTCTCCTTCTTCCTCTTCTTCTTCTACTACTTCCTCCTACCCCTGTTCATTTCTCCTTCTTCCTCTTCCTCTTCTACTACTTCCTCCTACCCCTGTTCATTTCTCCTTCTTCCTCCACTTCTTCTACTACTTCCTCCTACCCCTGTTCATTTCTCCTTTTTCCTCCTCTTCTTCTACTTTATCCTCCTCTTCTTCCCCTCCATCTTTTTCTTCTTATTTTAATCAACATCTTTTTAATTCCTCTTCTGCAGCTGCCACCTCTTTCTTCCCTTTTCCCGCTTCTCATTCTTCTCATTCTTCTCATTCTTCTTCTGACTGCTTATTCTCCTTGTGCATTTACCATGCGACAACACCTAGTCATCATCCGTCCTTAAAAGAATGTTAAGCAGAAGAAGATGCGTTGCTTTGTGATTCGCAACGAGCATATATATATATGTACACCTTTCGGCCCAACACATTCACTTTAATTTGGATCTAACAGGCGTAAACAAACAGCTGTCTTCGTGCGAGAGTCTGGAGTTGTACTCTGATTGAGTCCTGATCACAGAGAGAGAGAGAGAGAGAGAGAGAGAGAGAGAGAGAGAGAGAGAGAGAGAGAGATTCACTGTAATCATGACATTTTATAGTACCCGGTTACCTTCCCTTTACCATCCATACAGACATAGCCAATAGGTGGCAACGAATGCCGACAGTTCTGGATGCACGTTCCTGAAGCAACAAACAAGTCAGAAGTGAATAACTCACCGCTTGTAATCGCAGCGTTCTCACGAGCAATCGGCAGATATAGGAAAGAACAATACAGACAAACAAGAACTCCAGTTCGGAAACATCTCTCTGGGAAATGCTGCTTGTTTTTTAAATCTAAAAAAAAAAAAAACAATATGCGTTCTAGCACCCCTGGTTATTCAGCGAAGTTGATGAATAACCGGCTAAATACGGTCATCTGCTGCTGTCACGGCATGAATCTTGTGGCCGATTTTGATGGACTTGCGGATCAATGAGGCTTAGTCGATCCCTCTCTCCTGCTAAAGGAACGTGTTGAATTTTTTAACATCCATATTTATAGGGAGGTAAAGAATAGTGACACTGTGGCCTTCCAGGCATGTCGTAAGAGGCGACTAAGGAGGTTGATGGCTTGACAAGCTGTCATTATAAAAAGTATTGTTATGAACAAAAAAGCCATAGATTTTAGAAGCAGTGATCTCTGCAATATGTGCCATTTTGGCACGCAAGGTTTCTGTTTTTGAGATTGTGGTTCTGCCCTATGTGCCGTCTTCGGCTCGAAAGGACAATAGATAGATAGATATATATATAGGGGAGATGGGGGGGGGGGGCGGGGGGAGATGGTTATTATTGCTGATGATTTATAGAACAGGAGGAGAACGTGAAATACTTGAGCAGAACAACAACAACAACAGCAGCAGCAACAACAACAACAACAGCAGCAGTAGCAGCAACAACAACAACAGCAACAACAACAACAACAACATGAGACGGAAGGTGTAGCACAGAGATAGTTACGTAGAACAGCTTAAGTCAAAGTGGCATTTCAGAAAACAAAAATGTGAGTAGCCCCGTCACGCCAAGTGGCGTATAGGGAATATGGTGTTAGTGACCATACATTTTATAGACCTTCAGCACATGATTTTTGGGGTAATGTGGTCGGTATTACGCCCGTGCCGCTTTACTGTCTCAGAAAAAAAATCCGATAGCCATTTAAGGCTTAACTAACGATTGATTAAAAATGTGGAGGCGGGCTCTGTACGCATGCAATGGGTAGAGTCATTGCAGAAATCCAAAATACGTAAGGTCACCTTTGTCTATGTCCCTGGATATGCGGGAGTACGGGGAAATGAAATGATGGGCAGGTTGGCTAGCTACGCTGTCGTTGAGGACGGGCAACCAATGGATCGGGCGGACATCATCAATGCACTCCGAGATGTGGGAAGAGCACAGGACTTCGACAAACACAGATCCACGTCACTTCTTCGGATGATGGAAATGGGAGTTAAGTTGGGCACAGCCAGAAATGAGAAACTTAGTGGCTGTGTAAGAAGACTTATCAACCAACATAGAACTGGAGTCGCCAGTCGCTGGACACTGAGGGAACTGCTGAGGAGGGGATCTGAGCACCTATGGACATGTTCGGAGTGCAATGATGATGACCCGCAAATAACTCAATAACTCAATAACGAGGGATATATCACCGGTCCCTGAAAATGTCTTGTACAAAACGTTAAATATTTGGGCACAATAATAACATCAGACAGAAGAAGCACCACATAATTAACAAATAGAATAGCTCAGCTAAAGTAGCATTTCAGAAAATGGAAAACGTCCTGAGCAATAAATCTATGTGAAGAGAACTGAGAAAGAGATTTCAACGGTGCTATATAGAGTAAATTCTGACATATTGAAGTCAATCATGGACTGCAGAAACACAAATGAAAAGACTACTAGAGGCCACAGGATTGAGCTGTCCTAGAAGAATGTTAAGTGTTCCCTGAAAAAAAAACACCAACAAGGAAATTCTCAAAGAGGCCAACATGAAAAGAGAGCTAATAAGAAACATCAGAAAGAAACAATTAACGTTTTTGAGGCACATCATGAGAAGGGGACAGTTGGAATACTTGGTTCCTCTTCTTCTTTCTTCTTTTCTCTTTCTCACTGATACCTAAAAGGTGTCGTGGTTTATATCATTTGTCGTTCTTGAGCTGCTCGAACTGTCTGAATTAGTGATTTTCCTTTGTTGTTACATGTCTCTATCACTGCATCTATCCATCTTCTTTTCTCTTTTCACTGATACCTAAAAGGTGTCGTGGTTTATATCATTTGTCGTTCTTGTGCTGCTCGAACTGTCTGAATTAGTGATTTCCCTTTGTTGTTGCATGTCTCTGTCACTGCATCTATCCATCTTCCTTGAGGTCTACCTCTTGGTTATAATTGGTTACAACTGGCAAAATTGAGGAAAAGAGATCGCGGAAGGCATTGGCTGGTAGTTCATATTTTGAGTTTGGTGAACATGTGGTTTCTCATTCTGTTTTTGCCAGTGCATAGCCGAAGTAAGATGACTTGATCCCTCCATGATAGTTGCAGGTATCCGTCCCTCTCGTTATACTTTTCGTGTTCTTATTTCCATTTTTCAGGCTACTGGCTTTTGATGATGGATTTAGCTTCTTCGTAAGAGGGTAGGAAACAAGATTATCATTATTGTTGACTATTTACACATCGATGCTGTTTAGAAGATCATCATCATCATCATGCACCATGCCTGCTGACGTAGGTGATCATGTCTCTCAACAACTTTCGATCTCGACGGTTATTTATCATTTCTGTTGTTGACCTCTTGCCAAACCATTCTCTTAAGCTGTCTGGTATCTTTTCTCTTTGCTTCCCTGTATCTCTTCGTCCCTCAATTTTCCAGTTCTTGCAATATGTTCCAGCTGTCCCCTTCTCATTACATGGTCAAAATATGATAGTTTTTTTTCCCTAATATTGGACATTATGTCTCTATTTGCTTTGACCTCGTTCAGAACGTTTTCATCACTCTTTTTACCTGACCATAGTATTCTCTGCAATTTTCTGTTAAACCACATTTCCACAGCATCCAGTAATTTTCTTGTCTATTGTCCTATTGTCCACGATTCACACCCATATGTTAAGACTGACTCTACATAGCATTTAAGAACTCTTTTTCTTATTTCCATTATCAACGATGGATTGTACAATATATCTTCCTCACTTTTTGGAAAGCTGCTTTTGCCTGAGATATTCAGCATCTCACCTCTATCGTACATCTACCATCTGAGGTTAAGAATGTTCCCTATTTACATTCATTTGTACCTGTTTTAATATTGAAGCAGGAATCGGCTCCCTCAATGAGATAGAGCTGCTTGCACAGAACAGAGACACATGGCGAGATTTGATAAAATATCTTTAAAAGAAAACTGCTAGAATAAAAATTCAGATAGGAGAAGGTGTATCTTGGTATACGCCATGTGGGCCGGCTACGGCTCGAAAGGTCAATAGATAGATAGATAGAATATTGTTCCACTAATCTTCATTGAACACGATGTCTTTTTCTTATTTTTTTTCTTTTTTGCACCATTATCTCTGTCTTTTTATTCAAAAGATACGAAAATAAAAATAATATCAGAAGAGAAGTCGGATGGTTGTATGGAAAGATAATTACAGGAAACGCCTCATATCAAACGAGGATATAGAAGGAACGTAATAAAAGAGCACAGTCACGCCATATAGTGTGTAGAGAGAATACGGCGTTGATGTCCATACTTCTTAATATATCTCCGTCACTTTATTTTTGGGGTAATGTGGTCAGTATTACGCCCGTGCCGCTTTACTTCCCCAGAAAGGAGTATGGGTTGGGGGCTGGTTGGTCTCGACGCAAGACGCCGGTCTCAAGACAGAGAGGTTGTGGGTTCAAATCTCGGCTGCAGCAGTTGGGATTTTTATTTGTGATTTCTCTCTGCGGCAACCACCCCTGGTCTCAGCAGCGAGGTCCGGTTTGAAACGTCCATTACTCATCGACGGTAAAAAAAAAAAATATGAGTACCTCCGAAATTGGAGTTATCTGCCTGTGCGGCGAGGGAATCCCTGTGCACACAGCTGTCAGGAGAAAACGAATTGACACGCAACATTCAAGTCTATGCCTCTAGGGACTTTACCAGAAATGAAAGATGGCGAACGAAAATTAAAACAACGACTTCTCCCGGGAACAAAAAATCTTGTACCAATTTATGTCTGGGTGAACCTGGAAGCCGTCGATTAGGATTGAACCCGAACTTTTGTGTTTAGTAATCCAATTCACTATCTACTGAGCTATAGTGGGCTACCGGGGTTTAGAGAATTCGTCACATTTTGTCACACGAGAATTATAAACTCGTCACATAATGCCATCACAGAATTATAGAATGCGTCACATAATGTCATCAGAGAATTATAGAATGAATCATATAATTTCATCAGAGAATTATAGAATGAATCATACAATGTCATCAGAGAATTATAGAATGCGTCAAATAATGTCATCAGAGAATTATAGAATGCGTCACATAATGTCATCAGAGAATTATAGAATGCGTCACATAATGTCATCAGAGAATTATAGAATGAATCATATAATGTCATCAGAGAATTATAGAATGAATCATATAATGTCATCAGAGAATTATAGAATGAATCATATAATGTCATCAGAGAATTATAGAATGCGTCACATAATGTCTTCAGGAAATTATAGAATGCGTCACATAATGTCATCAGAGAATTATAGAATGCGTCACATAATGTCATCAGAGAATTATAGAATGCGTCACATAATGTCATCAAAGAATTATAGAATGAATCATATAATGTCATCAGAGAATTATAGAATGCGTCACATAATGTCATCAGAGAATTATAGAATGCGTCAAATAATGTCATCAGAGAATTATAGAATGCGTCACATAATGTCATCAGAGAATTATAGAATGCGTCAAATAATGTCATCTGAGAATTATAGAATGCGTCACATAATGTCATCAGAGAATTATAGAATGCGTCACATAATGTCATCAGAGAATTATAGAATGAGTCACATAATGTCATCAGAGAATTATAGAATGAGTCACTTATTGTCATCAGAGAATTATAGAATGCGTCACTATGCGTCCCGCTATCTCTTCGTGCCTCAATTTTTCAAGTTGTTACAATATATTCCAGTTGTTCTCTTCTCATTACATGGTCAAAAAATGATGATTGTTTCTTCCTAATATTGGAAATTAGCTCTCTTTTTGCTTTGACATCTTTCAGAACATTTTCATTACTCTTCTTAGCTGTCCATGGTATTCTCAACATTCTTCTGTAAAACTACATTTCTACAGACTCCAGAGATTTTCTTGTCTGTTGTCCTATTGTCCATGATTCACATCCATATGTTAAGACTGGCTCTACATAACATTTAAGAACTCTTTTTACGTGATATTCTATATCTATCTATTGTCCATTCGAGCCGAAGACGGCACATAGGGCAGAACCACAATCTCAAAAACAGAAACCTTGCGTGCCAAAATGGCACATATTGTAGAGATCACTGCTTCTAAAATATAATATATATTTTTTCTCATATCTTTGTGTGTGTATGTCTGTGTTAGTCACATCTCATATCTTTGTGTGTACATGTCTGTGTTAGCCACATCTCATTTCTTTGTGTGTACATGTCTGTGTTAGTCACATCTCATATCTTTGTGTGTACATGTCTGTGTTAGTCACATCTCCTATCTTTGTGTGTGCATGTCTGTGTTAGTCACATCTCATATCTTTGTGTGTACATGTCTGTGTTAGTCACATCTCCTATCTTTGTGTGTACATGTCTGTGTTAGTCACATCTCATATCTTTGTGTGTGCATGTCTGTGTTAGTCAGATCTCATATCTTTGTGTGTACATGTCTGTGTTAGTCACATCTCATATCTTTGTGTGTACATGTCTGTGTTAGTCACATCTCATATCTTTGTGTGTACATGTCTGTGTTAGTCACATCTCATATCTTTGTGTGTGCATGTCTGTGTTAGTCACATCTCATATCTTTGTGTGTACATGTCTGTGTTAGTCACATCTCATATCTTTGTGTGTACATGTCTGTGTTAGTCACATCTCATATCTTTGTGTGTGCATGTCTGTGTTAGTCACATCTCATATCTTTGTGTGTACATGTCTGTGTTAGTCACATCTCATATCTTTGTGTGTGCATGTCTGTGTTAGCCACATCTCCTATCTTTGTGTGTGCATGTCTGTGTTAGTCACATCTCCTATCTTTGTGTGTACATGTCTGTGTTAGTCCCATCTCATATCTTTGTGTGTACATGTCTGTGTTAGCCACATCTCCTATCTTTGTGTGTGCATGTCTGTGTTAGTCACATCTCCTATCTTTGTGTGTACATGTCTGTGTTAGTCACATCTCATATCTTTGTGTGTACATGTCTGTGTTAGCCACATCTCCTGTCTTTGTGTGTACATGTCTGTGTTAGCCACATCTCATATCTTTGTGTGTGCATGTCTGTGTTAGTCACATCTCATATCTTTGTGTGTACATGTCTGTGTTAGCCACATCTCATATCTTTGTGTGTACATGTCTGTGTTAGCCTGCATCTCATATCTTTGTGTGTACATGTCTGTGTTAGTCACATCTCATATCTTTGTGTGTGCATGTCTGTGTTAGCCACATCTCATATCTTTGTGTGTGTATGTCTGTGTTAGTCACCTCTAGTGACTCGGGCAGATGGTGCTCGTAAACCTGGGAGGGCCGACCATCTAAGGGCAGAATCCCCCTACAGAAAAGACAAGCTGCTGCCTTGCAGGAAGATTGGAGAAGTTTAAAGGCTAAGGAAAGCAAACCTGAATAAAATGCTGGCTGAAATCGGATGCACTGGGCCACTGGCGCAGAACACAGTGCAACGTATTAACAGGTATTCAATCAGGGTGGATCTAACAAACTCTAATTATGACAATTCACTTATACAGGCAGCTGTCTTTATGTGAGAGTCTGGAATCCTACTCTGATTGAGTCTTGATTGCAGAGAGAGAGAGAGAGAGAGAGAGAGAGAAATCTAATATTCTATATAGCAATATAATATATTTCTCATGTAACAATATAATGTATACTTTCTGTAAAAGTATAATATATTTCCCATGTAACAATATACCATATTTCTACTGTAACAATGTAATAAATTTCCACTATAAAAATGCGATATATTTCCCTTGTAACAATATATTTTTACTTGTAACAATATAATATATTTTCACCTGGAAATATAATGTATTTTCTTTGTAACAATATAATATATTTCCATTGTAATAATATGATACAATATCTTGTCTATTGTCCTATTGTCCACGATTCACACCCATATGATAAGACTGACTCTACATAGCATTTAAGAACTCTTTTTCTTATTTCCATTATCAACGATGGATGTACAATATATCTTCCTCACTTTTTGGAAAGCTGCTTTTGCTGAGATATTCAGCATCTCACCTCTATCGTACATCTACCATCTGAGGTTAAGAATGTTCCCTATTTACATTCATTGTACCTGTTTTAATATGAAGCAGGAATCGGCTCCCTCAATGAGATAGAGCTGCTTGCACAGAACAGAGACAGATGGCGAGATTTGATAAAATATCTTTAAAAGAAAACTGCTAGAATAAAAATTCAGATAGGAGAAGGTGTATCTTGGTCTACGCCCTATGGGCCGGTTACGGCTCGAAAGGTCAATAGAATATGATACAAAATTACTTTGCAACAATATTATATAATTTCCCTTGTAACAATATATTTTTACTTGTAACAATAAATATATTTCCTTTGTAACAATATAATACACATAGTCCAAACAAATAACACCAGGGCTAAAACTAAGAATAGCAAAATGTTACATCTTCTCTATATTCCTGTATGGTGCAGAAACATGGACATTAGACCAGAAAAGAGAACAGAAAATTGAAGCCTTTGAAATGTGGATCTACAGAAGAAATGTAGAATTGGATGGAAAGAAAAGAAAACAAACGATGAAGTTTTAAAACAACTAAAAATGAAAAGAGAACTACCAAACACAATTAGAACAAGACATGCAATTTTGGGGGCATGTTAAAAGACACAAAAGCCTAAAAAAAAATTCATATTGGAAGATAAAATACAAGGTAAAAGAGGCAGTGGCAGACCAAGACTAACATGGACGAGTAACATCAAAAGATGGACAAGTCAGCCAAATGACAAACTGCACCATCAAAGCAAGAGCCAGAGTGGAATAGCGCTTCATGGTAGCCAACCTTCGATGCGCATACGGCACTCAATGATGATAATAATGATGATAATGATGATGATGAACAATATAATATAATTTCCTTAACAATATAATATAGCTTCTCCTGTAACAATATAATGTATGTTCCCCTTGTATACGAGATCTCGTTTGTTAGAAGCGCGTGGGCTTCAGACTGATTCTAACTAACTTAAGGCCGTGTGCAAGTCATCAAATAGCGGGCGATAAACATGTCACATTGGTTTAAAATTTAAGCCAACTATAGACATCATCATGTCGCATGTCCTTTACAGAACGCTGCATTCACCACAGCCCGTCACCTGCAATAATTCGCTGATTTATCACATCGGAAGTCTCCTGACATAATAAAATTTATTTATTATTATTTTGTTTCCTGTCTAAAAGCAACCGACATGAAAAAACATAGTTCTAGGGGACCTTAACGCAAAAGTAGGAAAGGAAAGGGTTGAGGATGTAGTTGGTCATTATGGCTTCTTCTTTTTCTACCTTTCAGCTCCCTGTGGAGCATAGGCCTTGAACAAACACTTTCAGCTCCCTGTGGAGCATAGGTCTTGAACAAACACTTTCAGCTCCACGTGGAGCATAGGTCTTGAACAAACACTTTCAGCTCCACGTGGAGCATAGGTCTTGAACAAACACTTTCAGCTCCACGTGGAGCATAGGTCTTGAACAAACACTTTCAGCTCCACGTGGAGCATAGGTCTTCAACAAACACTTTCAGCTCCCTGTGGAGCATAGGTCTTGAACAAACACTTTCAGCTCCACGTGGAGCATAGGTCTTCAACAAACACTTTCAGCTCCATGTGGAGCATAGGTCTTCAACAAACACTTGCAACCCCATGTGGAGCATAGATCTTCAACAAACACTTTCAGTTCCCTGTGGAGCATAGGTCTTCAAGAAACACGTTCAGCTCCCTGTGGAGCATTTGTCTTCAACAAACACTTTCCATTCACTGATTACATACTGAGACCATTACATGTCTCCCCATCATCTTCATCTCTATTCTATCTGTCTTCTCCAAGAATTCCTTGGTCTTCCTCTTTGTTTTTTTCCCCTGGGTTTTAAAAAAGGGCCAGTTGTGTAATACTCTCTGTTGGCTTCCGCAGTGTGTGTCCTATCCAGCGCCATCGTCTTCACTGTATCTCTTTATCCACTGGTATTTGACTGGTACATTTCCATAATTCTATGTTAGAGATTTTGTCCTGCCATTCTCATCCTTTTATTCTGCGTAAGCATCCATTCATGAAAGTGTGTATCTTCATGATTGTCAATTTTGTTGTTCTCCATGTTTCACAGCCATATAATAGGACTGACTTAACATTGGAGTTGAACATTTTTATTTATGTATTTAACCTAATTTCTTTGGATTTCCATATGTTTCCCCGTGCAACAAATGTTCCTCTTGTTTTTGATATCCTTATTTTGGTATCATTTTCTGTTCCTCCCTCTTTATCTATATTACTACCCAGATATATGTAAGATTGTACGTCTAGTAGAGGTATTTCTACTAATTTTATTTGGTTATTGCCAACTGCATTAATTCTCATAATGTTGGTCTTATCTCTATTAATCTTCAGTCCTAGCTGTTGTGATCTCTCATCAAGTATGCTCATTTTATCCTGCATCTATTGATGGCTGTGTGATAGGAGAACTATATCATCAGCAAAGTCTAAATCATCAAGTTCTTTGGTCAGTGACCACTGGATTCCATTTCTGTTGTTTTGAGTTATTTTCATAATCCAATCTATGGCCAGTAGAAAGAGAAATGGAGACAGAAGGCATCCCTGCCTTACTCCTGCTCTTATTTCAAATGCTTCTGCAAGCTGCCCTTCATGTACCACACTACATTTCATTCCTTCATACATTGTTTTTATCAGGTTAATAAACTTTATGGGGATTCCGTAATGACGCAGCAACTTCCAAATCATTCCTCTGTCTAAACTATCGAATGTGTTTTCGTAATCGATGAATCCAATATAAAGTGGGGACTGTAGTTGTAAACTTTGTTCAACTATTATACGTAGAGTAGTTATTTGATCAGCACATGATCTGTTCTTCCTAAAACCTGCTTGTTCATCTCTCAAATGTTTCTCTATGGCCTCTTTTAGTGTCTCCAGAATGATTCTGCTTAATATTTTTCCTGGCACTGATAGTAGCATAATTCCCCTATAATTTGTGCATTCCTGTAAACTTCCTTTCTTTGGTAGTTTGATCATATAGCCTTCTTTCCAGTCTTTAGGTATTTCTTTCCTCTCCCAAATTTTATCTAATAGATTATGTAACATCTTGGTAGAGGTGTTAATATCTGATTTGATGACTTCCGAAGGAATCTCACCTGGTCCTGTGGCTTTACCATCTTTTAATAGTTTGATGGTTTTCATTATTTCTTCTTTGCTTGGTTTTCCACAGTTAACGTGTAACTCTTCTTCTGCTGGTAGTATATCTGGAGGATTATTTGAGCCTGGTCTATCCAAAAGTTCTTCAAAGTGCTCTTTCCATCTCTTCCTTTGTTCCCTTATATTACTAAGCAGATTTCCCTTCTTATCTTTAATAAAGGTATTGATCTGTTTGTATTTTCCACTTAATTTCTTTGTGCTGTTGTACAATTCTTTCATATTCCCTTTATTTGCTGCTTCTTCTGCCTCTTTAGCTAGTTCGTCTATATATTTCCTCTTATCCCTTTTAATGCATCTTCTCACTTCTTTGTTCACCTCTGTGTAAGCTTCCTGTGTCTTGGCTTTATTACTTCTCGTTTTGCTTTTATTTATGTCTGCTTTCTTGTTCTTTCTTTCTTTAATTTTATCCAGGGTCTCTGCTGTCATCCATGCCTTATTCTGGCGTTCTCTTTTCCCCAGTGTTTCTTCGCATGTCTCTTTCCATATATCTGTTATCTGTTTCCAATGATCTTCTATATTTATTATATTTTCTAGTTGTTGGAGGACTTGGTATTTGTTTGATATTGGGTTTGCGAATTTATCTTTAATTTTTTTTTTTTTTAAGAAACCCTACATTGAAATACTTTCTACCCTTATTCGTTGTAGTATATCTTTGTAGTTTAAGTTTAAGTTTAGCTATCAGAAGATGATGATCTGAAGCTACATCTGCTCCTCTATATACTTTTACATCCTGTAAGGATGAATTAAACTTATTATTAATACATATGTGATCAATTTGATTTTCCGTTCTATGATCTGGTGACACCCATGTAGCTTTGTGTATTCTTTTGTGTTGGAATATTGTTCCTCCTAGGCTCACTTGATTAAGGGCATAGAAATTCACAAATATCTCTCCATTCTTGTTTATATCTCCAAGTCAATGTTTTCCCATAATCTCTTCGAAGATTCTGTTGTCTTTAGACAGATCCTACTTTAGCATTTAGGTCTCCCTTCAAGATTATAATATCCTTGGCTCGTCTCTCCTCCATCTGACATTGTAACTATTTATTACTATTAGAACTATTAATATTAGAATTCATCTTTAACTAAATCATCATTGGTTGGTACATAACATTGTATAATGTGTAATTTTTATTTTGTTTTTGGTTGTTTTAAATGTTGCTCTCATTAGTCTTGGCCCTACTGCTTCCCATTCTATTAGTGTCTTATGTGCATTCCTTGATAGCATTATAGCTACCCTTCACTATGTTGTGCTCCAGGTTCCTGGTGTCCTGATGATAAAATCATCTCTCCTGTATTTTGTTTTATTCTTTCCGTTCCTAGCCATCTTGTTTCACACATTCCCAGAATATCTATCTTGTAGTTGATCATTTTTGCTGCCACTTGTGCAGCTTTTCCCTGTTTGTTTAGGGTACGTACATTCCAGCTGCCAATTCTGGAGGATTTCCTAGTAGACAAAGGGTGAGTCGGCAACCCGGACTCCTTACGGCTTTCTCCGGCTTGCGTCATATGTCTCTTAGACAGACACCCTTTATCTTTCCTGGATGGCGGATTTACTTTTATACTTTCATTGACTTGTCCATGTTTGTGAAGTTTTTTCGGCTTATATTTTTTTACAGTATGGGATAGCCAGTCCCATGCCCAACCCTCCTTTCTCGCCTCTCACGAACATGCCTGGTAGGGTACAGCGCCGCTATTCTTTACTCCCCTTTCGGGCCGCGGCAGGGCACGGACATCATTATGGCTTAGGCGAGAGGAATGAAAGAGGTGACAAACTTATTGACTGGGCAAGAATACACAACAAGATGATAGGAAACACCTGGTTTAAGCAACATCCAAGACGTCTGTGGAATGGAAAAGTCCAGGAGACAACGCACGTAATCAAATTGATTATATAATGATAAGCAGTAGATTTAGAAACAGTCTGGTGTGTGTGAAAACTAGACCAAGGGCAGATTGCAATAGTGATCATGTACCAGTTGTGGGAAAGCTTAGAGTAAAATTAAAAACAACAAAACGAGCCTCAATTAACATCAAGTTAAATTTAGATTTACTAAATCAGACAAGAAGCTGCAAGACAAAAATAAAATCACAATTCAGAACCGGTACAATGCAATAGAGAAGATACAAAGCATTGATGAATAGTGGGAAATGCTAAAAGAATCAATGCAACAAACATCAAAAGAGTTCATACCACCAGTGAGGACAAATTCAAGAAAGAAATGGATGACAGATGACATTTTGCAGCTAATGGATACCAGAAGAAGAAATAAAGGGTGTCCGGTTAGCGCAATCGATAGGCGGTTGGCTTACCACGGCAACAGCCGGGGTTCGTAATCCTGGCGAGGACACCTGGGTTTTACTAATTCCCTAAAAATTAGTAGGAGCCGCGATAGCTCAGTGGTTAGTGAACTGGACTACTACGGACAGGGGTAGGGTTCGATCCCAACCGACGGCTCCGGGTTCACCCAGCCTTAAATGGGTACCGGATTTTTTCTGGGAAAGTAAAAGCAGCACGGGCGTAATACCGACCACATTACCCCAAAAATCATGTGCTGAAGGTCTGTAAAATATAGGGTCACTAACACCATATTTCCCTATACGCCACTTGCCGTGACGGGGGGTACTTTACTTTTTTTTTTTTTTTAATAAGAGATTAAAATAAAGAAATTACAATAAAATGCAATGAGGCAAAAGAAGCATGGCTCAAATAGACATGCAAAGAGATTGAAATGCAACAAAAAGGAGATGCTAAAGCTATATACAAACAAATAGAAGAATTAACCGGAAGAAAAACGTAATCAAAAACTGGATGTTTACGATCAAAGGAAGGGGAACTGTTGATTGAACAAGAAAGCGTAAGGGAACGATGGACAGAATACATTAAAGATCTTTATAATGATGAACGAACAGAAGTAAATATTAAGGATAATGGAGAAGGTCAGAAATACTCAAAGAAGAAGTGGAAGACGCCTTGCGCAATATAAAAGCAGGCAAAGCTCCTGGACCAGATAATATAACTAAAGAAGCGATTGAAGCCATGGGTGATTTTGGAACATTAATAATAACACAAATATTGAATATGACACAAATATTGAATATGACACAAATATTGAATATAACACAAATATTGAATATAACACAAATATTGAATATAACACAAATATTGAATATAACACAAATATTGAATATAACACAAATATTGAATATAACACAAATATTGAATATAACACAAATATTGAATATAACACAAATATTGAATATAACACAAATATTGAATATAACACAAATATTGAATATAACACAAATATTGAATATAACACAAATATTGAATATAACACAAATATTGAATATAACACAAATATTGAATATAACACAAATATTGAATATAACACAAATATTGAATATAACACAAATATTGAATATAACACAATGTGGCAGAGTTCTTGCTGTTTGCTGATTTATCTGTAGTCTCTTCATCTGGCCGGTCATTCAACACTTATTACTTTCACTCTAACTTTCACGTGAGCATACTATTGTAAGTCACCATCATATTTTGTGATCAAATACAACACAGCCTTTATTACGAATTACACATCAAAACTTAAACAACAGTTAACACTGGTTCCGTACAATGAACAAACTATACTGTCCTCTTATAATCTAAATGTTCCTTTATTGTTACTGTGTCGAGCCTATCGGCGATGTATATTCACAAGTAACGCTCGTGATCGTATACAAGTTAACTCTCAATCTTATAGACCTTGAGGTCTTACTTCTAAACCTGAACCACACAAATCTCTGTGCCAACTCTATTAGTCAAACTCCTCATTTCTCTACTCTGACTTCAGGCAGGTTCACTACTCACTCCTGCTCAACAGACCGGTTTCCACCCGCGAGCTGCCTGGGTGGAAGAAGAAGCAGAAGATACGAACCCACCACCACCCCCCCCCCCCGCCCCACCCTTTAATCTTTCGAACAGCAGACACGAGGAAAAATATGAAAACAAGAATTTCTCGTTATCGAATATAAACAACTTTAATGTGGATTCGCTCAGCCTGGTCAAGTGGCCGTCTATTAATTCTGTTCTAAACTAGTGATCTGGACAACAGCCCGATGGATGATCACGACCTGGTTCTAAACTAGTGATCTGGACAACAGCCCGATGAATGATCACGACCTGGTTCTAAACTAGTGATCTGGACAACAGCCCGATGGATGATCACGACCAGGTTCTAAACTAGTGATCTGGACAACAGCCCGATGGATGATCACGACCAGGTTCTAAACTAGTGATCTGGACAACAGCCCGATGGATGATCGCGACCAGGTTCTAAACTAGTGATCTGGACAACAGCCCGATGGATGATCGCGACCAGGTTTTAAACTAGTGATCTGGACAACAGCTCGATGGATGATCACGACCAGGTTCTAAACTAGTGATCTGGGCGACAGTCCAATGGATGATCACGACCAGGTTCTAAACTAGTGATCTGGACAACAGCCCGATGAATGATCACGACCAGGTTCTAAACTAGTGATCTGGGCGACAGTCCAATGGATGATCACGACCAGGTTCTAAACTAGTGATCTGGACAACAGCCCGATGGATGATCACGACCTGGTTCTAAACTAGTGATCTGGGCGACAGTCCAATGGATGATCACGACCAGGTTCTAAACTAGTGATCTGGGCGACAGTCCAATGGATGATCACGACCAGGTTCTAAACTAGTGATCTGGACAACAGCCCGATGGATGATCACGACCTGGTTCTAAACTAGTGATCTGGGCGACAGTCCAATGGATGATCACGACCAGGTTCTAAACTAGTGATCTGGACAACAGCCCGATGAATGATCACGACCTGGTTCTAAACTAGTGATCTGGGCGACAGTCCAATGGATGATAACGACCAGGTTCTAAACTAGTGATCTGGACAACAGCCCGATGAATGATCACGACCAGGTTCTAAACTAGTGATCTGGGCGACAGCCCGATGGATGATCACGACCTGGTTCTAAACTAGTGATCTGGGCGACAGCCCGATGAATGATCACGACCAGGTTCTAAACTAGTGATCTGGGCGACAGCCCGATGAATGATCACGACCTGGTTCTAAACTAGTGATCTGGGCGACAGCCCGATGAATGATCACGACCAGGTTCTAAACTAGTGATCTGGGCGACAGCCCGATGAATGATCACGACCAGGTTCTAAACTAGTGATCTGGGCGACAGCCCGATGAATGATCACGACCTGGTTCTAAACTAGTGATCTGGGCGACAGCCCGATGAATGATCACGACCAGGTTCTAAACTAGTGATCTGGACAACAGCCCGATGGATGATCACGACCAGGTTCTAAACTAGTGATCTGGACAACAGCCCGATGAATGATCACGACCAGGTTCTAAACTAGTGATCTGGACAACAGCCCGATGGATGATCACGACCAGGTTCTAAACTCGTGATCTAGACAACAGCCCGATGGATGATCACGACCAGGTTCTAAACTAGTGATCTAGACAACAGCCCGATGGATGATCACGACCAGGTTCTAAACTAGTGATCTAGACAACAGCCCGATGGATGATCACGACCAGGTTCTAAACTAGTGATCTAGACAACAGCCCGATGGATGATCACGACCAGGTTCTAAACTCGTGATCTAGACAACAGCCCGATGGATGATCGCGACCTGGTTCTAACAGAACTATACTGTGAGTCTCTAGCAGTGTTTTAATGTCTCGTCATACATATCGACTTGCCAGGTCGACTGCCGGTCCTAGAGTGTCTGTCTCCTCTCTCTTCACTCTTCTCATCATTCGTCATCATCGTGTGCCCTCTCCGCAACGAAGGTTGGCTACCATGGATCGCCATTCTACTCTGTTTCTTGCTTTGATGGTGCAGGCTGACATAGATTGACTTGTCCATCTTTTGATGTTACTCGTCCATGTTAGTCTTGGTCTGCCTCTGCCTCTTTTGCCTTGTATTTTTCCTTCCAATATTACTTTTAGTAGGCTGTTGTGTCTTTTAACATGCTCCCAAAATGTAATTTGTCTTGTCTTAATTGTATTTAGTAGTTCTCTTTTTATTGTCAGTTGTTTTAAAACTTCATCGTTTGTTGTCTTTTGTTTCCATCCAATTCTACCTATTCTTCTACAAATCCACATTTCAAAGGCTTCAATTTTCTGTTCTGTTTTCTTGTCTAATGTCCATGTTTCTGCACCATACAGGAATATAGAGAAGATGTAACATTTTGCCATTCTTAGTTTCAGCCCTGCTGATATTTGTTTTGTTGCTAGTATATTTTTCATGGCATTAAAATTACTTTTTGCCATACCTATTCTTTTGTTTATTTCACTATTGCATTTTCCATCATTGGTTATAGTATGTCCTATGTAGTTGTAACTCTGGACTGTCTCCAGATGTGTTCCCTCAACTGTGATATTTATTGTAGGTCTTGAGAATTTTCTTTGTTTATGATCATAGTTTTAGTCTTTTTGATATTCATTTCTAGTCCATATTTTTTGCTTGTTATGTTTATCACATTAAGCAATTGTTGTAGGTCTTTAGGATTTTCTGCTAGTAGAACAGTATCATCAGCATATCTCAGGTTATTGATTATCTTTCCATTAATGTTTAGGCCTGGCATATCTGAGATGTTTTTAAAGATTTGCTCAGTGTACAGATTGAACAAGCTTGGTGATAGGATGCATCCTTGTCTTACTCCTCTTTTTATGTCCATGGGTGTAGAGTTCTCCTTGTTATATCTTATTATTGCTGTTTGCTCCCAGTACAAATTACATATTAGTCGTATGTCTGCGTCGTCTAGATTTATATCCTTTAGGCAGTCTATGAGTTGGTTATGGTGTATTCTATCGAAAGCTTTGGTGTAGTCTATAAATCAGGCATATATTGGTTTGTTTACTTCTGTGTACTTTTCAATCAATGTTCTCATGCTGAATATGGCTTCTTTTGTCCCACTTTTTTCCCTGAATCCAAATTGTTGCTCCTCTAAATCAGTATTGATTTTATTCTGAATCCTTCCCTGTATAATTTTTAGTAAAATTTTTGTTACCTGGCTCATTAGGCTTATTGTTCTGAAGTCACTGCATTCAACTGCACCATTCTTTTTAGGCAATGCAATGAAAGTTGATGTTTTTAGATCGTTTGGTATGTATCCTGTATAGTATATGTCATTGCATATGTCTGTGATCACTTCGACGCCAAACTCTTCTACAGCCTGTATCATCTCTATCTGTATATAGTCAGGTCCTGCTGCTTTTCCCTTTTCCATTGTTTTTATAGCTTTTTCTACTTCGGATTTCAGGATTTTATAGTTGTATGTACATTTTATGTCTGGCTTTTTGTCCCTTTCGTCATGAAATAATTATGTTATATATTCTTGCCATCTATCTATTATATCTTTGTTGTCTGATAGCATTCTTCCCTCTTTGTTTGCTATACATCCGATTTCTGCAGCTTTTTTGTCTTTATTCGACATTCTCTTTATTTCTGTGTGCATCTCTCTCAGGTTTTGTTTACTTTCCATAGTTTCGATTTCTAGACATCTTTAGTTGAGCCAGTCTTCTTTTGCCTTTTTGCACATTCACCGTATTTCATTGTCTATATCCTTGTATCTGGCAGTGTTTTTCGCTTGTCTTCTTTCTTCCATTTTTTCTAATATTTTGTCTGTTATCAATTTTTGTTTTTTGTTACTTTCCTTTTTGGGCAAGGTGTTGCAGGATTCTTGCATGCTGTTTTTTATGCATTGCCATTTTGTTGTGACTTTTCCTCAGGATTTTCTCTTCTGTACTGCTCAATTCCTTCTTCTAGCAGCTTCTGATATGTGTTCTTTACTTGTACAGTATACGTTTCTTTTACATCTTTCTGGTTTAACGCTGTTATATCTATTGGTGTTGCTGAATTAGTTCTTTGTTTGCTTCTCTTTAATTTGATTTTCATTTTAATCATTACAGGATTGTGATCTGAATTAATATCTGCTGCTGGATAGGTTTTGACTTTCTTGACACTGTTCCGGAATCTGTCTTTTATCATTATGTAATCTATTTGATTCCTCTTTCTATCTCCAGGGCTTTTCCATGTGTATAGTTTCCTTTTCTCTTGCTCAAAGTAGGTGTTACATATTATTAGCCTGCTTTCTTCACAAAATTGAATTAATCTTTCTCCTCTGTCATTTCTTTTTCCTAGACCATGATTTCCTATTATGGTCTTATATTTACCTTTTCCTACTTTAGCGTTCATATCACCCATTATAATCAAGATGTCTGATGATTTCACTTGCTTCATAACTGTGTTTAAATCTTCATAGTATGCCTCTATTTGTTCGTCTGTATAGTCTTGAGTAGGTGCTTATGTCTGTATTATTGCTATGTCGAATGGTTTTGTCTTCATTCTTATTAGTATATTCCTATCATTGTATGTCAATTGAGTATTTATATATTTTTGTAGTTCTCGTTTTATTAGAATGCCTACCCCTCTTTGGTGTTCTGTTGTGTTACCTGAATATATAAATGTATATTTATCGTTTTGTATGTATCCACTTTCCTTCCATCTTGTTTCTGATATGCCTAAGATATCTATGTTTAATCTCTCTGCTTCTACCATTAGATTTTCTAGTTTTCCTTGTTGGTATAAGGTCCTAACATTCCATGTAGCTGTTTTTAATTCGTTCTTAATACAGTAGTCAGAATTTCTCTCCATGGCTTTCTTTGAATTGTTACGTGATGAGGCTCCAATCTCTTTCACGGTGGTCTGCCATTTTCGCCTTTCGTGTTCTGAAAAAGCCTCATGTGTACCACACACTTTGCTATTTTCGCTTTCTGGGTCGTTGATTATTTCAATTAATTCTTCCGCCCCATCCACCGTCGCAGACTTTTCACATACGGATTGAACACACCCGACTATCATCGACGCCATTGTTGTCGCATCATGTGCTTACCTATCGAACCGCGAACACACGACACAAAGAAAGAATAAATCCACTTAAATATCGATCAAGTTCGCAGTCCATCCTCCAGTCAGAAGTAAAACATTACACCAAGTGGCGAATAGCAACACATTAATTCACAACTAGACTGTCGCGTAAATCATTTAAATATCTCAGCAAGAGCCGAATTATAAAAACGACAACACGTAGTCGCCATGACACCGGACGCAATTGTGACAAAAAAGTCACTCTTCTACCTATTCAAAATTCTCCCCAGTCCGGGACTATTCTATTTCTATTGCTCCATTGGTAGCCGCTAAGCTGAACGTGACACTGATTGGTCAGTTCAAGCTATCTTCTATAGACTCCCGCGGATTAATCTTCAGGCTCTAAGACCCAGGAAGGGCAAACAATTGCCGCGCTTCAATGACTTCTAATTGGGCTGTATGGGTAGGCACTACCTACCCTATTAGAACAAATATTAAATGATATCTACAACAGCGGATATATACCAAACGACATGCTCAAATCGATATTCATAGCCCTACCAAAGAAATCTGGTGCAAGTGAATGCGATAATCATCGCACAATAAGCCTTATGAGTCACATGACTAAGATATGACTAAGAATCATCATGCGATGAGTGAGAAACAAAATCAGTCCAGAAATTAGTGAACAGTGTGGTTTTGTTAGAGGTAAAGGAACTATCAATGCCATATACATAATACGATCATTAGTAGAAAAAGCCATAGAGGTGAAAACAGATCTATACCTATGTTTCATAGATTATACCAAAGCATTTGACAAAGTAAAGCACCAAGAAATAATCAAAATTTTAGAAAGCATAAACGTAGACAGCAAAGATCTAAGAATAATAAAGAACATGTACTGGCAACAAACAGCGGCCATGAGAACTGGAAACCAATTGGGAATGTTTCAACAAATAAAACAGGGTGTTAGACAAGGTTGTGTGCTGTCACCAGATTTGTCCAATTATTTATAGTGAGATTATTTTATGATCCATAAGGGGCATGCCTGGAATAATAATCGGAGGTCATAATATAAATAATCTAAGGTATGCTGATCATATAGTCTTAATCGCTAAGAGTGAAAATGAGTAACAAGAAATGTTAGACATTATAGTAAAAGAAAGCAAAAATAAAGGACTCAGCCTTAATAGCAAAAAGACAGAAGTAATGGTAACAACAAAGAAAAAGACATCACCTTAGTGCAAAATAAAGACAGGTGGAACAATATTAAAACAGGTAAATGAATTTAAATATTTGGGAACTTTGTTAACATCAGATGGAAGATGTACAACAAAGGCGAGATGCAGAATTGCTCAGGCAAAAGCAGCTTTCCAAAAAATGAGGAAGATACTATGCAATCCATTTTTGACAATAGAAACTAGAAAAAAAGTTCTTGAATGTTATGTAGTCTTAAAATAAGACAAGACATATAGAAACCAAGTTGAACGCATTCGAAAATAAATGTCTAAGGAAAATACTTGGTATAGCGTGGAACGAATTCAAAACAAACGAGGAAATTAGAGAAATCGCCAATCAACCACTAATATCTTCAGTAATCAAGAAAAGACGATGGTCATATGTTGGACATGTGATGAGAAGAGATAATAACCTAATAGCAAAGCAAGCCCTCATATGGGAAACAACAGGTAAGAGAAAAAGAGGAAGACTCAGAGAGACACTGAGAAGAACATTAATGAGAGAGGCAAGACCAGCAGGATTCGGCTGCCTCAATGAGATAAAGCTGCTTGCACAAAACAGAGACAGATGGCGAGATTTGATAAAATATCTTGAAAAGAATTGAAAACTGCTAGAACAAAGATTCAGATAAGAGAAGGAGTATCTTGGTCTACGCCCTATGGGCCGGCTACGGCTCGAAAGGTCAATAGATAGATCAATAGATAGTCTTAAAATATGGATGAGAATCATGGACAATAGGACAACAGACAAGAAAATCACTAGAGTCTGTAGAAATGTGGTTTTACAGAAGAATGTTGAATGGACAGCTAAGAAGAGTAATGAAAACGTTATGAAAGAGGCCAAAAAAAGAGAGCTAATTTCCAATATTAGGAAGAAAGAAATATCATATTTTGGCCATGTAATGAGAAGAAAACAGCT
This sequence comes from Megaustenia siamemsis, assembly GCA_032433765.1. Classification (NCBI taxonomy): domain Eukaryota; kingdom Metazoa; phylum Mollusca; class Gastropoda; order Stylommatophora; family Ariophantidae; genus Megaustenia; species Megaustenia siamemsis. The sequence goes on from JAVIAB010000104.1 coordinate 12,966,658, forward strand.
GGAATATATTGTAACAACTGGAAAAATTGAGGGACGAAGAGATAGAAGGAAGCAAAGAGAAAAAATACCAGACAGCTTAAGAGAATGGCTTGGCAGAAGGTCAACAGCAGAAATGATAAATAACTGTCGAGATCGAAAGTTGTGGAGAGACATGATCACCTACGCCAGCAGGCCCGGTACTTGATGATGATGATTTTCCATTTCCATCCGCCAAGGGTTCTTTAACATGTGCAGAGTGCACACGGGGCCTCCTGCTTTGTGCCGTTATCCGAGACGGTTAAACATTGGATCTCACTATCCAGCGGCCAGGGGAAGATTGTACCCACAAAGGAAATACGCATTTAAGGTGAGACATTACCGGCACCGGATTCGAACCAGGAACCTTCTTGTCCAGATGCCAACGTTTTACCTCTAGACCACCCAGGATCAGAGTTAACCATAAATTTATATGGCTGGTGAAATTAGAAGCAGTCTTTCGAAATCAAACCCGTCCTTTTGTCATTAATAGACCAGTTCGCTAACCGCTGAGCCATCGTCAGCCCTTATCATCAGAATTAATCTAATGGCAATTTAAACAAGACTAAACAAGAAGGAAAAAGTGGTAGGGTAACAGCTTTACGGAGGTGAGAAACAAAACAAGTGTAGATCGATGTTTCGGCCAAGAAGAACTTCAGCTGAAAAAAATAAATATATACTCAAAAATATATGAGGATATACACAGAAAATACGAAATCCCCATAAAGTTTATTAAACTGATAAATAAAAACAATGCATGAAGGAATAAAAGGAGCCGCGATAGCTCAGTGGTAAGTAAACTGGACTACAAAGGACAAGGGGTAGGGTCCGATCCCAACCGACGGCTTCCGGGTTCACCCAGCCTTTAATGGGTACCGGACTTTTTTCTGGAAAAGTAAAGCAGCACGGGCGTAATACCGACCACATTACCCCAAAAATCATGTGCTGAAGGTCTGTATAATATAGTGTCACTAACACCATATTCCCCATACGCCACTTGGCGTGACGGGGGTACTTTACACTTTTTTTTATTAAGAAGGAACGAAATGTAGTGTGGTGCATGAAGGACAGATTACTGTAGCATTTGAAATAAGAACAGGAGTAAGGCAGGGATGCCTTCTGTCTCCATTTCTCTTTCTACTGGCAATAGATTGGATTATGAAAATAACTCAAAACAACAGAAATGGAATCCAGTGGTCACTGACCAAAGAACTTGATGATTTAGACTTTGCTGATGACATAGCTCTTCTATCACACAGCCATCAACAGATGCAGGATAAAATGAGCATACTTGACGAGAGATCGCAACAGCTAGGACTGAAGATTAATGGGACACACACTGCCGAAGCGAACTGAGAGTATTACACAACAGGCCCTTTTTTTGGAATCCCCAGGGGAAAAGTCAAAGAGGAAGACCAAAGAATTCTTGGAGAAGACAGATAGAAGCAGAGATGAAGCTGATGGGGAAGACATGGAATGATCTTTAAAGAATGGCAAGAAACAGAATGACTTGGAAAGTGTTTGTTGAAGACCTATGCTCCACAGGGAGCTTAAAGGTAGAAGAGGATATACACAGAAATCTAACTACATGAAGGTAATATGGAACACTAACAAATGGAAAATACGTCACTTCCCTGTGGTACAGGTGGTTTCAGCTTCACATTCCTATGCATCTTCATGCCTTTGTATACTTTTACCCTTTTATCATTAGGACAAGCTTCACTAAAGTTGAATCCCTCTGGACATAATATTCATTGCGGTGTCGGCACATCATCATAACGGAGCGCGATGATGAGCTTTCTAGTAATGTATTAGAGTGATTTTTTTTTAATTCCGAGACATTAACACGTCTTGAGCCAGTTGGAAGTGTTCTGTCGCCTGAGCCTGTCGAGATTTGATTCCGTTCCCTTACATCAACCGGCGAGACGTTGTAACGGAAGTCTCGACGACACCGCCTCTTTTATTGAATTGAAATGACGGATCATTTCACTGAACGGTCATAGAGACGACCATTCTTTATGTCTGCGTGTTTCTTGTCGTTTGTGAAAGCAATGATTTCATTCTGTGTGTGGCAAGTTTTCTTACATCAGATGTTACATACAGTGTGTGTCTTTCTATGTTGTACAAGGAGGAATTGGCTACCCATTTTTTGCTGCTTTTCGCTTCTGGCATTTTAATGCTTTTTTATGATGTTTACGTAAATAAAAGGCAGAATAGCTCAGGGCAAAATAACATTTCAGAAAATGAAAAACATCTTGTACAACAAGTCTATGTCATTAGAAGCGAGAAGGAGAATGTATTGGTTCTATATAGAATAAATTATGATCTATGGAAGCGAATCATGGACAGTAGATAGACACGTGAAAAGATGATAAGAGGCCACATTGATGGGATTTAGCAGAAAAATATTGAGAGTTTCCTGAACAGCTAACAAGATCGACGAGGACATTCTCAAAGAGGCCTACACAAAAAAGGGAAATTGTACAAATACATCAGGAAAAAAAACAATCGACACTTTTCGGGCACATCATGAGGTGAGGAAGGTTGGAGTACTTGGTTACAACTGGAAATATCGAGAGAAATAGAGACCGCGGATGACAAAGAGAGAAGATACTAGATAGCTTGGTGTCATGGAATGGAAAATAGTCAACAGAATTGATACGTGCTGTGGACAGAGAGTTGTGGAAGGACAGGATCGCCTACGCCACAAGGATTACACAAGTTGATGATGGTATTTAAGACACCATTTCCCTCTGTTTAATACGTTTGATTTTATTTGTTTAATGCAACCTTCTTTGTTTTCAGTTCTATATCAGTGGACTCATTAAGGTGGTGGTATAATGCTCGCTTGGGAGCCGCGATAGCTCAGTGGTTAGTGAACTGGACTACAAAGGGACAAGAGATAGGGTTCGATCCCAACCGACGGCTTCCGGTTCATCCTAGCCTTTAATGGGTACCGAACATTTTTCGGGGAAAGTAAAGCGGCACTGGCGTATTACCGACCACATTACCCCAAAAATCATGTGCTGAAGCCTTGTAAAATTATGGTCACTAACACCATACTCCCTATACGCCACTTGGCGTGACGGGGCGGCACTTTACTTTGTTTTTTCTATAATGCTCGCTTATCACACCCAAACAACAAAGATCGAGGCTCGCTCGTCCTTGCATCCAACCCTGTTGAGAAAACAAAAGTTGCTACCTGGCCGTTGGAAGGTCAAGCATTCGGGGAGAGAGCACTGGTCAGCGTTCACTCAAGAGATGTGCCCGTGATAAATGGAGGCACTACATCCCCCCACCCCCTCATATAGCAGTAATGATTTAATGGTAGTGATAGACATCGGATCTCATTACCATGACAGTTCTAGACATCGAATCTCACTACCGAGAGAGGGCTAGACATCGGATCTCACTACCGAAAGAGGGCTAGAATTCGGATCTCACTACCCAGAGAGGGCTAGACATCGGATCTCACTACCCAGAGAGAGCTAGATATTGGATCTCACTACCCAGAGAGAGCTAGATATCGGATCTCACTACCCAGAGATGGCTAGATATCGGATCTCACTACCCAGAGAGAGCTAGATATCGGATCTCACTACCCAGAGAGGGCTAGATATCGGATCTCACTACCCAGAGAGGGTTAGATATCGGATCTCACTACCCAGAGAGAGCTAGATATCGAATCTCACTACCCAGAGAGGGTTAGATATCGGATCTCACTACCCAGAGAGAGCTAGATATCGAATCTCACTACCGAGAGATGGCTAGATATCGAATCTCACTACCGAGAGATGGCTAGATATCGAATCTCACTTCCCGGAGATGGCTAGATATCGAATCTCACTACCGAGAGATGGCTAGATATCGGATCTCACTACCCAGAGAGGGCTAGATATCGGATCTCACTACCCAGAGAGGGCTAGATATCGGATATCACTACCCAGACAGAGCTAGATATCGAATCTCACTACCGAGAGATGGCTAGATATCGAATCTCACTACCGAGAGATGGCTAGATATCGAATCTCACTACCGAGAGATGGCTAGATATCGAATCTCACTACCGAGAGATGGCTAGATATCGAATCTCACTACCGAGAGATGGCTAGATATCGAATCTTACTTCCCGGAGAGGGCTAGATATCGAATCTTACTTCCCGGAGATTGCTAGATATCGAATCTTACTTCCCGGAGAGGGCTAGATATCGAATCTTAGTTCCCGGAGATGGCTAGATATCGAATCTTACTTCCCGGAGAGGGCTAGATATCGAATCTTACTTCCCGGAGATTGCTAGATATCGAATCTTACTTCCCGGAGAGGGCTAGATATCGAATCTTACTTCCCGGAGATTGCTAGATATCGAATCTTACTTCCCGGAGAGGGCTAGATATCGAATCTTACTTCCCGGAGATGGCTAGATATCGAATCTTACTTCCCGGAGAGGGCTAGATATCGAATCTTACTTCCTGGAGATGGCTAGATATCGAATCTTACTTCCCGGAGATGGCTAGATATCGAATCTTACTTCCCGGAGATGGCTAGATATCGAATTTTACTTCCCGGAGAGGGCTAGATATCGAATCTTACTTCCCGGAGAGGGCTAGATATCGAATCTTACTTCCCGGAGAGGGCTAGATATCGAATCTCACTTCCCGGAGATGGCTAGATATCGAATCTCACTTCCCGGAGATGGCTAGATATCGAATCTCACTTCCCGGAGATGGCTAGATATCGAATCTCACTTCCTGGAGATGGCTAGATATCGAATCTCACTTCCCGGAGATGGCTAGATATCGAATCTCACTTCCCGGAGATGGCTAGATATCGAATCTCACCAACCAGAGATCAGGGGAGAGCAAAGCCACGAAGAAACCGCAGATTCAAAGAGAAAAATACCCACCGACTGGACGGTTCTCGAACCCAGATCCTCCCAGTTCGAAGACTTACCTTGAGACTACCCAGTCCACCAGGCCTTGCTATAATTTATTGACAGTTCTTACCTTGAGACTACCCAGTCCACCGGGCCTTGCTATAATTTATTGACAGTACTTACCTTGAGACTACCCAGTCCACCAGGCCTTGCTTATAATTTATTGACAGTTCTTACCTTGAGACTACCCAGTCCACCAGGCTTTGCTATAATTTATTGACAGTTCTTACCTTGAGACTACCCAGTCCACCAGGCAATGCTATAATTTATTGACAGTTCTTACCTTGAGACTACCCAGTCCACCAGGCTTTGCTATAATTTATTGACAGTACTTACCGCCTAAAATTCAATAAACACCGCCTATTTATAAAACAAATAAGGTTACTTTTCTTGCCTGTCAGCCTCGTGTTGGAGTCGATGCTCTGTATGTTCTGTGTGTGTCTCTTGCATTGTGCTATTTCATGCATTCACTTTCCTCTCAGATTATAGTACACGACAGAATTAACACTTTTCTCTCAGATTATAGTACACGACAGAATTAACACTTTCCTCTTAGATTATAGTACACGACAGAATTAACACTTTCCTCTCAGATTATAGTACACGACATAATTAACACTTTCCTCTCAGATTATAGTACACGACAGAATTAACACTTTCCTCTTAGATTATAGTACACGACAGAATTAACACTTTCCTCTTAGATTATAGATTACGACAGAATTAACACTTTCTTCTCAGATTATAGATTACGACAGAATTAACACTTTCTCTCAGATTATAGTACACGACAGAATTAATACTTTCTCTCAGATTATAGTACACAACAGAATTAACACTTTCCTCTCAGATTATAGTACACGATAGAATTAATACTTTCCTCTCAGATTATAGTACACGACAGAATTAACACTTTCCTCTCAGATTATAGAATACGACAGAATTAACACTTTCCTCTCAGATTATAGATTACGACAGAATTAACACTTTCTCTCAGATTATAGTACACGACAGAATTAACACTTTCCTCTCAGATTATAGTACACGACAGAATTAACACTTTCCTCTCAGATTATAGTACACGACAGAATTAACACTTTCCTCTCAGGTTATAGTACACGACAGAATTAACACTTTCCTCTCAGATTATAGATTACGACAGAATTAACACTTTCCTCTCAGATTATAGATTACGACAGAATTAACACTTTCTCTCAGATTATAGTACACGACAGAATTAATACTTTCCTCTCAGATTATAGTACACGACAGAATTAACACTTTCCTCTCAGGTTATAGTACACGACAGAATTAACACTTTCCTCTCAGATTATAGATTACGACAGAATGAACACTTTCCTCTCAGATTATAGATTACGACAGAATTAACACTTTCCTCTCAGATTATAGTACACGACAGAATTAACACTTTCCTCTCAGATTATAGTAGACGACAGAATTAACACTTTCCTCTCAGATTATAGTACACGACAGAGTTAACACTTTCCTCTCAGATTATAGATTACGACAGAATTAACACTTTCCTCTCAGATTATAGATTACGACAGAATTAACACTTTCCTCTCAGATTATAGTACACGACAGAATTAACACTTTCCTCTCAGATTATAGTACACGACAGAATTAACACTTTCCTCTCCGATTATAGTACACGACAGAATTAACACTTTCCTCTCAGATTATAGTACACGACAGAATTAACACTTTCCTCTCAGATTATAGTACACGACAGAATTAACACTTTCCTCTCCGATTATAGTACACGACAGAATTAACACTTTCCTCTCAGATTATAGTACACGACAGAATTAACACTTTCCTCTCAGATTATAGTACACGCCAGAATTAACACTTTCCTCTCAGATTATAGATTACGACAGAATTAACACTTTCCTCTCAGATTATAGATTACGACAGAATTAACACTTTCCTCTCAGATTATAGATTACGACAGAATTAACACTTTCCTCTCAGATTATAGATCACTGTTCAGCTTAGTCCGACAAAGAGCGAAAACAAAAACAAATGTTGCTCTACTTAAAGATCTTTTATTTTCTAAAGTTGCAGCCCTAGTCGCTCACAGTGAAGCCACCCTACAGTCGCTGTTCAACGACCAGAACAAAACATGCGACCTTTTTTCACTGTCAATTAGTGTTCAGGAAACAGTAATACTAAGTCAAGGCGACATCAAACCTTTATCTATTACACTAAAAGATTGTCCACCAGAATCAGTTCAGAAATGCACGTATCTTCGATCCACAGTTACGCAAAACCATTTCTCTTGATGAAGAAATAAACAGCCGAATTGGTAAGGCAGCTAATACTTTCGGCAAACTCACAGAAAGGGCATGGAGTAACACGAAACTAACACTAAAGACAAAACTCTTAATATAACAAACAGTATGTAGGGAGAGGAGGCTGTCGGTATATGATCAGTAGAGAAAGGGGGCTGTTGGTATATGATCAGTAGGGAAAGGGGGCTGTCGGTATATGATCAGTAGGGAAAGGGGGCTGTCGGTATATGATCATTAGAGAAAGGGGGCTGTCGGTATATGATCATTAGAGAAAGGGGGCTGTTGGTATATGATCAGTAGGGAAAGGGGGCTGTCGGTATATGATCAGTAGGGAAAGGAGGCTGTCGGTATATGATCATTAGGGAAAGGAGGCTGTCGGTATATGATCAGTAGGGAAAGGGGGCTGTCGGTATATGATCAGTAGGGAAAGGAGGCTGTCGGTATATGATCATTAGAGAAAGGGGGCTGTCGGTATATGATCATTAGAGAAAGGGGGCTGTTGGTATATGATCAGTAGGGAAAGGGGGCTGTCGGTATATGATCAGTAGGGAAAGGGGGCTGTCGGTATATGATCATTAGAGAAAGGGGGCTGTCGGTATATGATCATTAGAGAAAGGGGGCTGTCGGTATATGATCATTAGAGAAAGGGGGCTGTCGGTATATGATCATTAGAGAAAGGGGGCTGTTGGTATATGATCAGTAGGGAAAGGGGGCTGTCGGTATATGATCATTAGAGAAAGGGGGCTGTCGGTATATGATCAGTAGGGAAATGGTGCTGACGGTATATGATCATTAGAGAAAGGGGGCTGTCGGTATATGATCATTAGAGAAAGGGGGCTGTCGGTATATGATCATTAGAGAAAGGGGGCTGTCGGTATATGATCATTAGGGAAAGGAGGCTGTCGGTATATGATCATTAGAGAAAGGGGGCTGTTGGTATATGATCATTAGAGAAAGGGGGCTGTTGGTATATGATCATTAGAGAAAGGGGGCTGTCGGTATATGATCAGTAGGGAAAGGGGGCTGTCGGTATATGATCATTAGAGAAAGGGGGCTGTCGGTATATGATCATTAGAGAAAGGGGGCTGTCGGTATATGATCATTAGAGAAAGGGGGCTGTCGGTATATGATCATTAGAGAAAGGGGGCTGTTGGTATATGATCAGTAGGGAAAGGGGGCTGTCGGTATATGATCATTAGAGAAAGGGGGCTGTCGGTATATGATCAGTAGGGAAAGGGGGCTGTCGGTATATGATCAGTAGGGAAAGGGGGCTGTCGGTATATGATCAGTAGGGAAAGGGGGCTGTCGGTATATGATCAGTAGGGAAAGGGGGCTGTCGGTATATGATCAGTAGGGAAAGGGGGCTGTCGGTATATGATCATTAGAGAAAGGGGGATGTCGGTATATGATCAGTAGGGAAATGGTGCTGACGGTATATGATCATTAGGGAAATGGTGCTGTCGGTATATGATCAGTAGGGAAATGGTGCTGACGGTATATGATCAGTAGGGAAATGGTGCTGTCGGTATATGATCAGTAGGGAAATGGTGCTGTCCTTATATGATCAGTAGGGAAATGGTGCTGTCGGTATATGATCAGTAGGGAAATGGTGCTGACGGTATATGATCAGTAGGGAAATGGTGCTGACGGTATATGATCAGTAGGGAAATGGTGCTGTCGGTATATGATCAGTAGGGAAATGGTGCTGACGGTATATGATCAGTAGGGAAATGGTGCTGACGGTATATGATCAGTAGGGAAATGGGGATGTCGGTATATGATCAGTAGGGAAATGGTGCTGACGGTATATGATCAGTAGGGAAATGGTGCTGACGGTATATGATCAGTAGGGAAATGGTGCTGTCGGTATATGATCAGTAGGGAAATGGTGCTGACGGTATATGATCAGTAGGGAAATGGTGCTGTCGGTATATGATCAGTAGGGAAATGGTGCTGTCCTTATATGATCAGTAGGGAAATGGTGCTGTCGGTATATGATCAGTAGGGAAATGGGGATGTCGGTATATGATCAGTAGGGAAATGGTGCTGTCGGTATATGATCAGTAGGGAAATGGGGATGTCAGTATATGATCAGTAGGGAAAGGGGGCTGTCGGTATATGATCAGTAGGTAAATGGTGCTATCGGTATATGATCAGTAGATAAATGGTGCTGTCAGTATATGATCAGTAGGTAAATGGTGTTATCGGTATATGATCAGTAGGTAAATGGTGCTATCGGTATATGATCAGTAGGTAAATGGTGCTGTCAGTATATGATCAGTAGGTAAATGGTGCTGTCAGTATATGATCAGTAGGTAAATGGTGCTGTCAGTATATGATCAGTAGGTAAATGGTGCTGTCAGTATATGATCAGTAGGTAAATGGTGCTGTCGGTATATGATCAGTAGGTAAATGGTGCTGTCGGTATATGATCAGTAGGTAAATGGTGCTGTCGGTATGTGATCAGTAGGTAAAGGGTGCTGTCAGTATATGATCAGTAGGTAAATGGTGCTGTCAGTATATGATCAGTAGGTAAATGGTGCTGTCAGTATATGATCAGTAGGTAAATGGTGTTGTCGCTATATGATCAGTAGGTAAATGGTGCTGTCGGTATATGATCAGTAGGTAAATGGTGCTGTCGGTATATGCTCAGTAGGGAAAGGGGGCTGTCGGTATATGCTCAGTAGGGAAAGGGGGTTGTCGGTATATGCTCAGTAGGGAAAGGGGGCTGTCGGTATATGCTCAGTAGGGAAAGGGGGTTGTCGGTATATGCTCAGTAGGGAAAGGGGGATGTCGGTATATGCTCAGTAGGGAAAGGGGGCTGTCGGTATATGATCATCAAAGAAAGGCGGCCTGCAGGTGTCAACAGCTTCGGAACCACTGTTCTGCAGTCCCTAATTTCCGTTTCAAGAATTTTCTTCTTTTTTAAAAATCTTTTTTTCTTCTGCCCCCGCCCCCCAAACTTGGCATTAATGGCAGTTTTTTTTGTGTGTGGAATAATCTGTTCATATAGTGCTTTTTTTTTTTTTTTTTTTTGATCTTACAAAAAAACCCCCCCCAAAAAAACCCCGATAATCTTAAATTAAATTCAGCACCGATATCATTAGGACTATTATTTCTTAGGCAGTGGCTAATGTTGGCAGCCGGATGTTTTTGTTGGCAATCAGCGTTCTCAATCAACAATCTGAATTCATTACTACAATCTACCAGAGCAGTTGTTTTCTGCTTGCTCTTCATTTTCTGTCACTTATTCTTCTCCTTTCGTTCCTCCTACATCTTCCATTTCCTCCTCCTCTTCCATTATCTTATTCATCCTTTTCTATACCTCTTCCTCCTCCTTCTCTTTCTTTTCCACTTCAATTACTATTCCTTTTCATTTGAAATTCTTTTTTCCTCCTCCTCTATTCCTTTTTTCTCCCCTGTTCTTACATTCATCTTTCCTCCTCTCTTTTTCCTCTTCTTTTCCATTTCTTCTCCTTTTGTTTCATTCACCTTCCTCCTACTCCTGTTCTTTCTCCTCTTCCATTCTTCGTCCTCCCCTTCAATTGCTCATCCTTCTCCACCTCGTCTCCCTCTTCTTCCATTACTCTTCCTCCTCCTCCACTCCCCTCTCCTCTTCAATTTATCTTCCTCTTCCTTTACTTTCTCATCTTCAATTCCTATTCTTCCTCCTCTTCTACTCCTGCCTCTTTCCTCCTTCTCCTCCACTAGTTTACATCGCACTGCACTATGTCTAGTCCCACCCACCTGTCATCTGTTTCTACCCTCAGTACACCCTCTCCTCTTCCATTCTTCTTCTCTCTCTCCCCTCTTCCTTTTTCTACACACCCTTTTCCTCATCTAATCCTCGTCCTCCTTTTCCTCTTCCATTCTTCTTCCTCTTCTATTACTCTTCTCTCTTCCCCCATCATTCTCTTCCTCCTCCTCCACTCCTTTTACCTATTCCATTACCCTTCCTCTTCCTTTACTTTCTCACCTTCAATTCCTATTCTTCCTCCTCTTGTATTCCTCTTCTCTTTTCCCCCCTCCTCTTCCTATTTGTGCCTCTCTCCTCCTTCTCCTCCACTAGTTTACAGCACATCGCCCTATGTCTAGCCCCCTCCACCGGTCATGTGTTTCTCCCCTCAGTGCCCCCTCTCCTCTTCCATTCCTCTTCTCTCTTCCTCCTCCCCTTCCTATTCGTGCCTCTTTCCTCCTTCTCCTCCACTAGTTTACAGCACATCGCCCTATGTCTAGCCCCCTCCACCGGTCATGTGTTTCTCTCCTCAGTGTGTATTTCCTCTAGACAGACTCTCTGACAATTAATTTGTCTTGACATTTCTGCCAGAACCAGCAGCTGTAATAAAATACGCCTCTACAACACGAACTGGCCATTATAATATTACAGATTTACGATATGAACTAAAACAGAGCAGAAAATTGCAGCCTTTGAAATGTAGATCTATAGAAAAATAGGGGGGGGGGGATTTGGCGGAAGGGAATGAAAACAAAACAAGGAAGTTTTAAACCAACGGAATAAGAGAAATATCTCTCTCTCTCTCTCTCTCTCTGCGATCAGGACTCAATCAGAGGAGGATTCCAGACTCTCACATGAAGTCAGCTGTCAGGTTAAGTGTGTTGATCGCCCCCACAGACAGAACGTCACAGTTAGAGTCTGCCAGATCCACTCTGATTGAACACCCGTTAAAAACGTTGCACTGTGTTCTGCGCCAGTGGCCCAGTGCATCCGATTTCAGCCAGCATTTTATTCAGGTTTGCTTTCCTTAGCCCTTGATTGTCCAAGGCAGCAGATTGTCTTTTAATAAGAGAAATGAACTCTTAACGTAATTCGAACAGGACAACTACATTCTTGGGGCCTGCGACGAGACACAATTCCATACTATGGTAGTCATCTTGGAATTAATGGTACAAGGTGGACGAGACAGAGACAGACCAAGACTAAAGTGGACTGATAATATGAAAAGATGGACAAGTGAACTTATGAGAGCGTGCACCATCAAAACAAGGGTCACAGTAAAATGTTGGTCCGTGGTAACAAACCGTTGATGTGGAGACGGTTTCCAGTGAATGAAAATGAACTACGTTTTATATTAAGGGTTTACAAAACGAACTAATTGTTATGTTATCAAGGCCTTATTATGTCAGTCATAGCCATGGCTTGGCCGCGACGGGTGAAAGTAGAGAATTGTTGTGCTGGTACCTAACAGGCATGTTCGTAGGAGGCGACTAAGGAGGGTTGGACATGGGGCTGGGTATCTTGTACTGTAAGGAGTGTTGGACATGGGGCTGGGTATCCTGTACAGTGATGAGTGTTGGACATGGGGCTGGGTATCTTGTACTATGATGAGTGTTGGACATGGGGCTGGGTATCTTGTACTGTAAGGAGTGTTGGACATGGGGCTGGGTATCTTGTACTGTGATGAGTGTTGGACATGGGGCTGGGTATCTTGTACTGTAAGGAGTGTTGGACATGGGGCTGGGTATCCTGTACTGTGATGAGTGTTGGACATGGGGCTGGGTATCTTGTACTGTAAGGAGTGTTGGACATGGGGCTGGGTATCATGTACTGTAATGAGTGTTGGACATAGGGCTGGGTTTCCTGTACTGTGATGAGTGTTGGACATGGGGCTGGGTATCTTGTACTGTAAGGAGTGTTGGACATGGGGCTGGGTATCCTGTACTGTGATGAGTGTTGGACATGGGCTGGGTATCTTGTACTGTAAGGAGTGTTGGACATGGGGATGGGTATCCTGTACTGTAATGAGTGTTGTATATGGGGCTGGGTATCCTGTACTGTAATGAGTGTTGTATATGGGGCTGGGTAACCTGTACTGTAATGAGTGTTGCATATGGGACTGGGCAACCTGTACTGTATTGAGTGTTGGACATGGGGATGGGTAACCTGTACTGTAATGAGTGTTGTTTATGGGGCTGGATAACATGTACTGTAATGAGTGTTGGACATAGGGATGAGTAACCTGTACTGTAATGAGTGTTGTTTATGGGGCTGGGTATCCTGTAATGTGATGAGTGTTGGACATAGGGCTGGGTATCCTATACTGTAAAAAAAAAAAGCTCCTTTACAAACATGGACACGTGATTGTACTTTCATTAATGGAGGTCTGAACAGAATAATGTGACGGAAATGGCAGGATAAAATCACAAACATAGAAGTATTGGGAAGTACCAGTCAAATATTGGTGGACAAAGAGATTTGACAAAGATGATAGTGCTGGATAGGACACACACTACAAAAGTCAATTGAGAGTATTACACGACAAGCCCCTTTTTGGCATCTCCAGGGAAGGAGAATAAGAGAAAGGCCAAAATATACTTGGAGAAGAGAAGTGGAAGCAGAGATAAAGATGATGGGATAGGCACGGAACGATATCAAGGGAATGGCAAGAGATAGACAGTTTGGAAAGTATTTGTTGAAGACATATGCTCCGCAGAGAACTGAAAGTGTTTGTTGTAGACCTATGTTCCACAGGGAGCTGAAAGTGCTTGTTGTAGACCTATGTTCCACAGGGAGCTGAAAGTGCTTGTTGTAGACCTATGTTCCACAGGGAGTTCAAAGTGCTTGTTCAAAACATATGCTCCACAGGGAGCTGAAATTGCATGTTGTAGAACTATGTTCCACAGGGAGTTGAAAGTGCTTGTTGTAGACAGAGAGTATTACACGACAAGCCCCTTTTTGGCATCTCCAGGGAAGGAGAATAAGAGAAAGGCCAAAATATACTTGGAGAAGAGAAGTGGAAGCAGAGATAAAGATGATGGGATAGGCACGGAACGATATCAAGGGAATGGCAAGAGATAGACAGTTTGGAAAGTATTTGTTGAAGACATATGCTCCGCAGAGAACTGAAAGGGCTTCTTGTAGACCTATGTTCCACAGACAGTTGAAAGTGCTTGTTGTAGACCTATGCTCCACAGGGAGCTGAAAGTGCTTGTTGTAGACCTATGCTCCATAGGGAGCTGAAAGTGCTTGTTGTAGACCTATGCTCCACAGGGAGTTGAAAGTGCTTGTTGTAGACCTATGTTCCACAGGGAGTTGAAAGTGCTTGTTGTAGACCTATGCTCCACAGGGAGCTGAAAATGCTTGTTGTAGACCTATGCTCCACAGGGAGCTGAAAGTGCTTGTTGTAGACCTATGTTCCACAGGGAGTTGAAAGTGCTTGTTGTAGACCTATGTTCCACAGAGAGTTGAAAGTGCTTGTTGTAGACCTATGTTCCACAGGGAGTTCAAAGTGCTTGTTGTAGACCTATGCTCCACAGGGAGCTGAAAGTGCTTGTTGTAGACCTATGCTCCACAGAGAGCTGAAAGTGCTTGTTGTAGACCTATGCTCCACAGGGAGCTGAAAGGGCTTCTTGTAGACCTATGTTCCACAGGGAGCTGAAAGTGCTTGTTGTAGACCTATGCTCCACAGACAGCTGAAAGTGCTTGTTGTAGACCTATGCTTCACAGACAGCTGAAAGTGCTTGTTGTAGACCTATGCTCCACAGGGAGCTGAAAGTGCTTGTTGTAGACCTATGCTCCACAGGGAGCTGAAAATGCTTGTTGTAGACCTATGCTCCACAGGGAGCTGAAAGTGCTTGTTGTAGACCTATGTTCCACAGGGAGTTGAAAGTGCTTGTTGTAGACCTATGTTCCACAGAGAGTTGAAAGTGCTTGTTGTAGACCTATGTTCCACAGGGAGTTCAAAGTGCTTGTTGTAGACCTATGCTCCACAGGGAGCTGAAAGTGCTTGTTGTAGACCTATGCTCCACAGAGAGCTGAAAGTGCTTGTTGTAGACCTATGCTCCACAGGGAGCTGAAAGGGCTTCTTGTAGACCTATGTTCCACAGGGAGCTGAAAGTGCTTGTTGTAGACCTATGCTCCACAGACAGCTGAAAGTGCTTGTTGTAGACGTATGCTCCACAGGGAGCTGAAAGTGCTTGTTGTAGACCTATGCTCCACAGACAGCTGAAAGTGCTTGTTGTAGACGTATGCTCCACAGGGAGCTGAAAGTGCTTGTTGTAGACCTATGCTCCACAGGGAGCTGAAAGTGCTTGTTGTAGACGTATGCTCCACAGACAGCTGAAAGTGCTTGTTGTAGACGTATGCTCCACAGGGAGCTGAAAGTGCTTGTTGTAGACCTATGCTCCACAGGGAGCTGAAAGTGCTTGTTGTAGACCTATGCTCCACAGACAGCTGAAAGTGCTTGTTGTAGACCTATGCTCCACAGACAGCTGAAAGTGCTTGTTGTAGACGTATGCTCCACAGGGAGCTGAAAGTGCTTGTTGTAGACCTATGCTCCACAGACAGCTGAAAGTGCTTGTTGTAGACGTATGCTCCACAGGGAGCTGAAAGTGCTTGTTGTAGACCTATGCTCCACAGACAGCTGAAAGTGCTTGTTGTAGACGTATGCTCCACAGGGAGTTGAAAGTGCTTGTTGTAGACCTATGCTCCACAGACAGCTGAAAGTGCTTGTTGTAGACCTATGCTCCACAGACAGCTGAAAGTGCTTGTTGTAGACCTATGCTCCACAGGGAGCTGATAGAAAGAAGAAGACTCATCATCATCATCATCATCATGTACGGGCCTGCTGGCGTCGATGATCATGTCTCTCCACAACTTTCGATCACGAGAGTTATTTATTATTTCTGTTGTTGACCTTCTGCCAATACAGATTGTATTGTTGTTACAATATATTGCAGTTGTTCTCTTCTCAATCATATTTTCTTCTACCTTTTAGCTCCCAGTGGAGCATAGGTCTTCAACAAACACTTTCCAAGATGTTCTGTCTTTTGCCATTCTTTTAAGATCATTCCATGTCTTCCCCATCATCTTCATCTCTGCTTCTATCTGTCTTCTCCAAGAATTCCTTGGTCTTCCTCTTTGTCTTTTCCCCTGGGGATTCCAAAAAAGGGCCTGTTGTGTAATACTCTCAGTTAGCTTCCGTAGTGTGTGTCCTATCCAGCCCCATCGCCTTCTCTGTATCTCTTTATCTACTGGTATTTGATTGGTACATTTCCATAATTCTATGTTAGTGATTTTGCCCTGCCATTTCCATCCTTTTATTCAGCGTAAATTTTTATTTGCTGACGATGCAGCCCTAGTCGCTCATAGTGAGGCCACCCTACAGTCGCTGATCAACAACCCGGATAAAGCATGCGACCTTCTTTCACTGTCAATTAATGTTCAGAAGACAGTAATACTAAGTCAAGGTGACTTCAAACCTCTATCTATTACTCTAAAAGACTGCCCACTAGAATCAGTACAGAAATTTACATATCTTGGATCCACATTTACGCAAACCATCTCTCTTGATGAAGAAATAAACTGTCGAATTGGTAAGGCAGCTACGACCTTCGGCAAACTCACAAAAAGGGCATGGAACAACACGAAACTAACTCGAAAGACTAAACTCCTAATATATCAAACATGTGTGCTTAGCACACTACTATATGGATCCGAAACCTGGACAACATACTCAAACCAGGAAAAAAGACTAAATGTCTTCCACATGCGATGTCTCCGCAAAATAATGCACATCAAATGGCAGGACAAAATAACCAACTTAACTGTCCTGCAACGTGCTAAGACCCTAACAATCATGTCGATGCTCAGAAGTCGAAGGCTAAGATGGCTGGGGCATGTCCAACGGATGGAAGAAAAACGCATTCCTAGGCAAATACTATATGGCGAGCTAAAACACGGAAAACGACAAATCGGCAGACCTAAACTACGATATAGAGATATTTGTAAATCATCTCTGAATGACTTCTCCATCTGTGAAAACGACTGGCAACATCTGGCAAGTGATCGCACATCATGGAGAGCATGTATAAGGAACGGTATAACAACATTTGAGACTGTGCTAAGACAGGACTTAGAAGAGAAGAGACTCATGAAAAAAGATGGTAAACCCTGTGGATCAGCGAGCCTGACCTGTTCATTATGTGACTGCGTGTGTTTGTCAAACATTGGTAGAATTAGCCACGAGAGAAGCTGTTCGGCAAAAACAATACCTCAAAAAAATACGCAATAACCTCCACTAGACCGTCTGACAAGACGAAAAGGGCCATATATATATTCAGCGTAAACATCCATTAGTGAAAGTCTGTATCTTCTTTGTGATTGTCAATTTTGCTGTTCTCCATGTTTCACAGCCATATAATAGGACCGCCTTAACATTTGAGTTTAAATTTTTTGTTTTTGTATTTAACCTAATTTCTTTGGATTTCCATGTTTCCCAGTGCAATGAAAACTCCTCTTGCTTTTGATATCCTTATTTTGGTATAATTTTCTGTTCCTCCTTCTTTATCTATATTACTGCCCAGATATATGTAAGATTGTACATCTAATAGAGGTATTTCTCCTAGTTTTATTTGGTTATTGCCAACTGTATTAATTCTCATAATGTTGGTCTTATCTCTATTAATCTTTAGTCCTAGCTGTTGTGATCTCTCATCTAATATACTCATTTTATCTTGCATCTGTTGGTGGCTGTGTGATAGGAGAGCTATGTCATCAGCAAAGTCTAAATCATCAAGTTGTTTGGTCAGTGACCACTGGATCCCATTTCTGTTGTTTTGAGTTATTTTCATAATCCAATCTATGGCCAGTAGAAAGAGAAATGGAAACAGAAGGCATCCCTGCCATACTCCTGTTCTTATTTCAAATGCTTCTGTAAGCTGTCCTTCATGCACCACACTACATTTCGTTCCTTCATACATTGTTTTTATCAGGTTAATAAACTTTATGGGGATTCCGTAATGACTCAGCAACTTCCAAAGCATTCTTCTGTCTAAACTATCAAATGCCTTTTCGTAATCTTTGAAACCACATTTCTACAGACTCCAGTGATTTTCTTGTCTATTGTAAATGATTCACATCCATATGTTAAGACTGACTCTACATAACGTTTAAGAACTCTTTTTCTTATTTCTATTGTCAAAAATAGATTGCATAGTATCTTCCTCATTTTTGTAAAGCTCCTTTTGCCTGAGCTATTCTACATCTTACCTCTTTTGTACATCTTCCGTCTGAGATTAACAAAGTTTCCAAATATTTAAATTCATTTACCTGTTTCAATATTGTTCCACTTGTCTTTATTTTGCACTGAAGTGATGTCTTTTATTTTGTTGTTACCATTACTTCTGTAACAATATATGAAGACTACTATGAACTATTGGATAATAATATACTACTTTCTTTGTAATTTGAACTGTTACTTCATAATGTATTTACATAAACTGGTTATTATATTTTTCTTGTACTTTTCGCTTTCTTCACTTCCCCCTGTACCCACTCGGCTGTCCAGGGGGATACACCAATCTGGTTCTGTCCCGTCAGGCAGCTTTAATCTGGTTCTGTCCCGTCAGGCAGCTTTAATCTGGTTCTATCCCGTCAGGCAGCTTTAATCTGGTTCTGTCCCGTCAGGCAGCTTTAATCTGGTTCTGTCCCGTCAGGCAGCTTTAATCTGGTTCTGTCCCGTCAGGCAGCTTTAATCTGGTTCTGTCCCGTCAGGCAGCTTTAATCTGGTTCTGTCCCGTCAGGCAGCTTTAATCTGGTTCTATCCCGTCAGGCAGCTTTAATCTGGTTCTGTCCCGTCAGGCAGCTTTAATCTGGTTCTATCCCGTCAGGCAGCTTTAATCTGGTTCTGTCCCGTCAGGCAGCTTTAATCTGGTTCTATCCCGTCAGGCAGCTTTAATCTGGTTCTGTCCCGTCAGGCAGCTTTAATCTGGTTCTATCCCGTCAGGCAGCTTTAATCTGGTTCTGTCCCGTCAGGCAGCTTTAATCTGGTTCTGTCCCGTCAGGCAGCTTTAATCTGGTTCTGTCCCGTCAGGCAGCTTTAATCTGGTTCTGTCCCGTCAGGCAGCTTTAATCTGGTTCTGTCCCGTCAGGCAGCTTTAATCTGGTTCTATCCCGTCAGGCAGCTTTAATCTGGTTCTGTCCCGTCAGGCAGCTTTAATCTGGTTCTGTCCCGTCAGGCAGCTTTAATCTGGTTCTGTCCCGTCAGGCAGCTTTAATCTGGTTCTGTCCCGTCAGGCAGCTTTAATCTGGTTCTGTCCCGTCAGGCAGCTTTAATCTGGTTCTATCCCGTCAGGCAGCTTTAATCTGGTTCTGTCCCGTCAGGCAGCTTTAATCTGGTTCTATCCCGTCAGGCAGCTTTAATCTGGTTCTGTCCCGTCAGGCAGCTTTAATCTGGTTCTATCCCGTCAGGCAGCTTTAATCTGGTTCTGTCCCGTCAGGCAGCTTTAATCTGGTTCTATCCCGTCAGGCAGCTTTAATCTGGTTCTGTCCCGTCAGGCAGCTTTAATCTGGTTCTGTCCCGTCAGGCAGCTTTAATCTGGTTCTGTCCCGTCAGGCAGCTTTAATCTGGTTCTGTCCCGTCAGGCAGCTTTAATCTGGTTCTGTCCCGTCAGGCAGCTTTAATCTGGTTCTATCCCGTCAGGCAGCTTTAATCTGGTTCTGTCCCGTCAGGCAGCTTTAATCTGGTTCTGTCCCGTCAGGCAGCTTTAATCTGGTTCTGTCCCGTCAGGCAGCTTTAATCTGGTTCTGTCCCGTCAGGCAGCTTTAATCTGGTTCTATCCCGTCAGGCAGCTTTAATCTGGTTCTGTCCCGTCAGGCAGCTTTAATCTGGTTCTATCCCGTCAGGCAGCTTTAATCTGGTTCTGTCCCGTCAGGCAGCTTTAATCTGGTTCTATCCCGTCAGGCAGCTTTAATCTGGTTCTATCCCGTCAGGCAGCTTTAATCTGGTTCTGTCCCGTCAGGCAGCTTTAATCTGGTTCTATCCCGTCAGGCAGCTTTAATCTGGTTCTGTCCCGTCAGGCAGCTTTAATCTGGTTCTATCCCGTCAGGCAGCTTTAATCTGGTTCTGTCCCGTCAGGCAGCTTTAATCTGGTTCTATCCCGTCAGGCAGCTTTAATCTGGTTCTATCCCGTCAGGCAGCTTTAATCTGGTTCTATCCCGTCAGGCAGCTTTAATCTGGTTCTATCCCGTCAGGCAGCTTTAATCTGGTTCTGTCCCGTCAGGCAGCTTTAATCTGGTTCTGTCCCGTCAGGCAGCTTTAATCTGGTTCTGTCCCGTCAGGCAGCTTTAATCTGGTTCTGTCCCGTCAGGCAGCTTTAATCTGGTTCTGTCCCGTCAGGCAGCTTTAATCTGGTTCTATCCCGTCAGGCAGCTTTAATCTGGTTCTGTCCCGTCAGGCAGCTTTAATCTGGTTCTATCCCGTCAGGCAGCTTTAATCTGGTTCTATCCCGTCAGGCAGCTTTAATCTGGTTCTGTCCCGTCAGGCAGCTTTAATCTGGTTCTATCCCGTCAGGCAGCTTTAATCTGGTTCTGTCCCGTCAGGCAGCTTTAATCTGGTTCTGTCCCGTCAGGCAGCTTTAATCTGGTTCTGTCCCGTCAGGCAGCTTTAATCTGGTTCTGTCCCGTCAGGCAGCTTTAATCTGGTTCTATCCCGTCAGGCAGCTTTAATCTGGTTCTATCCCGTCAGGCAGCTTTAATCTGGTTCTGTCCAGTCAGGCAGCTTTAATCTGGTTCTGTCCCGTCAGACAGCTTTAATCTGGTTCTGTCCCGTCAGGCAGCTTTAATCTGGTTCTATCCCGTCAGGCAGCTTTAATCTGGTTCTGTCCCGTCAGGCAGCTTTAATCTGGTTCTGTCCCGTCAGGCAGCTTTAATCTGGTTCTGTCCCGTCAGGCAGCTTTAATCTGGTTCTGTCCCGTCAGGCAGCTTTAATCTGGTTCTGTCCCGTCAGGCAGCTTTAATCTGGTTCTGTCCCGTCAGGCAGCTTTAATCTGGTTCTGTCCCGTCAGGCAGCTTTAATCTGGTTCTGTCCCGTCAGACAGCTTTAATCTGGTTCTGTCCCGTCAGGCAGCTTTAATCTGGTTCTGTCCCGTCAGGCAGCTTTAATCTGGTTCTGTCCCGTCAGGCAGCTTTAATCTGGTTCTATCCCGTCAGGCAGCTTTAATCTGGTTCTGTCCCGTCAGGCAGCTTTAATCTGGTTCTATCCCGTCAGGCAGCTTTAATCTGGTTCTATCCCGTCAGGCAGCTTTAATCTGGTTCTGTCCCGTCAGGCAGCTTTAATCTGGTTCTGTCCCGTCAGGCAGCTTTAATCTGGTTCTATCCCGTCAGGCAGCTTTAATCTGGTTCTATCCCGTCAGGCAGCTTTAATCTGGTTCTATCCCGTCAGGCAGCTTTAATCTGGTTCTATCCCGTCAGGCAGCTTTAATCTGGTTCTGTCCCGTCAGGCAGCTTTAATCTGGTTCTGTCCCGTCAGGCAGCTTTAATCTGGTTCTATCCCGTCAGGCAGCTTTAATCTGGTTCTATCCCGTCAGGCAGCTTTAATCTGGTTCTGTCCCGTCAGGCAGCTTTAATCTGGTTCTATCCCGTCAGACAGCTTTAATCTGGTTCTATCCCGTCAGGCAGCTTTAATCTGGTTCTATCCCGTCAGGCAGCTTTAATCTGGTTCTATCCCGTCAGGCAGCTTTAATCTGGTTCTATCCCGTCAGGCAGCTTTAATCTGGTTCTATCCCGTCAGGCAGCTTTAATCTGGTTCTATCCCGTCAGGCAGCTTTAATCTGGTTCTATCCCGTCAGGCAGCTTTAATCTGGTTCTATCCCGTCAGGCAGCTTTAATCTGGTTCTATCCCGTCAGGCAGCTTTAATCTGGTTCTATCCCGTCAGGCAGCTTTAATCTGGTTCTATCCCGTCAGGCAGCTTTAATCTGGTTCTATCCCGTCAGGCAGCTTTAATCTGGTTCTGTCCCGTCAGGCAGCTTTAATCTGGTTCTATCCCGTCAGGCAGCTTTAATCTGGTTCTGTCCCGTCAGGCAGCTTTAATCTGGTTCTGTCCCGTCAGGCAGCTTTAATCTGGTTCTGTCCCGTCAGGCAGCTTTAATCTGGTTCTGTCCCGTCAGGCAGCTTTAATCTGGTTCTATCCCGTCAGGCAGCTTTAATCTGGTTCTGTCCCGTCAGGCAGCTTTAATCTGGTTCTATCCCGTCAGGCAGCTTTAATCTGGTTCTGTCCCGTCAGGCAGCTTTAATCTGGTTCTATCCCGTCAGGCAGCTTTAATCTGGTTCTATCCCGTCAGGCAGCTTTAATCTGGTTCTATCCCGTCAGGCAGCTTTAATCTGGTTCTATCCCGTCAGGCAGCTTTAATCTGGTTCTGTCCCGTCAGGCAGCTTTAATCTGATTCTGTCCCGTCAGGCAGCTTTAATCTGGTTCTGTCCCGTCAGGCAGCTTTAATCTGGTTCTATCCCGTCAGGCAGCTTTAATCTGGTTCTATCCCGTCAGGCAGCTTTAATCTGGTTCTGTCCCGTCAGGCAGTTTTAATCTGGTTCTATCCCGTCAGGCAGCTTTAATCTGGTTCTGTCCCGTCAGGCAGCTTTAATCTGGTTCTATCCCGTCAGGCAGCTTTAATCTGGTTCTGTCCCGTCAGGGAGCTTTAATCTGGTTCTGTCCCGTCAGGCAGCTTTAATCTGGTTCTGTCCCGTCAGGCAGCTTTAATCTGGTTCTGTCCCGTCAGGCAGCTTTAATCTGGTTCTGTCCCGTCAGGCAGCTTTAATCTGGTTCTATCCCGTCAGGCAGCTTTAATCTGGTTCTGTCCCGTCAGGCAGCTTTAATCTGGTTCTATCCCGTCAGGCAGCTTTAATCTGGTTCTGTCCCGTCAGGCAGCTTTAATCTGGTTCTATCCCGTCAGGCAGCTTTAATCTGGTTCTATCCCGTCAGGCAGCTTTAATCTGGTTCTATCCCGTCAGACAGCTTTAATCTGGTTCTGTCCCGTCAGGCAGCTTTAATCTGGTTCTGTCCCGTCAGGCAGCTTTAATCTGGTTCTGTCCCGTCAGGCAGCTTTAATCTGGTTCTGTCCCGTCAGGCAGCTTTAATCTGGTTCTATCCCGTCAGGCAGCTTTAATCTGGTTCTATCCCGTCAGGCAGCTTTAATCTGGTTCTATCCCGTCAGGCAGCTTTAATCTGGTTCTATCCCGTCAGGCAGCTTTAATCTGGTTCTATCCCGTCAGGCAGCTTTAATCTGGTTCTATCCCGTCAGGCAGCTTTAATCTGGTTCTATCCCGTCAGGCAGCTTTAATCTGGTTCTATCCCGTCAGGCAGCTTTAATCTGGTTCTGTCCCGTCAGGCAGCTTTAATCTGGTTCTATCCCGTCAGGCAGCTTTAATCTGGTTCTATCCCGTCAGGCAGCTTTAATCTGGTTCTGTCCCGTCAGGCAGCTTTAATCTGGTTCTATCCCGTCAGGCAGCTTTAATCTGGTTCTGTCCCGTCAGGCAGCTTTAATCTGGTTCTATCCCGTCAGGCAGCTTTAATCTGGTTCTGTCCCGTCAGGCAGCTTTAATCTGGTTCTATCCCGTCAGGCAGCTTTAATCTGGTTCTGTCCCGTCAGGCAGCTTTAATCTGGTTCTATCCCGTCAGGCAGCTTTAATCTGGTTCTATCCCGTCAGGCAGCTTTAATCTGGTTCTATCCCGTCAGGCAGCTTTAATCTGGTTCTATCCCGTCAGGCAGCTTTAATCTGGTTCTATCCCGTCAGGCAGCTTTAATCTGGTTCTATCCCGTCAGGCAGCTTTAATCTGGTTCTATCCCGTCAGGCAGCTTTAATCTGGTTCTATCCCGTCAGGCAGCTTTAATCTGGTTCTATCCCGTCAGGCAGCTTTAATCTGGTTCTATCCCGTCAGGCAGCTTTAATCTGGTTCTATCCCGTCAGGCAGCTTTAATCATTGCCATGTAGTGCTTCTCTGATGTTCTCTGTCCAACCTACACTGAGTCTGTCCCTTGCTCTTCTCCCTTCTTCTCTTTTTATATACGCTTTGTAAGGTGAGGAATCATACCGCATTTTTTCTAAAAGGACAAACCAGTTAATTTGTTGTTTCTGTATGTAGAGCCAGTCTTAACATATGGAAGTTAATCATGGACAATAGGACAACAGACAAGAAAATCACTGGAGTATGTAGAGATGTGTGGAGCCGCGATAGCTCAGTGGTTAGTGAACTGGACTACAAAGGACAAGGGGTAGGGTTCGATCCCAACCGACGGCTTCCGGGTTCACCCAGCCTTAAATGGGTACCGGATTTTTTTCTGGGAAAGTAAAGCAGCACGGGCGTAATACCGACCACATTACCCCAAAAATCGTGTGCTGAAGGTCTGTAAAATATAGGGTCACTAACACCATATTTCCCTATACGCCACTTGGCGTGACGGGGGTACTTTACTTTTTATGTAGAGATGTGGTTGTACAGAAGAATGTTGAGAATACCATGGACAGCTAAGAAGAGTAATGAAAATGTTCTGAATGAGGCCAAAGCAAAAAGTGAGCTAATTTCCAATATTAGGAAGAAACAATCATCATTTTTAGCCGTGTAATGAGAAGAGAACAGCTGGAATATATTGTGACAACTGGAAAAATTGAGGGACGAAGAGAAGAGGGAAACAAAGAGAAAAGATACCAGACAGCTTAAGAGAATGGCTTGGCAGAAGGTCAACAACAGAAATGATAAATAACTGTTGAGATCAAAAGTTGTGGAGAAACATGATCACCTACGCCAGTAAGCACGGTATTTGATGATGTATGTAGGTTAGAATTGGTAAAAATGACTCACTCTTTCTGTTGTGACTATTTTCGATTCTGTCTCTTTAGTCACCCCAAGAGCTTTTCTGAGACGTCCCACCTCTGTTGTGACAAACTCTCTTTTTATATTAGGTTGTAAATGACCATGATTGACATCGATAGCACAACGTGGGATCATATACCTTATAAAGATATTTCCTTGCTATTCACTATTAAGAGTTAATTAAACGAAGTAATTTTCTATATTACGAGATTACAACACGAACTAACGAGGAAATTACCTAGTTACAGGAACTAGTTAATTCATTTTCATGGGCTTGCAATATGTCACATATTTATAAAGTGTATATGTTTACAGCACGAACTATTTGTCTCAATATTAAGTGTTTCATCACCATCACCATCATCATCATCATCATCATCATCGAATACCATCACCGCATAGAAGGTTGGCTACCATGGAGCGCCATTCTGCTCTGTATCTTGCTATGATGGTGCAGGTTGTCATAGGCTGATGTGTCCATCTTTTGATGTTACTCGTCCATGTTAGCCTGCCTCTGCCTTTTTTACCTTGTATTTTCCCTTCCAAGATTACTTTTAGTAGGCTGTTGTGTCTTTTAACATGGCCCAAAAATCTCATTTGTCTTGTTTGAATTGTGTTTAGTAGTTCTCTTTTCATTTTTAGTTGTTTTAAGACTTCATCGTTTGTTTTCTTTTCCTTCCATCCAATTCTACCTATTCTTCTATATATATCCACATTTCAAAGGCTTCAATTCTCTGTTCTGTTTTCTTGTCTAATGTCCATGTTTGTATTAATTAGAAATTAAGTTCAAATTAAGTGTTTACTAAGTGAATTATTGTTATATTATTGAGTTTCAAAACAATTACTAGCTGTTATATGGTTATAATAATTATATATGTTTTTAAGTGGCATTTGACCTTTTAGAAACTGGATAACATATCCTACATAAACTGGATAACATATCTTATTTAAACAGGACGACATGTCCTACATAAACTGGATAACATATCCTATATAAACTGAATAACATATCCTATATAAACTGAATAACATATCCTATATAAACTGAATAACATACCTTAAAGAAACTGAAAAAAAATATATCCTATATATTCTGGATAACATACCCTACATAAACTGGATAACAGATCCTACATAAACTGGATAACAAATACTATATAAACTGAATAACATACCCTATATAAATTGGATAGTATATTCCACATAAACTGAACATGTTTCTATATAAACTGAATTTCATATCCCATAGTGAAGGATCTATGGAATATCATTGGACATTGTGGAGTGACGGATCTGTGAAATATTCGACATTATCAGAAATCCGTTAAAAATCATCTACGTCAACTGACGTTGTTAGAAAAAGCTTTTAACGTAATTGTGACACTTTGAACTATCTCTGAAGTAGCAATCTCCGCCGCTGTAATGACATATACCAATCACTCCCTCCGCTCCACAATGTCAGGACTAATTTATTCCAACGACTTATTGGGCTGTCAAAGGTCAACTGCTTGTACTGTAGACAACAACACACTGGGAAAACCTATGAACGATAGATAGACTGGACAATGACTGGCGGGGAAGCGGTGATTAGATTGAATTCTGGCACCTTTGAGATGAAGCTGGACGAACTTCCGTCCCGATATGGCCTATAAAGTTAAGCTGTCAGACTTTGGAGGAAATCCGGGGACAGGGGAATGCCGTCATTTATTGCTGGAAGTTGCGGAAGATCTCCCGGACATGACTCCAGCAATTGTTCAGGAAAACACATGGACTTGTTGAAGTTAGAGAATAGAAAAATTGTAGTTTATTCTTCTTACTTCTTGTTTTCCTCCTTCTTCTTCTTATGCCTTCTTCTTCTTCTTTTTTCTTCTTTATCTTCTACCAATTTTTTTCTTCGTCTTCTTCTACTTCCTTATTCTACCCATTTCTTTTTCTTCTTTTCTTTCTCCTTCTTCTTCTTATTCTTCCTTTTTCTTCTTCTTAGACTTCTTCTTTTTCTTCCTCTTAGACTTCTTCTTTTTCTTCCTCTTAGACTTCTTCTTTTTCTTCCTCTTAGACTTCTTCTTTTTCTTCCTCTTAGACCTCTTCTTTTTCTTCCTCTTAGACTTCTTCTTTTTCTTCCTCTTAGACTTCTTCTTTTTCTTCCTCTTAGACTTCTTCTTTTTCTTCCTCTTAGACTTCTTCTTTTTCTTCCTCTTAGACTTCTTCTTTTTCTTCCTCTTAGACTTCTTCTTTTTCTTCCTCTTAGACTTCTTCTTTTTCTTCCTCTTAGACTTCTTCTTTTTCTTCCTCTTAGACTTCTTCTTTTTCTTCCTCTTAGACTTCTTCTTTTTCTTCCTCTTAGACCTCTTCTTTTTCTTCCTCTTAGACTTCTTCTTTTTCTTCCTCTTAGACCTCTTCTTTTTCTTCCTCTTAGACTTCTTCTTTTTCTTCTTCTTAGACCTCTTCTTTTTTCTTCTTCACTTCTTCTTCTACCTCAACCTTATACTACCTTCTTCTTCTTTTCTTTTATTCTTCTTCTTCCCCTACTACTCCATCTCGCTTTACTACCCATTTCATCTTCTTCTACTTCCTTATTCTACCCATTTCTTTTTCTTTTATCCTTCTTCTTCCCCTACTACTCCATCTTGTTATACTACACTATTTCACCTTCTTCTACTTTATGCTACCTTCTTTTTCTTCTCCTTCTCCACCTTCTTTTTCTTCTATCATATTCTACCTTCTTCTTCTTGTGTTTGTTAGCGACTTATGAGGAAATGTGTTTTAGTCCACTTATAGTTCCGTGTACCAACTTTCAGAGATGAGTTGTTTGAGAAAAAAACTCTTGTAGTGATCAGACGAGACGGAATGATGTGGTTAGTGAGTGTGAGAGAGAGAGAGAGAGAGAGAGAGAGAGAGAGAGGAAGAGAGGATTGGGCACTGAATCAACTCTGAACTACATTCGGAGACAAGCAACACATAATTTGATTGGCTCATCTGGAAAGGTTGCCAACAGATTATCTAAAGTAAGAGTATAGTACCCCCGTCACGCCAAGTGGCGTATAGAGAATATGGTCTTCATCAACATCATCATCAACATCATCATCATCATCATCATCATCATCAAGTACCGGGCCTGCTGGCGTAGGTGATCATGTCTCTCCACAATTTTCGATCTCGACAGTTATTTATCATTTATGTTGTTGACATTCTGCCAAGCCATTCTCTTAAGCTGTCTGGTATCTTTTCTCTTTACTTCCCTCTATCTCTTCGTCCCTCAATTTTCCCAGTTGTTACAATATATTCCAGCTGTTCTCTTCTCATTACATGGCCAAAAAATGATGAATGTTTCTTCCTAATATTGGAAATTAGCTCTCTTTTTGTTTTGACATCTTTCAGAACATTTTCATTACTCTTCTTAGCTGTCCATGGTATTCTCAACATTCTTCTGTACAACCACATTTCTACAGACTCCAGTGATTTTCTTGTCTGTTGCCCTCTTGTCCATGATGCGATTCATGATTATACAAAGAAGTTACGACGGTGGTTTTCTGTTGCCTTCCGTCGGTTTGTTTACGGTTGGCTCCGCTAGCCTTTGACTAAAAAGTCTCACCCACAAGGCAGTGGGGTTGTTTTACTTCGGGGTACCCTCCCTTAGCCTTTTACTCTCCCGAGCTTACCTGCAAGGCAACAGAGCAGCCACAGGTTGTACTGTTTACTGCATACAGTAGCAGGTAAAATTACCAGACCTGACAATAACTATAGTGTTAGTGACCATAGTTTGTACAGACCTTCGGCACATAATTTTTGGGGTCATGTGGTCGGTATTACGCCCTTTACTTTCCCAGAAAAAATCCGGTACCCATTTAAGGTTGGGTGAACCATGAAGCCGTCGATCAGGATCGAACCCAACCTCTTGTCCTTTGTAATCCAGTTCACTAACCACTGAGCTGTGGCGGCTCACTAAGAGATTAGAGACTGTATCAAATATAGATTACAAGAGAAGATGAAAGAAGAGCCCGCGATAGACCTAGAGTAAGTGGGCTGATAACATCCGAGAAACGCTACAACATCATCAGAGAAACGATACAACATCAGAGAAACGCTACAACAACATCAGAGAAACGATACAACATCAGAGAAACGCTACAACAACATCAGAGAAAAGCTACAACAACATCAGAGAAACGCTACAACATCATCAGAGAAACGATACAACATCAGAGAAACGCTACAACAACATCAGAGAAAAGCTACAACAACATCAGAGAAACGCTACAACATCATCAGAGAAACGCTACAACAACATCAGAGAAACGCTACAACAACATCAGAGAAACGCTACAACAACATCAGAGAAACGCTACAACAACATCACATAAACGCTACAACATCATCAGAGAAACGCTACAACAACATCACAGAAACGCTACAACAACATCAGAGAAACGCTACAACATCATCAGAGAAACGCTACAACATCATCAGAGAAACGCTACAACATCATCAGAGAAACGCTACAACATCATCAGAGAAACGCTAGAACAACATCAGAGAAACGGTACATCATCAGAGAAACGCTATAACAACATCAGAGAAACGGTAAATCATCAGAGAAACGTTGCAACAACATCAGAGAAACGGTACATCATCAGAGAAACGCTACAACATCAGAAAAACGCTAGAACAACATCAGAGAAACGGTACATCATCAGAGAAACGGCACATCATCAGAACAACGCTACAACAACATCAGAGAAACGCTAGAACAACATCAGAGAAACGGTACATCATCAGAATAACGCTACAACAACATCAGAGAAACGCTACAACATCAGAGAAACGCTACAACGACATCAGAGAAACGCTACAACAACATCAGAGAAACGCTACAACATCATCAGAGAAACGCTACATCATCAGAGAAACGCTACAACAACATCAGAGAAACGCTACATCATCAGAGATATGCTACAACAACATCAGAGAAACGCTACAACAACATCAGAGAAACGCTACTTCATCAGAGAAACGCTACAACAACATCAGAGAAACGCTACAACATCAGAGAATAGCTACAACAACATCAGAGAATCGCTACAACAACATCAGAGAATCGCTACAACAACATCAGAGAATCACTACGACAACATCAGAGAAACGCTACAACAACATCAGAGAATCGCTACAACAACATCAGAGAATCGCTACAACAACATCAGAAAATCGCTACGACAATCCCAGAGAAACGCTACAACAACATCAGAGAAACGCTACAACATCAGAGAATCGCTACAACAACATCAGAGAAACGCTACAACAACATCAGAGAATCGCTACAACAACATCAGAGAATCGCTACAACATCATCAGAGAAAAGCTACAACAACATCAGAGAAACACTACATCATCAGAGATATGCTACAACAACATCAGAGAAACGCTACAACAACATCAGAGAAATGCTACAACAACATCAGAGAAACGCTACATCATCAGAGATATGCTACAACAACATCAGAGAAACGCTACAACAACATCAGAGAAACGCTACTTCATCAGAGAATCGCTACAACAACATCAGAGAAACGCTACAACAACATCAGAAAATCGCTACGACAATCCCAGAGAAACGCTACAACAACATCAGAGAAACGCTACAACATCAGAGAATCGCTACAACAACATCAGAGAAACGCTACAACAACATCAGAGAAGCGCTACAACATCAGAGAATCGCTACAACAACATCAGAGAATCGCTACAACATCATCAGAGAAAAGCTACAACAACATCAGAGAAACGCTACATCATCAGAGATATGCTACAACAACATCAGAGAAACGCTACAACAACATCAGAGAAATGCTACAACAACATCAGAGAAACGCTACATCATCAGAGATATGCTACAACAACATCAGAGAAACGCTACAACAACATCAGAGAAACGCTACTTCATCAGAGAATCGGTACAAAAACATCAGAGAAACGCTACAACAACATCAGAGAAACGCTACAACAACATCAGAGAAACGCTACGACAACATCAGAGAATCGCTACAACAACATCAGAGAAACGCTACAACAACATCAGAGAAACGCTACTTCATCAGAGAATCGCTACAACAACATCAGAGAAACGCTACTTCATCAGAGAATCGCTACAACAACATCAGAGAATCGCTACTTCATCAGAGAATCGCTACAACAACATCAGAGAATCGCTACGACAACATCAGAGAATCGCTACAACAACATCAGAGAAACGCTACAACAACATCAGAGAAACGCTACTTCATCAGAGAATCGCTACAACAACATCAGAGAAACGCTACTTCATCAGAGAATCGCTACAACAACATCAGAGAATCGCTACAACATCATCAGAGAAACGCTACATCATCAGAGATATGCTACAACAACATCAGAGAATCGCTACAACAACATCAGAGAAACGCTACTTCATCAGAGAAACGCTACAACAACATCAGTTGACAATCTAAAATGACTAGAGCTAGACCTTTGTATCTCTCTCAACACTGAAAGGAGTTTAAGAGGACGTGGTGAGAAAGTGACACACACATAGAGAGAGAGAGAGAGAGAGAGAGAGAGAGAGAGAGAGAGAGAGAGAAAAAAGAGAGAGAGAGAGAGAGAGAGAGAGAGAGAGAAATAAAGTAGCCGTCTTGAACACATGTTCAGGACTCCTTCCATCGAAAAAGAAAGAACTCAGACAACCAAGTGGCGTATAAGAATATTGTGTTAGTAGAAAATATTTTTTAAAAACCAGTCCTGTCACACCAAGTGGTGTATAGGGAATATGGTGTTAGTGACCACAATTTATTTTTAGATCTTCGGCACATGATTTTTGTGGTAATGTGGTTGGTATTACGCTCATATCTCTTTATTTTCCCAGAAAAAAAAATTGGTAGCCTTTTAAGGCTGGGTGAACCCGGACACCGTCGATCAGGATCGAACCAGACCTCTTGTGCTGTATAGTCCAGTTCACTAACCACTGAGCTACCACAGCTCCCTGTATTGTGTTAGTGCCTATATATATCTTTTGCAAATCAGTATCTTGTGTTATCAGTGTTAGGTCCGGCTATTCTATTTATCTAGAAAGGTCTTTCTCTTACGTCAGACAGAAATACCACTCACCACCTAAAACAATAAATCGTCAAACATAAACTCAAACAATATAAAGTTTCATTACACCAAACAATATAAAGTTTCATTAAATCAAACAATATAAAGTTTCATTACATCAAACAACATAAAGTTTCATTAAATCAAACAATATAAAGTTTCATTACATCAAACAATATAAAGTTTCATTAAATCAAACAATATAAAGTTTCATTACATCAAACAATATAAAGTTTCATTAAATCAAACAATATAAAGTTTCATTAAATCAAACAATATAAAGTTTCATTAAATCAAACAATATAAAGTTTCATTAAATCAAACAATATAAAGTTTCATTAAATCAAACAATATAAAGTTTCATTAAATCAAACAATATAAAGTTTCATTAAATCAAACAATATAAAGTTTCATTAAATCAAACAATATAAAGTTTCATTAAATCAAACAATATAAAGTTTCATTAAATCAAACAATATAAAGTTTCATTAAATCAAACAATATAAAGTTTCATTAAATCAAACAATATAAAGTTTCATTAAATCAAACAATATAAAGTTTCATTAAATCAAACAATATAAAGTTTCATTAAATCAAACAATATAAAGTTTCATTAAATCAAACAATATAAAGTTTCATTAAATCAAACAATATAAAGTTTCATTAAATCAAACAATATAAAGTTTAATTAAATCAAACAATATAAAGTTTCATTAAATCAAACAATATAAAGTTTCATTAAATCAAACAATATAAAGTTTCATTAAATCAAACAATATAAAGTTTCATTAAATCAAACAATATAAAGTTTCATTACATCAAACAATATAAAGTTTCATTACATCAAACAATATAAAGTTTCATTAAATCGAACAATATAAAGTTTCATTAAATCAAACAATATAAAGTTTCATTAAATCAAACAATATAAAGTTTCATTAAATCAAACAATATAAAGTTTCATTAAATCAAACAATATAAAGTTTCATTAAATCAAACAATATAAAGTTTCATTAAATCAAACAATATAAAGTTTCATTAAATCAAACAATATAAAGTTTCATTAAATCAAACAATATAAAGTTTCATTAAATCAAACAATATAAAGTTTCATTAAATCAAACAATATAAAGTTTCATTAAATCAAACAATATAAAGTTTCATTAAATCAAACAATATAAAGTTTCATTAAATCAAACAGTATAAAGTTTCATTAAATCAAACAATATAAAGTTTCATTAAATCAAACAATATAAAGTTTCATTAAATCAAACAATATAAAGTTTCATTAAATCAAACAATATAAAGTTTCATTAAATCAAACAATATAAAGTTTCATTAAATCAAACAATATAAAGTTTCATTAAATCAAACAATATAAAGTTTCATTAAATCAAACAGTATAAAGTTTCATTAAATCAAACAGTATAAAGTTTCATTAAATCAAACAATATAAAGTTTCATTAAATCAAACAATATAAAGTTTCATTAAATCAAACAATATAAAGTTTCATTAAATCAAACAATATAAAGTTTCATTACATCAAACAATATAAAGTTTCATTAAATCAAACAATATAAAGTTTCATTAAATCAAACAATATAAAGTTTCATTAAATCAAACAATATAAAGTTTCATTACATCAAACAATATAAAGTTTCATTAAATCAAACAATATAAAGTTTCATTAAATCAAACAATATAAAGTTTCATTAAATCAAACAATATAAAGTTTCATTAAATCAAACAATATAAAGTTTCATTACATCAAACAGTATAAAGTTTCATTAAATCAAACAATATAAAGTTTCATTAAATCAAACATATAAAGTTTCATTAAATCAAACAGTATAAAGTTTCATTAAATCAAACAGTATAAAGTTTCATTAAATCAAACAATATAAAGTTTCATTAAATCAAACAATATAAAGTTTCATTAAATCAAACAGTATAAAGTTTCATTAAATCAAACAATATACAGTTTCATTAAATCAAACAGTATAAAGTTTCATTAAATCAAACAATATAAAGTTTCATTAAATCAAACAATATAAAGTTTCATTAAATCAAACAATATAAGTTTCATTAAATCAAACAATATAAAGTTTCATTAAATCAAACAATATAAAGTTTCATTAAATCAAACAATATAAAGTTTCATTAAATCAAACAATATAAAGTTTCATTAAATCAAACAATATAAAGTTTCATTAAATCAAACAGTATAAAGTTTCATTAAATCAAACAATATAAAGTTTCATTAAATCAAACAATATAAAGTTTCATTAAATCAAACAATATAAAGTTTCATTAAATCAAACAATATAAAGTTTCATTAAATCAAACAATATAAAGTTTCATTAAATCAAACAATATAAAGTTTCATTAAATCAAACAATATAAAGTTTCATTAAATCAAACAATATAAAGTTTCATTAAATCAAACAGTATAAAGTTTCATTAAATCAAACAATATAAAGTTTCATTAAATCAAACAATATAAAGTTTCATTAAATCAAACAATATAAAGTTTCATTAAATCAAACAATATAAAGTTTCATTACATCAAACAATATAAAGTTTCATTAAATCAAACAATATAAAGTTTCATTAAATCAAACAATATAAAGTTTCATTAAATCAAACAATATAAAGTTTCATTACATCAAACAATATAAAGTTTCATTAAATCAAACAATATAAAGTTTCATTAAATCAAACAATATAAAGTTTCATTAAATCAAACAATATAAAGTTTCATTAAATCAAACAATATAAAGTTTCATTACATCAAACAGTATAAAAATTTCATTAAATCAAACAATATAAAGTTCATTAAATCAAACAATATAAAGTTTCATTAAATCAAACAATATAAAGTTTCATTAAATCAAACAATATAAAGTTTCATTAAATCAAACAATATAAAGTTTCATTAAATCAAACAATATAAAGTTTCATTAAATCAAACAATATAAAGTTTCATTAAATCAAACAATATAAAGTTTCATTAAATCAAACAATATAAAGTTTCATTACATCAAACAATATAAAGTTTCATTAAATCAAACAATATAAAGTTTCATTAAATCAAACAATATAAAGTTTCATTAAATCAAACAATATAAAGTTTCATTACATCAAACAATATAAAGTTTCATTAAATCAAACAATATAAAGTTTCATTAAATCAAACAATATAAAGTTTCATTAAATCAAACAATATAAAGTTTCATTAAATCAAAACATATAAAGTTTCATTAAATCAAACAATATAAAGTTTCATTAAATCAAACAATATAAAGTTTCATTAAATCAAACAATATAAAGTTTCATTAAATCAAACAATATAAAGTTTCATTAAATCAAACAATATAAAGTTTCATTAAATCAAACAATATAAAGTTTCATTAAATCAAACAATATAAAGTTTCATTACATCAAACAATATAAAGTTTCATTACATCAAACAATATAAAGTTTCATTAAATCAAACAATATAAAGTTTCATTAAATCAAACAATATAAAGTTTCATTAAATCAAACAATATAAAGTTTCATTACATCAAACAATATAAAGTTTCATTACATCAAACAATATAAAGTTTCATTAAATCAAACAATATAAAGTTTCATTAAATCAAACAATATAAAGTTTCATTAAATCAAACAATATAAAGTTTCATTAAATCAAACAATATAAAGTTTCATTAAATCAAACAATATAAAGTTTCATTAAATCAAACAATATAAAGTTTCATTAAATCAAACAATATAAAGTTTCATTAAATCAAACAATATAAAGTTTCATTAAATCAAACAACATAAAGTTTCATTAAATCAGACAATATAAAGTTTCATTAAATCAAACAATATAAAGTTTCATTAAATCAAACAGTATAAAGTTTCATTAAATCAAACAATATAAAGTTTCATTAAATCAAACAATATAAAGTTTCATTAAATCAAACAATATAAAGTTTCATTAAATCAAACAATATAAAGTTTCATTACATCAAACAATATAAAGTTTCATTAAATCAAACAATGTAAAGTTTCATTAAATCAAACAATATAAAGTTTCATTAAATCAAACAATATAAAGTTTCATTAAATCAAACAGTATAAAGTTTCATTAAATCAAACAATATAAAGTTTCATTAAATCAAACAGTATAAAGTTTCATTAAATCAAACAATATAAAGTTTCATTAAATCAAACAATATAAAGTTTCATTAAATCAAACAATATAAAGTTTCATTAAATCAAACAATATAAAGTTTCATTAAATCAAACAATATAAAGTTTCATTAATCAAACAATATAAAGTTTCATTAAATCAAACAATATAAAGTTTCATTAAATCAAACAATATAAAGTTTCATTAAATCAAACAGTATAAAGTTTCATTAAATCAAACAATATAAAGTTTCATTAAATCAAACAATATAAAGTTTCATTAAATCAAACAATATAAAGTTTCATTAAATCAAACAATATAAAGTTTCATTAAATCAAACAATATAAAGTTTCATTAAATCAAACAATATAAAGTTTCATTAAATCAAACAATATAAAGTTTCATTAAATCAAACAATATAAAGTTTCATTAAATCAAACAGTATAAAGTTTCATTAAATCAAACAATATAAAGTTTCATTAAATCAAACAATATAAAGTTTCATTAAATCAAACAATATAAAGTTTCATTAAATCAAACAATATAAAGTTTCATTACATCAAACAATATAAAGTTTCATTAAATCAAACAATATAAAGTTTCATTAAATCAAACAATATAAAGTTTCATTAAATCAAACAATATAAAGTTTCATTACATCAAACAATATAAAGTTTCATTAAATCAAACAATATAAAGTTTCATTAAATCAAACAATATAAAGTTTCATTAAATCAAACAATATAAAGTTTCATTAAATCAAACAATATAAAGTTTCATTACATCAAACAGTATAAAGTTTCATTAAATCAAACAATACAAAGTTTCATTAAATCAAACAATATAAAGTTTCATTAAATCAAACAGTATAAAGTTTCATTAAATCAAACAGTATAAAGTTTCATTAAATCAAACAATATAAAGTTTCATTAAATCAAACAATATAAAGTTTCATTACATCAAACAATATAAAGTTTCATTAAATCAAACAATGTAAAGTTTCATTAAATCAAACAATATAAAGTTTCATTAAATCAAACAATATAAAGTTTCATTAAATCAAACAGTATAAAGTTTCATTAAATCAAACAATATAAAGTTTCATTAAATCAAACAATATAAAGTTTCATTAAATCAAACAATATAAAGTTTCATTAAATCAAACAATATAAAGTTTCATTAAATCAAACAGTATAAAGTTTCATTAAATCAAACAATATAAAGTTTCATTAAATCAAACAATATAAAGTTTCATTAAATCAAACAATATAAAGTTTCATTAAATCAAACAATATAAAGTTTCATTAAATCAAACAATATAAAGTTTCATTAAATCAAACAATATAAAGTTTCATTAAATCAAACAATATAAAGTTTCATTAAATCAAACAATATAAAGTTTCATTAAATCAAACAATATAAAGTTTCATTAAATCAAACAATATAAAGTTTCATTAAATCAAACAATATAAAGTTTCATTAAATCAAACAATATAAAGTTTCATTAAATCAAACAGTATAAAGTTTCATTAAATCAAACAATATAAAGTTTCATTAAATCAAACAATATAAAGTTTCATTAAATCAAACAATATAAAGTTTCATTAAATCAAACAATATAAAGTTTCATTACATCAAACAATATAAAGTTTCATTAAATCAAACAATATAAAGTTTCATTAAATCAAACAATATAAAGTTTCATTAAATCAAACAATATAAAGTTTCATTACATCAAACAATATCAAGTTTCATTAAATCAAACAATATAAAGTTTCATTACATCAAACAATATAAAGTTTCATTAAATCAAACAATATAAAGTTTCATTAAATCAAACAATATAAAGTTTCATTACATCAAACAATATAAAGTTTCATTAAATCAAACAATATAAAGTTTCATTAAATCAAACAATATAAAGTTTCATTAAATCAAACAATATAAAGTTTCATTAAATCAAACAATATAAAGTTTCATTACATCAAACAGTATAAAGTTTCATTAAATCAAACAATATAAAGTTTCATTAAATCAAACAATATAAAGTTTCATTAAATCAAACAGTATAAAGTTTCATTAAATCAAACAGTATAAAGTTTCATTAAATCAAACAGTATAAAGTTTCATTAAATCAAACAATATAAAGTTTCATTAAATCAAACAATATAAAGTTTCATTACATCAAACAAATAAAGTTTCATTAAATCAAACAATGTAAAGTTTCATTAAATCAAACAATATAAAGTTTCATTAAATCAAACAATATAAAGTTTCATTAAATCAAACAGTATAAAGTTTCATTAAATCAAACAATATAAAGTTTCATTAAATCAAACAATATAAAGTTTCATTAAATCAAACAATATAAAGTTTCATTAAATCAAACAATATAAAGTTTCATTAAATCAAACAATATAAAGTTTCATTAAATCAAACAATATAAAGTTTCATTAAATCAAACAATATAAAGTTTCATTAAATCAAACAATATAAAGTTTCATTAAATCAAACAATATAAAGTTTCATTAAATCAAACAATATAAAGTTTCATTAAATCAAACAATA
This sequence comes from Megaustenia siamemsis, assembly GCA_032433765.1. NCBI lineage: Eukaryota > Metazoa > Mollusca > Gastropoda > Stylommatophora > Ariophantidae > Megaustenia > Megaustenia siamemsis. Next base: position 13,005,403 of record JAVIAB010000104.1, read on the forward strand.
TAAAGTTTCATTAAATCAAACAATATAAAGTTTCATTAAATCAAACAATATAAAGTTTCATTAAATCAAACAATATAAGTTTCATTAAATCAAACAATATAAAGTTTCATTAAATCAAACAATATAAAGTTTCATTAAATCAAACAGTATAAAGTTTCATTAAATCAAACAATATAAAGTTTCATTAAATCAAACAATATAAAGTTTCATTAAATCAAACAATATAAAGTTTCATTAAATCAAACAATATAAAGTTTCATTAAATCAAACAATATAAAGTTTCATTAAATCAAACAATATAAAGTTTCATTAAATCAAACAATATAAAGTTTCATTAAATCAAACAATATAAAGTTTCATTAAATCAAACAGTATAAAGTTTCATTAAATCAAACAATATAAAGTTTCATTAAATCAAACAATATAAAGTTTCATTAAATCAAACAATATAAAGTTTCATTAAATCAAACAATATAAAGTTTCATTACATCAAACAATATAAAGTTTCATTAAATCAAACAATATAAAGTTTCATTAAATCAAACAATATAAAGTTTCATTAAATCAAACAATATAAAGTTTCATTACATCAAACAATATAAAGTTTCATTAAATCAAACAATATAAAGTTTCATTAATCAAACAATATAAAGTTTCATTAAATCAAACAATATAAAGTTTCATTAAATCAAACAATATAAAGTTTCATTAAATCAAACAATATAAAGTTTCATTAAATCAAACAGTATAAAGTTTCATTAAATCAAACAGTATAAAGTTTCATTAAATCAAACAGTATAAAGTTTCATTAAATCAAACAGTATAAAGTTTCATTAAATCAAACAGTATAAAGTTTCATTACATCAAACAATATAAAGTTTCATTAAATCAAACAATGTAAAGTTTCATTAAATCAAACAATATAAAGTTTCATTAAATCAAACAATGTAAAGTTTCATTAAATCAAACAATATAAAGTTTCATTAAATCAAACAATATAAAGTTTCATTAAATCAAACAGTATAAAGTTTCATTAAATCAAACAATATAAAGTTTCATTAAATCAAACAATATAAAGTTTCATTAAATCAAACAATATAAAGTTTCATTAAATCAAACAATATAAAGTTTCATTAAATCAAACAATATAAAGTTTCATTAAATCAAACAATATAAAGTTTCATTAAATCAAACAATATAAAGTTTCATTACATCAAACAATATAAAGTTTCATTAAATCAACAATATAAAGTTTCATTAAATCAAACAATATAAAGTTTCATTAAATCAAACAATATAAAGTTTCATTACATCAAACAATATAAAGTTTCATTAAATCAAACAATATAAAGTTTCATTAAATCAAACAATATAAAGTTTCATTAAATCAAACAATATAAAGTTTCATTAAATCAAACAATATAAAGTTTCATTACATCAAACAGTATAAAGTTTCATTAAATCAAACAATATAAAGTTTCATTAAATCAAACAATATAAAGTTTCATTAAATCAAACAATATAAAGTTTCATTAAATCAAACAATATAAAGTTTCATTAAATCAAACAATATAAAGTTTCATTAAATCAAACAATATAAAGTTTCATTAAATCAAACAATATAAAGTTCATTAAATCAAACAATATAAAGTTTCATTAAATCAAACAATATAAAGTTTCATTACATCAAACAATATAAAGTTTCATTAAATCAAACAATATAAAGTTTCATTAAATCAAACAATATAAAGTTTCATTAAATCAAACAATATAAAGTTTCATTACATCAAACAATATAAAGTTTCATTAAATCAAACAATATAAAGTTTCATTAAATCAAACAATATAAAGTTTCATTAAATCAAACAATATAAAGTTTCATTAAATCAAACAATATAAAGTTTCATTAAATCAAACAATATAAAGTTTCATTAAATCAAACAATATAAAGTTTCATTAAATCAAACAATATAAAGTTTCATTAAATCAAACAATATAAAGTTTCATTAAATCAAACAATATAAAGTTTCATTAAATCAAACAATATAAAGTTTCATTAAATCAAACAATATAAAGTTTCATTACATCAAACAATATAAAGTTTCATTACATCAAACAATATAAAGTTTCATTAAATCAAACAATATAAAGTTTCATTAAATCAAACAATATAAAGTTTCATTAAATCAAACAATATAAAGTTTCATTACATCAAACAATATAAAGTTTCATTACATCAAACAATATAAAGTTTCATTAAATCAAACAATATAAAGTTTCATTAAATCAAACAATATAAAGTTTCATTAAATCAAACAATATAAAGTTTCATTAAATCAAACAATATAAAGTTTCATTAAATCAAACAATATAAAGTTTCATTAAATCAAACAATATAAGTTTCATTAAATCAAACAATATAAAGTTTCATTAAATCAAACAATATAAAGTTTCATTAAATCAAACAACATAAAGTTTCATTAAATCAGACAATATAAAGTTTCATTAAATCAAACAATATAAAGTTTCATTAAATCAAACAGTATAAAGTTTCATTAAATCAAACAATATAAAGTTTCATTAAATCAAACAATATAAAGTTTCATTAAATCAAACAATATAAAGTTTCATTAAATCAAACAATATAAAGTTTCATTACATCAAACAATATAAAGTTTCATTAAATCAAACAATGTAAAGTTTCATTACATCAAACAATATAAAGTTTCATTAAATCAAACAATATAAAGTTTCATTAAATCAAACAGTATAAAGTTTCATTAAATCAAACAATATAAAGTTTCATTAAATCAAACAGTATAAAGTTTCATTAAATCAAACAATATAAAGTTTCATTAAATCAAACAATATAAAGTTTCATTAAATCAAACAATATAAAGTTTCATTAAATCAAACAATATAAAGTTTCATTAAATCAAACAATATAAAGTTTCATTAAATCAAACAATATAAAGTTTCATTAAATCAAACAATATAAAGTTTCATTAAATCAAACAATATAAAGTTTCATTAAATCAAACAGTATAAAGTTTCATTAAATCAAACAATATAAAGTTTCATTAAATCAAACAATATAAAGTTTCATTAAATCAAACAATATAAAGTTTCATTAAATCAAACAATATAAAGTTTCATTAAATCAAACAATATAAAGTTTCATTAAATCAAACAATATAAAGTTTCATTAAATCAAACAATATAAAGTTTCATTAAATCAAACAATATAAAGTTTCATTAAATCAAACAGTATAAAGTTTCATTAAATCAAACAATATAAAGTTTCATTAAATCAAACAATATAAAGTTTCATTAAATCAAACAATATAAAGTTTCATTAAATCAAACAATATAAAGTTTCATTACATCAAACAATATAAAGTTTCATTAAATCAAACAATATAAAGTTTCATTAAATCAAACAATATAAAGTTTCATTAAATCAAACAATATAAAGTTTCATTACATCAAACAATATAAAGTTCATTAAATCAAACAATATAAAGTTTCATTAAATCAAACAATATAAAGTTTCATTAAATCAAACAATATAAAGTTTCATTAAATCAAACAATATAAAGTTTCATTACATCAAACAGTATAAAGTTTCATTAAATCAAACAATACAAAGTTTCATTAAATCAAACAATATAAAGTTTCATTAAATCAAACAGTATAAAGTTTCATTAAATCAAACAGTATAAAGTTTCATTAAATCAAACAATATAAAGTTTCATAAATCAAACAATATAAAGTTTCATTACATCAAACAATATAAAGTTTCATTAAATCAAACAATGTAAAGTTTCATTAAATCAAACAATATAAAGTTTCATTAAATCAAACAATATAAAGTTTCATTAAATCAAACAGTATAAAGTTTCATTAAATCAAACAATATAAAGTTTCATTAAATCAAACAATATAAAGTTTCATTAAATCAAACAATATAAAGTTTCATTAAATCAAACAATATAAAGTTTCATTAAATCAAACAGTATAAAGTTTCATTAAATCAAACAATATAAAGTTTCATTAAATCAAACAATATAAAGTTTCATTAAATCAAACAATATAAAGTTTCATTAAATCAAACAATATAAAGTTTCATTAAATCAAACAATATAAAGTTTCATTAAATCAAACAATATAAAGTTTCATTAAATCAAACAATATAAAGTTTCATTAAATCAAACAATATAAAGTTTCATTAAATCAAACAATATAAAGTTTCATTAAATCAAACAATATAAAGTTTCATTAAATCAAACAATATAAAGTTTCATTAAATCAAACAATATAAAGTTTCATTAAATCAAACAGTATAAAGTTTCATTAAATCAAACAATATAAAGTTTCATTAAATCAAACAATATAAAGTTTCATTAAATCAAACAATATAAAGTTTCATTAAATCAAACAATATAAAGTTTCATTACATCAAACAATATAAAGTTTCATTAAATCAAACAATATAAAGTTTCATTAAATCAAACAATATAAAGTTTCATTAAATCAAACAATATAAAGTTTCATTACATCAAACAATATCAAGTTTCATTAAATCAAACAATATAAAGTTTCATTACATCAAACAATATAAAGTTTCATTAAATCAAACAATATAAAGTTTCATTAAATCAAACAATATAAAGTTTCATTACATCAAACAATATAAAGTTTCATTAAATCAAACAATATAAAGTTTCATTAAATCAAACAATATAAAGTTTCATTAAATCAAACAATATAAAGTTTCATTAAATCAAACAATATAAAGTTTCATTACATCAAACAGTATAAAGTTTCATTAAATCAAACAATATAAAGTTTCATTAAATCAAACAATATAAAGTTTCATTAAATCAAACAGTATAAAGTTTCATTAAATCAAACAGTATAAAGTTTCATTAAATCAAACAGTATAAAGTTTCATTAAATCAAACAATATAAAGTTTCATTAAATCAAACAATATAAAGTTTCATTACATCAAACAAAATAAAGTTTCATTAAATCAAACAATGTAAAGTTTCATTAAATCAAACAATATAAAGTTTCATTAAATCAAACAATATAAAGTTTCATTAAATCAAACAGTATAAAGTTTCATTAAATCAAACAATATAAAGTTTCATTAAATCAAACAATATAAAGTTTCATTAAATCAAACAATATAAAGTTTCATTAAATCAAACAATATAAAGTTTCATTAAATCAAACAATATAAAGTTTCATTAAATCAAACAATATAAAGTTTCATTAAATCAAACAATATAAAGTTTCATTAAATCAAACAATATAAAGTTTCATTAAATCAAACAATATAAAGTTTCATTAAATCAAACAATATAAAGTTTCATTAAATCAAACAATATAAAGTTTCATTAAATCAAACAATATAAAGTTTCATTAAATCAAACAATATAAAGTTTCATTAAATCAAACAATATAAAGTTTCATTAAATCAAACAATATAAAGTTTCATTAAATCAAACAATATAAAGTTTCATTAAATCAAACAGTATAAAGTTTCATTAAATCAAACAATATAAAGTTTCATTAAATCAAACAATATAAAGTTTCATTAAATCAAACAATATAAAGTTTCATTAAATCAAACAATATAAAGTTTCATTAAATCAAACAATATAAAGTTTCATTAAATCAAACAATATAAAGTTTCATTAAATCAAACAATATAAAGTTTCATTAAATCAAACAATATAAAGTTTCATTAAATCAAACAGTATAAAGTTTCATTAAATCAAACAATATAAAGTTTCATTAAATCAAACAATATAAAGTTTCATTAAATCAAACAATATAAAGTTTCATTAAATCAAACAATATAAAGTTTCATTACATCAAACAATATAAAGTTTCATTAAATCAAACAATATAAAGTTTCATTAAATCAAACAATATAAAGTTTCATTAAATCAAACAATATAAAGTTTCATTACATCAAACAATATAAAGTTTCATTAAATCAAACAATATAAAGTTTCATTAAATCAAACAATATAAAGTTTCATTAAATCAAACAATATAAAGTTTCATTAAATCAAACAATATAAAGTTTCATTAAATCAAACAATATAAAGTTTCATTAAATCAAACAGTATAAAGTTTCATTAAATCAAACAGTATAAAGTTTCATTAAATCAAACAGTATAAAGTTTCATTAAATCAAACAGTATAAAGTTTCATTAAATCAAACAGTATAAAGTTTCATTACATCAAACAATATAAAGTTTCATTAAATCAAACAATGTAAAGTTTCATTAAATCAAACAATATAAAGTTTCATTAAATCAAACAATGTAAAGTTTCATTAAATCAAACAATATAAAGTTTCATTAAATCAAACAATATAAAGTTTCATTAAATCAAACAGTATAAAGTTTCATTAAATCAAACAATATAAAGTTTCATTAAATCAAACAATATAAAGTTTCATTAAATCAAACAGTATAAAGTTTCATTAAATCAAACAATATAAAGTTTCATTAAATCAAACAGTATAAAGTTTCATTAAATCAAACAATATAAAGTTTCATTAAATCAAACAATATAAAGTTTCATTAAATCAAACAATATAAAGTTTCATTAAATCAAACAATATAAAGTTTCATTAAATCAAACAATATAAAGTTTCATTACATCAAACAATATAAAGTTTCATTAATCAAACAATATAAAGTTTCATTAAATCAAACAATATAAAGTTTCATTAAATCAAACAATATAAAGTTTCATTACATCAAACAATATAAAGTTTCATTAAATCAAACAATATAAAGTTTCATTAAATCAAACAATATAAAGTTTCATTAAATCAAACAGTATAAAGTTTCATTAAATCAAACAATATAAAGTTTCATTAAATCAAACAATATAAAGTTTCATTAAATCAAACAATATAAAGTTTCATTAAATCAAACAATATAAAGTTTCATTAAATCAAACAGTATAAAGTTTCATTAAATCAAACAGTATAAAGTTTCATTAAATCAAACAATATAAAGTTTCATTAAATCAAACAATATAAAGTTTCATTAAATCAAACAATATAAAGTTTCATTAAATCAAACAATATAAAGTTTCATTACATCAAACAATATAAAGTTTCATTAAATCAAACAATATAAAGTTTCATTAAATCAAACAATATAAAGTTTCATTAAATCAAACAATATAAAGTTTCATTACATCAAACAATATAAAGTTTCATTAAATCAAACAATATAAAGTTTCATTAAATCAAACAATATAAAGTTTCATTAAATCAAACAATATAAAGTTTCATTACATCAAACACTATAAAGTTTCATTAAATCAAACAATATAAAGTTTCATTAAATCAAACAATATAAAGTTTCATTAAATCAAACAGTATAAAGTTTCATTAAATCAAACAGTATAAAGTTTCATTAAATCAAACAATATAAAGTTTCATTAAATCAAACAATATAAAGTTTCATTACATCAAACAATATAAAGTTTCATTAAATCAAACAATGTAAAGTTTCATTAAATCAAACAATATAAAGTTTCATTAAATCAAACAATATAAAGTTTCATTAAATCAAACAGTATAAAGTTTCATTAAATCAAACAATATAAAGTTTCATTAAATCAAACAATATAAAGTTTCATTAAATCAAACAATATAAAGTTTCATTAAATCAAACAATATAAAGTTTCATTAAATCAAACAGTATAAAGTTTCATTAAATCAAACAATATAAAGTTTCATTAAATCAAACAATATAAAGTTTCATTAAATCAAACAATATAAAGTTTCATTACATCAAACAATATAAAGTTTCATTAAATCAAACAATATAAAGTTTCATTAAATCAAACAATATAAAGTTTCATTAAATCAAACAATATAAAGTTTCATTACATCAAACAATATAAAGTTTCATTAAATCAAACAATATAAAGTTTCATTAAATCAAACAATATAAAGTTTCATTAAATCAAACAATATAAAGTTTCATTAAATCAAACAATATAAAGTTTCATTACATCAAACAGTATAAAGTTTCATTAAATCAAACAATATAAAGTTTCATTAAATCAAACAATATAAAGTTTCATTAAATCAAACAGTATAAAGTTTCATTAAATCAAACAGTATAAAGTTTCATTAAATCAAACAATATAAAGTTTCATTAAATCAAACAATATAAAGTTTCATTACATCAAACAATATAAAGTTTCATTAAATCAAACAATGTAAAGTTTCATTAAATCAAACAATATAAAGTGTCATTAAATCAAACAATATAAAGTTTCATTAAATCAAACAGTATAAAGTTTCATTAAATCAAACAATATAAAGTTTCATTAAATCAAACAATATAAAGTTTCATTAAATCAAACAATATAAAGTTTCATTAAATCAAACAATATAAAGTTTCATTAAATCAAACAATATAAAGTTTCATTAAATCAAACAATATAAAGTTTCATTAAATCAAACAGTATAAAGTTTCATTAAATCAAACAATATAAAGTTTCATTAAATCAAACAATATAAAGTTTCATTAAATCAAACAATATAAAGTTTCATTACATCAAACAATATAAAGTTTCATTAAATCAAACAATATAAAGTTTCATTAAATCAAACAATATAAAGTTTCATTAAATCAAACAATATAAAGTTTCATTAAATCAAACAATATAAAGTTTCATTAAATCAAACAATATAAAGTTTCATTAAATCAAACAGTATAAAGTTTCATTAAATCAAACAATATAAAGTTTCATTAAATCAAACAATATAAAGTTTCATTAAATCAAACAATATAAAGTTTCATTAAATCAAACAATATAAAGTTTCATTAAATCAAACAATATAAAGTTTCATTAAATCAAACAATATAAAGTTTCATTAAATCAAACAATATAAAGTTTCATTAAATCAAACAATATAAAGTTTCATTAAATCAAACAGTATAAAGTTTCATTAAATCAAACAATATAAAGTTTCATTAAATCAAACAATATAAAGTTTCATTAAATCAAACAATATAAAGTTTCATTAAATCAAACAATATAAAGTTTCATTACATCAAACAATATAAAGTTTCATTAAATCAAACAATATAAAGTTTCATTAAATCAAACAATATAAAGTTTCATTAAATCAAACAATATAAAGTTTCATTAATCAAACAATATAAAGTTTCATTAAATCAAACAATATAAAGTTTCATTAAATCAAACAATATAAAGTTTCATTAAATCAAACAATATAAAGTTTCATTAAATCAAACAATATAAAGTTTCATTAAATCAAACAATATAAAGTTTCATTACATCAAACAATATAAAGTTTCATTAAATCAAACAGTATAAAGTTTCATTACATCAAACAATATAAAGTTTCATTAAATCAAACAATATAAAGTTTCATTAAATCAAACAGTATAAAGTTTCATTAAATCAAACAATATAAAGTTTCATTAAATCAAACAATATAAAGTTTCATTAAATCAAACAGTATAAAGTTTCATTAAATCAAACAATATAAAGTTTCATTAAATCAAACAATATAAAGTTTCATTAAATCAAACAATATAAAGTTTCATTAAATCAAACAATATAAAGTTTCATTAAATCAAACAATATAAAGTTTCATTAAATCAAACAATATAAAGTTTCATTAAATCAAACAATATAAAGTTTCATTACATCAAACAATATAAAGTTTCATTAAATCAAACAATATAAAGTTTCATTAAATCAAACAATATAAAGTTTCATTAAATCAAACAATATAAAGTTTCATTAAATCAAACAATATAAAGTTTCATTAAATCAAACAATATAAAGTTTCATTAAATCAAACAATATAAAGTTTCATTAAATCAAACAATATAAAGTTTCATTACATCAAACAATATAAAGTTTCATTAAATCAAACAATATAAAGTTTCATTAAATCAAACAATATAAAGTTTCATTAAATCAAACAATATAAAGTTTCATTAAATCAAACAATATAAAGTTTCATTAAATCAAACAATATAAAGTTTCATTACATCAAACAATATAAAGTTTCATTAAATCAAACAATATAAAGTTTCATTAAATCAAACAATATAAAGTTTCATTAAATCAAACAATATAAAGTTTCATTAAATCAAACAATATAAAGTTTCATTACATCAAACAATATAAAGTTTCATTAAATCAAACAATATAAAGTTTCATTAAATCAAACAATATAAAGTTTCATTAAATCAAACAATATAAAGTTTCATTAAATCAAACAATATAAAGTTTCATTAAATCAAACAATATAAAGTTTCATTAAATCAAACAATATAAAGTTTCATTAAATCAAACAATATAAAGTTTCATTAAATCAAACAGTACCTCCGTCCTTGTGACTACCAGGTCCTTGACCACGGGCAGGGACAGGGGAAAAAGGGGGGGGGGGAGAGCCACTGGCACCTATCAAGCATGTCGTAAGAAGATAACTGAAGAGGTTGGGGAGAATATCTTCGCCGGTGCTACTGAATTCGTGCACATGAGCTGAGCCCATCTTCACTGCTTTTGTCAGTGTATGGTGAGCGTGCTTTTTACTTGGGTGGGAACGTGCTGAGGAGGGGATGACTGAGGGGGGGGGGAGTTGTTCAATGAAGATGATTTATCGACTAAACTAAACTGTTCATTACCTCATATCATAACAGCAATAAACATAGCATTTCACTCTGTAGATCAGCATAACCTTTCATAACCAATCGAGTATGCCCTGATAGTTCTTACTGTATGTAAAGACGCAAATTGACAAACTGGAGAAAACACAGAATGAAGCAATGCGCATTATCTTGAGGTGTACGAGGGATACTCCCTGTGTAGCAATGAGGTATCTTCTTGACTTTCCAACCATAAATGACATAGTCAAGATCTGAAGGGCACGAGTACACCTGAATATAAGTGCAGATGAAGAGCATCCATTTCATCATGAGCTCAACACAGAGAAAGGTGCCAGGCTAAAAAGAGGCCAATCATGGGTGGGCCGAGCAGAAGATGTCATCAAACAGGTCTGTGCGCTTACCAATATCAACGTTGGTGAGGAGTGGATACTGGTGCCTATGCCATTCAATGGGACTTTCTCGTGTATTGTCACACTCGACAGGAAAAGTAGGGAACAGAACTCATTCGTGGTCAATGCGGAGGTCAATGGTCTCATCTGCGATAACACCGATGAGAAAGATGCAGTCATCTATATAGAGGGATCTGTAAGACGACACCAAAGAAGTGCATAGGCATTTACAGCACGCTCGGCAGGCAGAATAGCCAAGGAAGACAGTGGTGCATACGTCGTGACCACGAGTAGCAGTCTGACGATGGAGGTGATGGCAGTGACCAGGACATTCATCTGATTAGAGTCACAAGACTACACCCACGCATGTATACTGAGTGATTCGATGAGCATGATAAAAAAGTGGAGACGGGCTCTGCACGCATGCAATGGGTAGAGTCGTTGCAGAAGTCAAAAATACGTACGGTCACCTTTGTCTATGTCCCTGGACATGCGGGAGTACGGGGAAATGAAAGAACGGACAGGTTGGCTAGCTGCGCTATTGTTGAGGATGGTCAACCAATGGATCGAGCGGACATCATCAATGTCCTCCGGGAAGTGGGAAGGACACAAAACTTCGACAACCATGAGTCCACGTCACTCTCATATCTTTGTGTGTCTGTGTTTAGTCAAATCTCATATCTTTGTGTGTCTGTGTTTAGTCAAATCTCATATCTTTGTGTGTCTGTGTTTAGTCAAATCTCATATCTTTGTGTGTTTGTGTAGTCAAATCTCATATCTTTGTGTGTCTGTGTTTAGTCAAATCTCATATCTTTGTGTGTTTGTGTTTAGTCAAATCTCATATCTTTGTGTGTCTGTGTTTAGTCAAATCTCATATCTTTGTGTGTCTGTGTTTAGTCAAATCTCATATCTTTGTGTGTTTGTGTTTAGTCAAATCTCATATCTTTGTGTGTCTGTGTTTAGTCAAATCTCATATCTTTGTGTGTCTGTGTTTAGTCAAATCTCATATCTTTGTGTGTTTGTGTTTAGTCAAATCTCATATCTTTGTGTGTCTGTGTTTAGTCAAATCTCATATCTTTGTGTGTCTGTGTTTAGTCAAATCTCATATCTTTGTGTGTTTGTGTTTAGTCAAATCTCATATCTTTGTGTGTTTGTGTTTAGTCAAATCTCATATCTTTGTGTGTTTGTGTTTAGTCAAATCTCATATCTTTGTGTGTTTGTGTTTAGTCAAATCTCATATCTTTGTATGTTTATGTTAGTCGTGTCTCATATCTTAGTGTGTGCATGACTGTATTTAGTCATATCTCATATCTTAGTATGTGTATCTGTGTTAGTAACATCTCATATCTTAGTGTATGTGTGTCTGTGTTAGTCATATTTCATATCTTGGTGTGTGTTAGTGTTAGTCATGCCTCATATCGCTGTGTGCATGTCAGTGTTAGTCACATCTCATATCTTTGTGTGTGCATGTCAGTGTTAGTCACATCTCATATCTTTGTGTGTGCATGTCTGTGTTAGTCACCTATAGTGACTTGGGCAGATGATGCTCGTAAACATGGGAGGGCCGACCATCTAAGGACAGAATCCCCCTACAGAAAAGACAATCTGCTGCCTTGCAGGAAGATTAGGGACAATCAAAGGCTAAGGAAAGCAAACCATAATAAACAAAAAATAAAATGCTGGCTGAAATCGGATGCAATGGGTCACTGGCGCAGAACACAGTGCAACGTTTTAACAGGTATTCAATCAGGGTGGATCTAACAGACTCTAGTTACGATGTTCTGTCTGTGGGGTCGATCAATTCACTTAAACAGACAGCTGTCTTCATGTGAGAGTATGGAATCCTACTCTGATTGAATTTTCATCGCAGAGAGAGAGAGAGAGAGAGAGAGAGACATAAACAATCAACAAATCCTGTCACTTAATCAATCAACATACACTTTCACTTAATCAATCAACATATCCTTTCATTATATCATTCAACATATCCTTTCATTATATCAATCAACATATCCTTTCACTTAATCAATAAACATATCCTTTCACTTAATCAATCAACATACTCTTTCACTTAATCAATCAACATACTCTTTCACTTAATCAATCAACATACTCTTTCACTTAATCAATCAATAATACTCTTTCACTTAATCAATCAACATACTCTTTCACTTAATCAATCAACATACTCTTTCAATTAATCAATCAACATACTCTTTCACGTAATCAATCAACATACTCTTTCACTTAATCAATCAACATACTCTTTCACTTAATCAATCAACATACTCTTTCACTTAATCAATCAACATACTCTTTCACTTAATCAACCAACATACTCTTTCACTTAATCAATCAACATACTCTTTCACTTAATCAATCAACATATCCTTTCACTTAATCACTCAACATACTCTTTCACTTAATCAATCAACATACCCATTCACCATATCAATCAACATACCTTTTCACTTAATCAATCAACATAACTTTTCATTTAATCAATCAACATACCCTTTCACTATGTCAGTCAACATACACTTTCACTATATCAGTCAACATACCCTTTCACTTAATCAGTCAACATACCCTTTCGATTAATCAATCAACGTACCTTTCCGTTTAATCAATCAAATTGCCCTGTCACTATCTCAATCAACATACCATTTCACTTAATCAATCAACATACCCTTTTCACTCAATCAATCAACCTACCCATTCACTATATCAATCAACATACCCTTTCACTTAATCAATCAACATACCCTTTCACTTAATCAATCAACATACCCTTTCACTTAATCAATCAACATACCCTTTTCACTCAATCAATCAACATACCCATTCACTATATCAATCAACATACCCTTTCACTTAATCAATCAACATACCCTTTCACTTAATCAATCAACATACCCTTTCACTCAATCAACATACCCTTTTCACTCAATCAATCAACATACCCATTCACTATATCAATCAACATACCCTTTCACTTAATCAATCAACATACCCATTCACCATATCAATCAACATACCCTTTCACTTAATCAATCAACATACCCTTTCACTTAATCAATCAACATACCCTTTTCTCTCAATCAATCAACATACCCATTCACCATATCAATCAACATACCCTTTCACTTAATCAATCAACATACCCATTCACCATATCAATCAACATACCCTTTCACTTAATCAATCAACATACCCTTTCACTTAATCAATCAACATACCCTCTCAATATCTCAAAAAACATTTCAATGCAGGGCACCCTCGTCCCCTAATCGCATCAACACATCAAACATTCAATGCAGGGCACCCTCGTCCCCTAATCGCATCAACTCATCAAACATTTCAATGCAGGGCACCCTCGTCCCCTAATCGCATCAACTCATCAAACATATCAATGCAGGGCACCCTCGTCCCCTAATCGCATCAACTCATCAAACATGCCAATGCAGGGCACCCTCGTCCCCTAATCGCATCAACTCATCAAACATTTCAATGCAGGGCACCCTCGTCCCCTAATCGCATCAACTCATCAAACATTTCAATGCAGGGCACCCTCGTCCCCTAATCGCATCAACTCATCAAACATTTCAATGCAGGGCACCCTCGTTCCCTAATCGCATCAACTCATCAAACATTTCAATGCAGGGCACCCTCGTCCCCTAATCGCATCAACTCATCAAACATGTCAATGCAGGGCACCCACGTCCCCTAATCGCATCAACTCATCAAACATGTCAATGCAGGGCATCCTCGTCCCCTAATCGCATCAACTCATCAAACATCATTCAATTTCTCTCAACTCATCAGTCACCGATCTATAATTCCCTCATCTCATCAAACACTATTCTATTTCTCCTATAACATAAAACATAATTCACTTCTCCTTAATTCATCAAACACTATTCTCTTTCTCCTATAACATAAAACATCATTCAGTTCTCCTTAATTCATCAAACACTATTCTCTTTCTCCTATAACATAAAATAATTCAGTTCTCCTTAATTCATCAAACACTATTCTCTTTCTCCTATAACATAAAACATTATTCAGTTCTCCTTAATTCATCAAACACTATTCTCTTTCTGCTATAACATAAAACATAATTCACTTCTCCTTAATTCATCAAACACTATTCTCTTTCTGCTATAACATAAAACATAATTCACTTCTCCTTAATTCATCAAACACTATTCTCTTTCTCCTATAACATAAAACATTATTCAGTTCTCCTTAATTCATCAAACACTATTCTCTTTCTCCTATACAAAAAACATCATTCAGTTCTCCTTTATTCATCAAATACTATTCTCTTTCTCCCATAACATAAAAATAATTCAGTTCTCCTTAATTCATCAAACACTATTCTCTTTCTCCCATAACATACAAATATTCAGTTCTCCTTAATTCATGAAGCACTATTCTCTTTCTCCCATAACATAAAAATAATTCAGTTCTCCTTAATTCATCAACACTATTCTCTTCTCCATAACATAAAAATAATTCACTTCTCCTTAATTCATCAAACACTATTCTCTTTCTGCTATAACATAAAACATCATTCAGTTCTCCTTAATTCATGAAACACTATTCTCTTTCTCCTATAACATAAAACATCATTCAGTTCTCCTTAATTCGTCAAACACTATTCTCTTTCTCCTATAACATAAAACATAATTCACTTCTCCTTAATTCGTCAAACACTATTCTCTTTCTCATATAACATAAAACATCATTCAGTTCTCCTTAATTCGTCAAACACTATTCTCTTTCTCCTATAACATAAAAATAATTCACTTCTCCTTAATTCATGAAACACTATTCTCTTTCTCCTATAACATAAAACATCATTCAGTTCTCCTTAATTCATCAAACACTATTCTCTTTCTCCTATAACATAAAACATCATTCAGTTCTCCTTAATTCATCAAACACTATTCTCTTTCTCCTATAACATAAAACATCATTCAGTTCTCCTTAATTCATCAAACACTATTCTCTTTCTCCTATAACATAAAACATCATTCAGTTCTCCTTAATTCATCAAACACTATTCTCTTTCTCCTATAACATAAAACATCATTCAGTTCTCCTTAATTCATCAAACACTATTCTCATTCTCCCATAACATAAAACATCATTCTATTCTCCTCACCTCATCAGACACCATTACCTACTCCCCATTTGAACGAACAACCCATGTCGCCATATCACAACCAACCATACCCAATCATCATCTAAAACACATCTCTAATTCACGACCTCACTAAACTAATTGCTCGAGGTACTCTTCAAAAACACCAACGAGACCCCAAGCGACCACACACACAAAAATAAATAAATAAACGAGATTTCCGTTAATGATATTTTTGTGTTTCACTGACCGTCTGGAGAGCTGTGTCGTGACGTATTTCTGATATCTCCACATTATTTGATCACTCCACTCAAGACGACTTCGCAATTCCATTCCTGATCCCATAGGGGCGCAATCGCTGAATGAAACGCCCAGGCGGCACTGGCAGACTTCCGTGTTGGCGACAGCCGAGAACTGGAACGTGTAGCATGTAAGGGATCCAAGAAGTGTGGTCTTGGCGTGAAATATGCACAGGTTAGCCGTTCGGTTCACAGGTTCTCAGAGTATAGGACGGGCAGCCCCGTTTGGAGTGTTTCTTCAAAGTGTCTTACGTGGCAGTCAGGAGGAACGTTTAGTTATGGTTATGGCTATGGTCATGGTTATGGTTATGGTTATGACTATGGTCATGGTTATGGCTATGGCTATGGTCATGGTTATGGTTATGGCTGTGGTCATGGTTATGGTTATGACTATGGTCATGGTTATGGTTATGGCTATGGTCATGGTTATGGCTATGGCTATGGTCATGGTTATGGTTATGGCTGTGGTCATGGTTATGGTTATGACTATGGTCATGGTTATGGTTATGGCTATGGTCATGGTTATGGTTATGGCTATGGTAATGGTTATGGCTATGGTCATGGTTATGGTTATTGCTATGGTAATGGTTATGACTATGGTCATGGTTATGGTTATGGCTATGGTCATGGTTATGGTGATTGCTATGGTAATGGTTATGGCTATGGTCATGGTTATGGTTATGGCTATGGTCATGGTTATGGTTATTGCTATGGAAGGACACATTATCGCTGCAAACGAATTAAAATCCATAAATTCTCAACCACCCTTGGCAGTGGAATCATCCGAATTAATATCTCATCTCCCAAACAAAGAAATGTAGCTGCAGCCCCATCATAGTAGTCTCAGCACTCGCCAAAAGACATAAGGCGAAACCGCACACAAAGTGAACACAGCCAACTGTTTCCTGTCATACGATATCATCATTCATCGTAAACAATTGGAATATCGAAACATGATCAAAACGGATGAGACACACAGCTCACGGTGTGCACAGAGCACTTAACTCAGTAGCTCCTGCAACAAGCCGGACTTGGAATATGAGGAAACTGCAACAAGGAACACTTTTCAGATATAGCCTATAATGGTTCCTGCTGCCTATCCGCCATTTTTACCGGAAGTTCACGTCCTACGGAAAATGTTGATCATCATATTAAAAAAAATATATAGCGCTTTGATGATGTGTGGACATCGTGTTTGACTCCAAATCTGAACATATGAAACACAGTTAGACGTCCGCTTATCCACATTGGACATCGAACAACAGTCTGTAAGCGCTCAGACCTCCCTTGCAATGTGAATCTCTGAAATGATAAGTCAGTCCACAAGTCTACCATCGATTTCACAGTCTTGAATCTAGACAACATGCCTTCTAGTGACGTCTTCATACAGCTACACCTCTCATCATTGAGTGCCATCTCCACACAGCTACACCTCTCATCATTGAGTGCCATCTCCACACAGCTACACCTCTCATCATTGAGTGCCATCTCCACACAGCTACACCTCTCATCATTGAGTGCCATCTCCACACAGCTACACCTCTCATCATTGAGTGCCATCTCCACACAGCTACACCTCTCATCATTGAGTGCCATCTCCATACAGCTGCACCTCTCATCATTGAGTGCCATCTCCACACAGCTACACCTGTCATCATTGAGTGCCATCTCCACACAGCTACACCTCTCATCATTGAGTGCCATCTCCATACAGCTACACCTCTCATCATTGAGTGCCATCTCCACACAGCTACACCTCTCATCATTGAGTGCCATCTCCACACAGCTACACCTCTCATCATTGAGTGCCATCTCCATACAGCTACACCTCTCATCATTGAGTGCCATCTCCACACAGCTACACCTCTCATCATTGAGTGCCATCTCCACACAGCTACACATCTCATCATTGAGTGCCATCTCCACACAGAAACACCTCTCATCATTGAGTGCCATCCCCATACAGCTACACCTCTCATCATTGAGTGCCATCTCCACACAGCTACACCTCTCATCATTGAGAGCCATCTCCACACAGCTACACATCTCATCATTGAGTGCCATCTCCACACAGCTACACCTCTCATCATTGAGTGCCATCTCCATACAGCTACACCTCTCATCATTGAGTGCCATCTCCACACAGCTACACCTCTCATCATTGAGTGCCATCTCCACACAGCTACACATCTCATCATTGAGTGCCATCTCCACACAGCTACACCTCTCATCATTGAGTGCCATCTCCACACAGCTACACCTCTCATCATTGAGTGCCATCTCCACACAGCTACACCTCTCATCATTGAGTGACATCTCCACACAGCTACACCTCTCATCATTGAGTGCCATCTCCACACAGCTACACCTCTCATCATTGAGTGCCATCTCCACACAGCTACACCTCTCATCATTGAGTGCCATCTCCACACAGCTACACCTCTCATCATTGAGTGCCATCTCCACACAGCTACACCTCTCATCATTGAATACTCTCTCAAAATCGAAGGTTGGCTACCATGGAGCGCCATTCCACTCCGTCTCTTGCTTTGATGGTGCAGAATTGTCATTGGTTGACTTGTCCATCTTTTGACGTTACTCATCCATGCTCGTCTTGGTCTGCCTCTGCCTCTTTTATCTTGCATTTTCCCTTCCAATGTTACTTTTATTAAGCTGTTGTGTCTTTCAGCTTGTCCCAAAAATTTCATTTGTCTTGTTCTAATTGTGTTTAGTAGTTCCCTTTTCCTTTTTAGTTGTTTTAAAATTTCATCGTTTATTTTCATTTCTTTCTATCCAATTCTACCTATTCTCCTATAAATCCACATTTAAAAGGCTTCAATTTTCTGTTCTTTCTTTCTTGTCTAGTGTCCATGTATCTGCACCCTACAGGAACACTATACTACATACTGCACCTCTAGACTTCAATATTAATAAGTTCAATGAAAATGTTCGTCAGCTCAAGGCTGGTGACATCATCATGCAGCTTGTCCCGGTATGTTACCAGTGAAGGCAACAACAGTCTTCTCTGTCGATCAGATGTCCAGCAGCCATTTTGCCAGTGCAACAGTCACATTCATCAGATGTCCAGCAGCCATTTTGCCAGTGCAACAGTCACATTCATCAGATGTCCAGCAGCCATTTTGCCAGTGCAACAGTCACATTCATCAGATGTCCAGCAACTATTTTGCCAGTGCAACAGTCACATTCATCAGATGTCCAGCAGCCATTTTGACCGTGCAACAGTCACATTCATCAGATGTCCAGCAGCCATTTTGCAATTGTAACAGTCACATTCATCAGATGTCCAACAGCCATTTTGCCAGCGCCACAGTCACATTCATCAGATGTCCAGCAGCCATTTTGCCCGTGCCACAGTCACATTCATCAGATGTCCAGCAGTCATTTTGCCAGTGTCACAGTCACATTCATCAGATGTCCAGCAGCCATTTTGCCAGTGCAACAGTCACATGCATCAGATGTCCAGCAGCCATTTTGCCAGTGCCACAGTCACATTCATCAGATGTCCAGCAGCCATTTTGCCAGTGTCACAGTCACATTCTTCAGATGTCCAGCAGCCATTTTGCCAGCGCCACAGTCACATTCATCAGATGTCCAGCAGCCATTTTGCCAGCGCCACAGTCACATTCATCAGATGTCCAGCAGCCATTTTGCCCGTGCCACAGTCACATTCATCAGATGTCCAGCAGTCATTTTGCCAGTGCCACAGTCACATTCATCAGATGTCCAGCAGCCATTTTGCCAGCGCCACAGTCACATTCATCAGATGTCCAGCAGCCATTTTGCCCGTGCCACAGTCACATTCATCAGATGTCCAGCAGCCATTTTGCCAGTGCCACAGTCACATTCATCAGATGTCCAGCAGCCATTTTGCCAGTGTCACAGTCACATTCTTCAGATGTCCAGCAGCCATTTTGCCAGCGCCACAGTCACATTCATCAGATGTCCAGCAGCCATTTTGCCAGCGCCACAGTCACATTCATCAGATGTCCAGCAGCCATTTTGCCCGTGCCACAGTCACATTCATCAGATGTCCAGCAGTCATTTTCACAGTGCAACAGTCACATGCATCAGATGTCCAGCAGCCATTTTGCCAGTGTCACAGTCACATTCATCAGATGTCCAGCAGCCATTTTGCCAGTGTCACAGTCACATTCATCAGATGTCCAGCGGTCATTTTGCCCATGCCACAGTCACATTCATTTGATGTCCAGCAGTCATTTTGCCCGTGCCACAGTCACATTCATCAGAAGTCCAGCAGTCATTTTGCCCATGCCACAGTCACATTCATTTGATGTCCAGCAGTCATTTTGCCATGCCACAGTCACATTCATTTGATGTCCAGCAGTCATTTTGCCATGCCACAGTCACATTCATTTGATGTCCAGCAGTCATTTTGCCCGTGCCACAGTCACATTCATTTGATTTCCAGCAAACATTTTGCCCGTGCCACAGTCACATTCATCAGAAGTCCAGCAGTCATTTTGCCCATGCCACAGTCACATTCATTTGATGTCCAGCAGTCATTTTGCCATGCCACAGTCACATTCATCAGAAGTCCAGCAGTCATTTTGCCCATGCCACAGTCACATTCATTTGATGTCCAGCAGTCATTTTGCCCGTGCCACAGTCACATTCATTTGATTTCCAGCAAACATTTTGCCCGTGCCACAGTCACATTCATTTGATGTCCAGCAGTCATTTTGCCGTGCCACAGTCATATTCATAAGATGTCCAGCAGTCATTTTGCCAGTGCCACAGTCACATTCATTTGATTTCCAGCAAACATTTTGCCCGTGCCACAGTCACATTCATTTGATGTCCAGCAGTCATTTTGCCCGTGCCACAGTCACATTCATCAGATGTCCAGTAGTCATTTTGCCAGTGCACACACAGTCACATTCATCAGATGTCCAGTAGTCATTTTGCCAGTGTCACAGTCACATTCGTCAGATGTCCAGTAGTCATTTTGCCAGTGCACACACAGTCACATTCATCATAATCCCTTTAATGGTTTTTTTTCCTTGTTGGACAATAGTGGTGATAGCTGTCCAATAATTTGACAAGCTTTGCTGCATCTTGAGTCCATCTCTGCTGTTTGAGAATTGTCGTTTGTCACTAAACTTCCTCAAGTATTTAAATTCCTCTACTTGTTGTAATTGTCTGCCATCTATAGTTATCTTGATGTTTTATCTCTACTTTCCGATATTCATGACCAAAATAGATGATGTTAATATTCACGTGAACGCGATAGCTCAGTGGTTAGTGAACTGGACTACAAAGGAAAAGAGGTAAGGTTCGATCCCAACCGACGGCTTCCGGGTTCACCCAGCCTTAAATGAGTACCGGCTATTTTTCTGGGAAAGTAAAAGGCCGGGCGTAATGCCGACCACATTACCTCAAAAATCAAGTGCCGAAGGTCTGTAAAAGTTATGGTCACTAACACCCTATTCCTTATACGCCACTTGACGTGACGAGGGTACTTTAATTTTATTATTTTTTTTTAAAAACTAATATTCATGTTGTATTTTGTGTCTGTGCTGTTGAGTCTATTTAAGTGTTCTCGTAGGTCTTCCATCGTTCTATGTATTAGTTCCTGATCGTCTGCAAATAAAAGTTCGTTCATCTCCTCTTTCTCTGATGGGTTGGCTAACTTGCATATATAGACCATGTATGGAATAAATATTTGGTGGTGGAGTGTGGAGAGACAGTACTCTCCCCTGCCTTACACTTGATCTAACTTCGAAGCGCTCGATTTTGATTAATGTCGGCATAGTTTGTTTTTGTTCTGTTTTGTTTTAACCGACTGTAATTTTTGTTTTTATTAATAGATGATTATCAATAGATGTTTATTAATAGATGATTATTAATAGATGTTTATTAATAGATGATTATTAATAGATGTTTATTAATAGATGATTATTAATAGATGTTTATTAATAGATGATTATTAATAGATGTTTATTAATAGATGATTATTAATAGATGTTTATTAATAGATGTTTATTAAAAGATGTTTATTAAGAGATGTTTATCAATAGATGTTTATTAATAGACGTTTATTAATAGATGATTATAATAGATGTTTATCAATAGATGTTTATCAATAGATGTTTATTAATAGATGTTTATCAATAGATGTTTATTAAAAGACGTTTATTAATAGATGTTTATTAATAGATGTTTATCAATAGATGTTTATTAATAGATGTTTATTAATAGATGTTTATCAATAGATGTTTATTAATAGATGTTTATTAATAGACGTTTATTCTATCTATCTATCTATTGACCTTTCGAGCCGTAACCGGCCCATAGGGCGTAGACCAAGATACACCTTCTCCTATATGAATTTTTGTTCTAGCAGTTTTCTTTTAAAGATATTTTATCAAATCTCGCCATCTGTCTCTGTTCTGTGCAAGCAGTTCTATCTCATTGAGGGAGCCGATTCCTGCTGCTCTTGCCTCTCTCATCAATGTTCTTCTCAGTGTCTCCCTGGGTCTTCCTCTTTTTCTTTTACCTGTTGTTTCCCATATGAGGGCTTGCTTTGCTATTCGATTATTATCTCTTCTCATCACATGTCCAACGTATGACCATCGTCTTTTCTTTATTACTGAAGATATTAGTGGTTGATTGGCGATTTCTCTAATTTCCTCGTTTGTTTTGAATTCGTTCCATTCTATACCAAGTATTTTCCTTAGACATTTATTTTCGAATGCGTTCAACTTTGTTTCTATATCTCTTGTTGTTTTCCAGCTTTCACACGCATACGTAAGGGTTGATAGTACATTTGATTTGAATAGCCTAAGTTTTGTGTTTGTGCTAATGAGTTTTGATTTCCACAACTTTTCAAGGCTTCTGAAAGACATTGCTGCTTTAGCCAGTCTGATTCTAATTTCTTTGCTCGTATCCCCGACGTTTATTAATAGATGTTTATCAATAGATGATTATAAATAGATGTTTATCAATAGATGTTTATTAATAGACGTTCATTAATAGATGTTTATTAATAGATGTTTTTAATAGATGTTTATCAATAGATGTTTATTAATAGATGTTTATTAATAGATGTTTATTAATAGATGTTTCAATATAGTAGCTTCTGTAGAAGATTCACGGGTCAAGAAAAATAGAATGACGGGCCAGATATGGTCAGCGGGCCGCCACTGCACTAGATTATTCCCAGCCTGCCCCACCACTACCCTCCTCCCCAAAAAAGGGGGGGGGACTGGTTGGTCTCGAGGCAAAACGGCGGCCTCGAGACAGAGAGATTGTGGGTTCAAATCCCGGCTACACCAGTTGGTATTTTTATTTCTGATTTCTCTCTGCGGCAACCACCCCTGGTCTCAGCAGCGAGGCCCGGCTTGAAACGCCAATTTCTCATAGGCGGGAAAAAATATGAGTACGTCCGAAGACGGAGTTATCTGCCTGTGCGGCGAGGGACCACTGTGCACATGGTTGCCAGGGAAAAATGGAGTAACATTCAGTTCCTAGTCACTAGGGCAACATTCTCCCTCAGGTGTGATCAATGTCTTATTGCTTCACCTGTTGTCGTTCTCAGGTCCGGGTTTGAGTCTAGGATAAGTAGGCTACAGTTTAGGATCGCACAAGCAGAGGAGGGGAGCCTGATTTGTTTATTGTTATTTTTTTTACAATTATAGTCTATTATAGAAAAAAGCGGTATGGCACATGATGATGATTGATGATGATGATGATTGATGATGATGATGATGGTGGCGGTGGTGGTGATGATGATGATGATGACGGCGGTGGTGGTGATGATGATGATGGTGGCAGCGGTGATGATGATGATGATGGCGGTGGCGGTGATGATGATGATGATGGTGGCGGCGGTGGTGGTGATGATAATGGCGGTGGTGGTGATGATGATGATGATGGCAGTGGCGGTGATGGTGATGATGGCGGTGGCGGTGATGATGATGATGGTGGCGGCGGTGGTGATGATGATGATGGCGGTGGCGGTGATGATGATGATGGTGGTGGCGGGGATGATGATGATGGCGGTGGCGGTGATGATGATGGCGGTGGTGGTGATGATGATGATGGTGGTGGTGATGATGATGATGGTGGCGGTGATGATGATGATGGTGGTGGTGATGATGATGATGATGGCGGTGGTGGTGATGATGTTGATGGCGGTGGTGGTGATGATGATGATGGTGGCGGCGGTGGTGATGATGATGGTGGTGGCGGTGGTGATGATGATGATGATGGCGGTGGTGGTGATGATGATGATGGCGGTGGTGGTGATGATGATGATGGTGGCGGCGGTGGTGATGATGATGATGACGGTGGCGGTGATGATGATGATGGTGGCGGCGGTGATGATGATGATGATGGCGGTGGTGGTGATGATGATGATGATGGCGGTGGCGGTGATGATGATGATGGCGGTGGTGGTGATGATGATGATGGTGGTGGTGATGATGATGGTGGCGGTGATGATGATAATGGTGGTGGTGATGATGATGATGATGGCGGTGGTGGTGATGATGATGATGGCGGTGGTGGTGATGATGATGATGGTGGCGGCGGTGGTGATGATGATGGTGGCGGCGGTGGTGATGATGATGATGGCGGTGGTGGTGATGATGATGATGGCGGTGGTGGTGATGATGATGATGGTGGCGGCGGTGGTGATGATGATGATGACGGTGGCGGTGATGATGATGATGGTGGCGGCGGTGATGATGATGATGGCGGTGGCGGTGATGATGATGATGGCGGTGGCGGTGATGATGATGCTGATGGCGGTGGCGGTGATGATGATGATGATGATGATGATGATGATGGCGGTGGCGGTGATGATGATGATGATGGCGGTGGCGGTGATGATTATGATGGCGGTGGCGGTGATGATGATGATGGTGGTGGCGGTGATGATGATGATGGCGGTGGCGGGGATGATGACTGATGATGATGGTGGTGGCGGTGGCGATGATGATGCTGATGGCGGTGGCGGTGATGATGATGATGATGGCGGTGGCGTTGATGACGATGATGATGATGATGATGAATGATGATGATGGCTGTGGCGGTGGCGATGATGATTGATAAAGATGATTGATGATGGCGGTGGTGGTGATGATGATTGATGATTGATATTGATGGCGGTGATGATGATGATTGATGATGATGGCGGTGATGATGATGATTGATGATGATGGCGGTGACGGTGATGATGATGATTGATAATGATGGCGGTGATGATGATGATTGACGATGATGACGGTGATGATAATGATGATTTATGATGATGATTGATGATGATTGATGATGATGGCGGTCGCGGTGTTGATGATGAGGATTGATGAAGATGGTGGCAATGGTGGTGATGAAGATGATTAATGATGATGGCGGTGATGATGATGATGGCGGTGGCGGTGATGATGATTGATGAATATTGCGGTGGCGGTGATGATGATGATTAATGATGATGGCGGTGGCTGTGATGATGATGATTGATGATGATGGCGATGACGGTGATGATGATGAGGATTGATGATGATGGCGGTGGCGGTGATGATGATTGATGATGATGGCGGTGGCGTTAATGATGATGATTGATGAAGATGGCGGTGGCGGTGATGATGATGATTTATGATGATGGCGGTGGCTGTGATGATGATGATTGATGATGATGGCATGGCGGTGGCGTTGATGATGATGATTTATGATGATGGCGGTGACGGTGATGATGATGAGGATTGATGATGATGGCGGTGGCGGTGATGATGATGAGGATTGATGATGATGGCGGTGGCGGTGATGATATTGATGATGATGAATGATGATGATGGCGGTGGCTGTGATGATGATTGATAAAGATGATTGATGATGGCGGTGGCGATGATGATGATGATTGATGATGATGGCGGTGGCGGTGATGATGATTGATGATGATGGCGGTGGCGGTGATGATGATTGATGATGATGATGATTGATGATGATGGCGGTGGCGGTGATGATGATGATTGATGATGATGGCGGTGGCAGTGATGATGATTGATGATGATGGCGTGGCGGTGATGATGATGATTGATGATGATGGCGGTGGCGATAATGATGATTGATAATGATGATGATGATTGATAATGATGATTGATGATGATGGCGGTGGCGATAATGATGATTGATAATGATGATGATTGATAATGATGATGATGATTGATAATGTCATAATGATTGAAGATTGATGATGATATTGATGATTAATGATGATGCTGATAGCGACATTCTGGTTTTTATATTTTTCAACTATAAGCCTGAAAGTGTTATTTACATTATCGCCGTTGACGGTCATAGAGAATCTACATCCTTGCCTGAGCATGGGTGAGATAAAATACTTTCTCCAAATAGCCCACTCCTGTGCAGCACATATTAAAAGCTACTCCTCGTGTCAGTTTAAGGCTTCCTTCATTCCATTACCTCACAGGAACAAGCCGCTCTCTCATTTCTCCATGAAAGCACCCATGCAAAGTAATTTCTTTCATTGTAGTTCAGTG